>JAOVYV010000045.1:11258880-11276306 GCA_025674545.1 Hassar affinis | reverse complement strand
GTTCCAATGAAAGGAACTCTTAATGCTTCAGCATACCAAGAGATTTTGGACAATTTCATGCTCCCAACTTTGTGGAACAGTTTGGGGATGGCCTCTTCCTGTTCCAACATGACTGCACACCAGTGCACAAAGCAAGGAGTGAGTTTGGTGTGGAAGAACTTGACTGTCCTTACCTCAACCCGATAGAACACCTTTGGGAAGAATTAGAGAAGAGACTGTGAGCCAGGCCTTCTCATACAACATCAGTGTCTGTCCTCACAAATGTGCTTCTGGAAGAATGGTCAAAACTTCCCATAAACACACTCCTAAACCTCATGGAAAGCCTTCCCAGAAGAGTTGAAGCTGTTGTAGGTGCAAAGGGTCGACATCATATTAAACCCTATGGATTAAGAATGGGAGGTCACTCAAGTTCATATGTGTGTGAAGGCAGAACCCGGGGCCTTCTTGCTGTGAGGTGACAAGTAATAAAATAAATGAAAGCCAAGAAGAAGATTCTGAGTTTGGATTGCCACACCATTTGAAAATCAAGCACCTGAAAAAAAGTCTTTATATAAATCAATCAAAAAAAGCTCAGTTCTTTTAATGAATCCACATAATGTTCAGGTTTTAAATAAATTCATATATTATTTTAGTATACATTAATTTATATATATACAAAATGAATTACATTATTATTGTGTGCCTGAACGGGGCACATTTCAGTCGGCAGCTCGAGCCCCCAGCACGTCATCAGTGTAAGCCCCGCCCTCCCCCGTGCTGCGCCTGTGCTATGGGAACACACAGGAGGAGCGTGTGTGTGTGTGTGTGTGTGTGTGTGTGTGTGTGTGTGTGTGTGTGTGTGTGTGTGTGTGTGTGTGTGTGTGTGTGTTCAGCTGCTGCAGCAGTGAAGGGGTTAACAGGGAAGCTGGGGAGGCGGAGGGAGGGTTGAAGCGTCTCCCTGACACACTGGCTGCAGTAGGCTGCTGATAGAAGCAGCGCGCTGCTGGTGTCCATTTATTTTTGGTTGAACTCTGTAATTGGCGCATTTGGGCCGAGATCACCGCGGGGACGGGACACTGGGTAGTTTTTGCACGGAAGACGGATATAGTGGAGGATATAGTGTAGCGCGCCCGTCTCTTCATTGCACCCTGCGGATGTCTTTTGGACAGTTTTGCGCTTGTGTCCCGCACGCCTGATGTTGCGGATTGCGGGATGCTGAATTAGGAGCGAGATGCTCGCGGAGTGAGATATCAGACTGTAGGCTACAGGGGACACGGAGGACAAAATGCGAGGCAGCGGCGGAAGCGGCTTACGCGGTGCAGGTGGATGGCCGACCTGATGCTACAGAGAGACACAGACACAGAGAGATAGAGAGACAGACAGTGAGCTGTAGTGCTGCCATGCTATATTAGCCGGGTGTCTAAGGAGCTGTGATCGCCATGCTGCCCGGGGTCGGTGTGTTCGGCACCAGCCTGACAGCTCGGGTCATCATCCCGCTGCTGAAGAGCGAGGGCTTCTCCGTGGAGGCGCTGTGGGGCCGCACGCAGGAGGAGGCCGAGGAGCTGGCCAAGGAGATGGACGTGCCCTTCTACACCAGCCGCATCGACGATGTGCTCCTGCACCAGGATGTGGATCTGGTGTGCATCAATCTTCCACCGCCGCTCACCCGTCAGATCGCCGTCAAAACGCTGGGTGAGAGAGAGGCATCCTTACACATACACCCTGCTCACTTCTCACAATAATAACAACAACAATAATAATAATAGTCAACTCAGTGACCTCCTCCCCCCCAGAATCACTGTTCTACACTCATCATGAAATAGTAACAGACTACAGGATATGTAACATAGTGACACCGTGCATTCATTCATCCAGTCATCCATCTTCAGTAATTACTTTATCCACTAGACAAGATTATACACTCTGAGTGGTATAGTATAGCCAGTCCAGGTCTGCCATGTTTTTGGGTTCTTACGAGATGGAAGGAAACCAGAGAACCCAGTTTAAACAAAATACACTGACATTAGGATAACATGCAAAACTCTGCTCAGGAAGTAACCCAGGCTTGTGATTGAAGCAGGAACCCTGGAGCCAGGAGGCAGTAATGCCTATAATAATAGTCCTAATAAGTAATAATAGTCAAGTCAAGACAGATGTGTATACTGTGACATAACTGAGTGATGAACTGATAGGATAGAAATATACGTAGACAGGCGAGAGGATAGTGAGAGTGTGACAGGTGGTTATGTGGTTATGTTAAATATTATGTCTTATGTGTGAAATGACATACATGTTTTATATTGTACTTTTCATTGTTTTGGTTTGGATCCAAAATACTAAAGTACTACAGTATCATCAATAAACAGTCCAGCCCCCAATACACTGTAAGAGTAATATATATATATATACTGTGTATATAGTAAACTGTCAGGGCCAATACTTGCTTGAAACACTGGGTTGGTATCATATGAGACTATGTGCTTAGAATGTATGTTTTGTCGACAGAGACTCAGCTGGTAGGATGTTAGTACTGGATCAGTAATTAGGTACGAGCAGTATTCAGAACTTTCACATCAATCCAGGATCAGTGCATGTCTAGCTTAGGGCCATTCTTTTTTTTTTTACCAACTGTGTATGCTACAGTTTATAGCTTCCCAATCTGAAACTCCCTGAACGATTACCACACCTATGCCTTACTTACAATACAATTTCATTCCAGGAAATAATTACGAGAAATCTCATTTGTCTGATACAACATCATTATCATTATGACCTCTAATTTGAAAAGCAGCTAATCAGTCATGGCATTAACTCACCTGGTATGATTGATTTAATGCCTTAAAACCATTCTTATCCAAAATTATTGTCATGATTAACAAGTCGCTGAGACAACACATGACATTCCCAAGCCCTGTTCACTGGTTTACCAGGCTGGGATGTACTGGTACTCGGGAAAGAGCAAATGTTTTATCAGTTCTTTATGGTCGGGAATGATCATTATAACCTATTTGGAAGCTCATTTCAGGTTCTCTGGTGATTCTGGGTTGCAGTAATATCTTGTTTGAAGGTGAATACTTGTTTCTGCTTGTGCTGGTTGTCAAGTATTAGCACATATGGACCAGTCAGAGCCTAGGTGGGGCAACCAAATATACCACCTCAGCAGACGCGTCATGCAAAACCTGCCTTGGCCATATGACGGAAAACCTGATTCACAAGTCTGGGCCATGCAGCTCTGCAGCCTATACACTACAATATATCCAACTTGCATAGAATTCATGTGACAGTCAATATCACACCGGCTGGTTGGAAGATACTATGTCATGACATACAGAGACTGTTTGAGACATGCTAATCTTAGTGCCTCGATTGGTGGGTGTGATTGCACACATCCTGTGTGTTGAAATTCGCCTTCATCTTCCGGTTTACATGTCACTCGCTGATATGTCAGGGTTCTTGCATGTCAGGTGATTTAACCCTTTAGACTCTTATATTATTCCTCAGTTATTCATTTGAAAGCTTATTATTCAGTAATTACTCAGAGCTTACATTGAAACTAATTGAACAGCTGGATTCAGCACCAAGAGTATGAGGGGTTCATTTAGATAATTAATTACCTGCAGAATTAAAAGACATCAGACCCATTTTTTAAAGAATATCAAATATGTTTTTCCTTCTTTCTTTCTTTCTTTCTTTCTTTCTTTCTTTCTTTCTTTCTTGTTGCCATACACCTTCGTGTTTTGGCCATTTGGTGTGCCTCTGGGTGTTCTTCTGGCAGGGTGGGTAAACAGAGACTGGCATACACAGGTGTCCAGTAATGATTCAAAATAACCACTAGATTCTGAGAATGGTTCATCATTGGAGTCGAGATCATGCTCATGACCCAGAAATAGCCCCGAACTCTGCGACAAGGATCAGAACGGTTATAATCTTGCTTGCTGACTTCATGTCTCTAATCTAGCATTTTTCTTATAACATTACATTACATTACAAAGCAGTATTAATACCTTTAGCACACCTGTACTAGATCTATGAGAGTACCCAGAATAAATTCTTTAAAATATTACATAAGGGGAATGGCATTCGGTACAAAACTACACAGTGTTTTGGCATTCAGTGTGCGACGTGTCACAGCGAGTAGGTTAAATGTTGCGTCATGTTGACGGAATAAGGGTAAGAGTAAGGATGAAAAGACATCCGGTTGTGCTATTTTAGGAAAATTGTTAATGGCAGGGAGGTGTGGTGTAGCTCTACGTAAAGGTCACAGTTACCACCCTGAAATGACTGAAATGACTATTTTCCTAATAAGAGCATTTCTCCAAGAGTTTCATTCCTTTTATACCAAATCAGTTGATCAGTTACAACAGGATTCTTAAAGTTTATAGTGTCATTTAATGTTGTGGAATGTTCAAGTTCCTGTTACATTGTGACAGATATGAACAGTTATTTCCTCACCGACCAGTTACACTTAAACTGTATTTACAACTTATATATACGTTGAGCTCTGTGTATAATGACCATGAATGACTGTGAGTTCAACAGGAAAATTATTTTTTGTTGTTTTTCTTTAAATTTTCACTTCCTGTTGAAGACCAGGAACAGAGGTTGCTGAAATTAGCTTTACCTCGTCAACTTCCAGTATCAGTTCATTTACTTCAGTATCACTTTCATCAGACAGACTGAGAAGACTGCACATGTTTTACAGGAATGATTGCTTACCTACTTTCTGCTTTATCAGAAAAGAGCCTGGGGCCAGGGTATTGTCACATGCATGGCTTTAGCCATCAGGTACTAGAAGCTTTTGGAGCAACATATAGACTCTTCGTTCTGAACAGTAATTCTGCAGGACAGATCGGTGCTTACTTTGCTGTGGTATTTATCTAATCCCCTGCTCACCAAGACCTTGAAGTAAGGCCGGAAGTGATGTGCACTGGCATAGATGATTACTCTGTGGTGTTACCCCAATCTGTCTATAAGCTGGTGTTCATAAATTTGTATTGCTTGATCCAGAGACTTCCAAAGTCCTCTTTCTTTTGTGTAAGGGCTGTTTTTATCTGTGTAGGTAATCAAAGTTTGCTTTAGTCAGGTTGCGTAATACTGTGTTGATAAACGTCTTAGTGGCAGGTCAGGGGCTAAAGCTCTCTAAGTAAACATGCAGTGTACTGTGCTAAGCTAGCGAGTTAGCCTCTGAGGTAGAACAAAAAGACAGCAAATAAAGATTCCCGTGTATTGTGGTAAACCTGCTAAGATCTAAATGTGAAGAATGTCAGTATAAGGATAATAATGTGTGAAAACAAGGCTATCTCCATTTCCTTGTTGTGACTAGGGCTGTAGGATAGACATAGATATAGAGAGGGACAAGAGGATGTGGTAATATGTAGCAACTCTGAATGTTACATTCGGCTGAAATATATTTGAAATGATCAAAAAACAGCTAGAGTTATAGTTATCTGTTTTTTTGTCCCCTTGCATGGAAGTTGAATAGTATAAAATTGGCTAGCTTCATCATGTACATTATTGTAGAAGATCAAAGCATTTTCCTAGCAGTACACAGAAATTGGCCAGTTACCTAATATAAGCAACGGTTTTGGATTTTAAAGAAAATTAGTGCTGAAGCTAATGGCAGTAGCTACTATGACGCTCAGTGTTTGGGACTGATGATGACAATATTCACTATTCATACTGAATCCAAAATTGTTTTTTAATGCTACAATTCAAATGAGTGAAATGGACATATGGATGGGTAAGTGAAATAAATTACCGCCTAGGGATTGCCATGAATGCCGTGCTGTAACCATGCATGACAATTAAATATCTAATATCTACTCTATCTGGCCAAATGTTTGCGGACACCTGAACATCACAGCAATATGTGCCTTTCATGCACTGTATACCCTTTGCTCTTTGAATAACTCCACTCTTCTGGGAAGGCTTTCCACTAGATTTTAGAGTATGGCTGTGGGGATTTGTGTTTATTAGGCCACAAGAGCATTAGTGAGGTTAGGCACTGAAACTGATGTTGGGTGAGGATGTCTGGGGTGCATCTCAAAGGCAATCAGAAGGGTTGAGGTCAGGAAAGTTCTTTCACTCCAATCTTGCCAAACCATGTCTTCATGGAGCTTCATGGAGCAGTGAAGGGAAATTGTAATTCTACAGCATACAAAGACATCCTATACACTTGAGGAAGAACCGCATATGGATGTGATGGGCAGGTGTCCACAAACTTTTGGCCATATAGTGTGTCTGATAAAGTTGACATATCCAAATCTCCCGATATATAATGTAAAGATCTGAACTGAATACCCGTACCATCCATACTGCACTTGATAAAATCCTGGACCTGGAAACATCAGGGGCCATATTGTACCCTGACAAATATTATGTTATGGAGCAGCTCCAACACTTCAGCAGAAGGCAAAATGACTAGATGATTCTGCAGACTGATTCAGAATGCAGATAAATTTCCCTTTTCCAGGGTGTGGGACAGTCATTATCTCCACACTGTTGGTCTATTTACTTTGTGTAGTGTGTTGATAAGCTAATCAGTTATTCCAAAAGAGGAATGTGAACTTGGAAGGCTCTGGCTGGTATTAACAGCTAAGCATGCAGACACAGATGATGGAAGCTGGGGGAAAATGTGTGAGTGCAATGGAAAGGTGACACTTGAGGACAACTGAGGTCAAAGCTGTGCAAGCGGTCATGAAAATGGACAGATTGGACACTAACAGGAAGCCTGTGTATTTTGAAATTTCGAAGTGTGGCCATAAAAAGACTCTGGGTGAACGTGACCAGCGTTGGCTGGCAAGAATCACGCGATAGGCATGCAACACTGCCTCAAATAATATCGAAATTCAATGCTGGGGTCTCAACAAACATCAGCATGAGGACTGTTCAAGGTTCTCTCCAAGATCCTGTGGTGGACCTACCATGTGTTAATTCCATGTGTACCAGTTTTTCTGGTACTTCAGTGTATTTAGTCTGCATTTCCGACACCTTCAAGAAACTCCCAGAGAAGGAGTGTCTGCCTTTCCCATGCTTGTAGTAATGCTGACAATTGTGTTAAAACTCAGTGGGCCTCTGTCTTAAGTCTTCTGGTTGGCTATTTACATGCTAATGGAGTCACAGGGTGTGAGTCTAAGAGCGAGAGAGCTTTACTTTAAATTTGTGTGAAAATGCCTTTGTTCACTAAATGAATTGCCCACCTTCTCTAAGCACTGACAAGTGAGCATTCCTGAGTTAGGGAAGTGGAGCTCACATACTGATGGGTGCAAAGAAAAAAAAAGAGCTCTGACTAGGCAAAGAAGCTAGCTATTCTCATTCAGAGGGACATTTTCATGTATATTTCATTCAGCCTTTGAAAAGCTTTAATAGTCTTATTTGGCGTATGATCTAGCACCACAGAGGAACAGTAGTGCGTATTTGAATTTCATGTTAGCTGAATACAACGAACTGTGTAATCATGCAAAGCTGCTTTACAGTAGAAGCAGGAGTGTGTCCCTGGCTTTATTTTCTGCGACTAGTAGATCCTGCTTATGGAGTAGTGAATACACAGGGACTTTACTCTTTTCCCATGACCACATTGCACAGTCCTCAACTACACCTTCATTTAAAACGTGCAAACATTTATGTGTAACATAAATATTACAGAACGTGATTGGAGATGGTAGGGCAGGGGTGGCTTGATGGTTAAGGTGTTGGGTTACTGACTAGAAGGTTGGGGGATCAAGCCCCACCACCACCAAGCTGCCACTGTTGGGCCCTTGAGCAAGGCCCTTAACCCTCAACTGCTCAGTTGTATAAATAACATAAATGTAAGTCACTCTGGATAAGGGTGTCTGCCTAATGCCACAAATGTAATGTAAATGGTAATAGGAGGAGGGTAGTGAAATAGACTAAGCAGAAAACAGTCATTTCTTTTTGTTATGGCATAATGTGT
Source organism: Hassar affinis (assembly GCA_025674545.1). Taxonomy (NCBI): domain Eukaryota; kingdom Metazoa; phylum Chordata; class Actinopteri; order Siluriformes; family Doradidae; genus Hassar; species Hassar affinis. Next base: position 11,268,394 of record JAOVYV010000045.1, on the reverse strand, counting down.
GTTTGTCTCCTAATTAGTTTGCTGGGAATTCAGGCAATGTTGCTCTCATACCCAGGATTTAACATGCAATATATTATTTATGAGCATCATTACAGAGCAGCGCATCCTGAACTGTGTTATTCTTCTTATATCACAATGGTTTGCATACTCCCTCTATATTTATATTATATATTTATATACATAGATAGATATACAAGGTCTGACCGGAAAGTAATGAGAATTAAATTAATTAAATTCCCACACTCTGTCGGACTTACACATGATGGTGGTTCAAGGTCAGTTAGAGTGGGCTCTCAGATAAATGGTAAAGGGCCATTTCAGTTACATTCTAGACTTCGCAGTGCCCAGCTGGGCAGCACAGTGGCTCAGTGGGTAGCACTGTCGCCTTACAGCAAGAAGGTCCTGGGTTCGATCCCCAGATGCGGTGGTCTGGGTCCTTTCTGTGTGGAGTCTGCATGTCATCCCTGTGTGTGCCTGGGTTTACTCCAGGTACTCTGGTTTCCTCCCACAATCCAAAGACATGCAAGTTAGGTGAATTAGATGTACAAAAAATTGCCCTATAATCCTGGTGGGAGTGTGTGAATGACTGTGTGTCTTCCCTGGGTGCTGTCCGCTCTTCCTTCCATGCACCCCATTCAGTCCCCCATTGGGCTGTGGTCTGTGGTTGAGAGTACACTCTGCTCAATTGGCTTCTCACCAGTGTGTGATTGGTGTTAAAGTATATTGTATGTTGACTCTAAAGCATCCTTGGGTTTGAGAAAGGCACTATATAAATGCAACTTTCATTCAGATGGTTGTTTTTGTGAAACTCTGCTGAAGTGCCTCATCACTGGAACAATGCAAGCGAGTTTGGAGCAACGACACACAGTCAAATTCTGCCTGAAAATCTAGAAAAGTGCATCAGAAACTGTTGAAGAAAGGTTATGGACAAGTGCAAATCAGCACAAGTCTATAGATAGACACAAAGCTTTCAAAGAGGGTTGTGAAAACGTTGAAGATGAACCACATGCTGGACGCCCATGCATATCAAAAACAGATGATGAAACAGATGATCATGTGCTAAACCATGGCCGACAAATTAATGCCAGGATGTTATGACTTAGCACTCACTGAACCCATCGTTCATGAAATGGTCACACAGAAGTTGAGCATGAGGAAAGTTTGTGCAGAACTTTCCCAAGAATTTGTCAGCTGATCAGAAGGAACAATGTGCGCTTCACTGCGCGAGAGAGAATTGTTGGCTGTAAAAAAACATTCCAGTCCTTCCACATCCACCCTAAATCATAAGGCACCTTGTGATTTCTTCTTCTTACAGCTACTATCAGTTACATTATTACAGCTGTAAACAGTTGTTCCTTACCTCATTTTGTTCATTCTTGCATCACTGCCTCGGTGTCAGGACACAGGAAGTACACTGTGGTGAGCACAACCATTATGTCTGCATATTTTTAAGAGCAAGTTAGACTGATCTTTCTCCTCCTGTATTATGAATAATATACATACTTCCACCCATTTTTGGTTCCTATATATAGAACTCTCTTTTGCTAAATAGAACCAGTGCTTTGTATTGCATATTTCTCAATATACCTCAAGTTACCTCAAGTTAGGGGTTGGAGCTTAGAAGCTGTTTAATTTCATCATATTGGTTCATAAGAAAGGCTAAATCTAAAGGAAGTAAGATTGAAGCTGATCAAGCTACACTGTCTATAGTGACCATGACCTTTATTAGAACACAAACCCATTGGTTAATTGCTGTAATTATGTTACTTAACTGAAACAAATTCAATTTTCTAGCTAATGGTCGATCATATCAGGTAAACAACAGTGCAGTTAGCTTTATGTAATGATAATTCAATTTGATTTCAATTGAATTTTGTTGTGTAATGCTTTAAATGTGGTCACAGAGCGGCATTAGAAATCCAGGTATAGATTTAGACGCCTGCTGAGCAAGCCAGTGGGAACAGAGGCAAGAAAAACTCTCTGAGAATACAAGAGGAAGGAACTAGGCTCAACAAGGAACCCACTGATAGTGAGATTACAGTATATAAAGTTGTAAAAGAGTAAAGACAAACAGTACTAAGTGTGACATTACAGTATTATCAGTAGGAACCCTGGAATGAACACAAGACCGTTTTTTTTATTTTTTATTATATGATATTAATGTTGATTTTTATAATAACGGTGCTCTATGTGTTTTTCGATTGGCCATGTGTTGTTTGTTTCACAGTTACACCAATTGCAGTATGATTTGGTCATCATGCCGATTCCTTTGCTGAATGATAGAGTTGTAGTCTTATGTTATTGCAACATGCTACTTTCTTTATAGCTGATTTCTTAAAATCGGTTGTTTATACGAATAGCATTTCTGTAAACAAGCCTACAGAAAAGGCAACAGCTTTAATTCCAGCTATGATGAAGGTTACCATGCAAGGCCAAGGCCTAGAAACTAAAGAAGAGTCGCACACAGTCATCCAAATGTGGCTGTGCTGTGACCTCCCACAACACTCTCTGACTAACACTCGCACAGCTGGTGGGCTGGAGATAAAAGAGACTGTAGGATGACCAAGGCAGACGATGGGCCACAACACATAAGAAAAGCAAACACTCACCATGGCTCTGCACCATTAATGAGACGGGGAGATAAAGACGGACACATTTGATGTCCTTTGCAGCACTGCTATCAGTAATTGTTAGTGAGAAGAGCGGTGCCTGATAACACACCAGTGTTTTTGCTTTACTTATAATATGTGTTGTGGCTAAATGCAATTTGGTCAAAACAGAAATGATGTTATGTCTTTCACTAGCAACACTGTTTTAAAACAAGTTATTTTCTGTGACTTTTTCGTTGAGTTACAGCCAGTAGGTTGATTATATTGTGTAGTTTGTAAAATGGTTTAGCGCAGGGGTTTCAAACTTAATCCACAAAGGGCCGTGTGGGTGCAGGTTTTCCTTCCAACCAAGCAGAAGCCACACCTCATTCCACCTGTGACTAATCAATGAATCTAATCAGTGGATCTTGACTTTCAGTAGTGTGTGGCTTCTGCTTGGTTGGAATGAAAACCTTCACCCACATGGCCCTTTGTGGATTGAGTTTGAAACTCCTCCTATACATGATAATATATTAGCTACTGATGGGACTACTTTACAAATGATGAATTGTAATGAGCTAGTATAATAATGCACCTCCTAGACGCCAACTCGCCAACTTTTCAAGCTATTTCCCAAATATTGCTTTGAGCCTACACTAATTCATGGGGAACTAGCATGAAGGGCAAAGCAAACGTAGTGACACAAACCTTGCAGATTAGTGAAGTCTAACTGTATGAGATCATTGCACATGTTGGTGAAAAAAAAAATGGAAAAAGAAGAACAAAAAATACCTTTGACAAAACCTATATGATGGACAACACGGTGTCTCGGTGGGTAGCACCGTCGCCTCACAGCAAGAAGGTCCTGGGTTCGATCCCCGGTTAGGGCGATCTGTGTCTGCATGTCCTCCCCGTGTCCACGTGGGTTTACTCCAGGTATTCCGGATTCCTCCCACAGTCCAAAGACATGCATGTTAGGTTGATTGGTGTCTTTAAAAGTGGCCCTAGTGTGTGAATGTGTGTGTGTGTATGTGTGTGTGGGTGTGTGTGTGTGCCCTATGATGTATTGGCGCCCTGTCTAGGGTTGTTCCTGCCTTGCGCCCTATGATGCCGGCTAGACCCCGGCTCTCCCGTGACCCTGAAAAGGAATAAGCGGTCAAGAAAATGAATGAATGAATGATTGAAACCTATATGACCACCAGCTAGCTGCAGCAACCATAATAAATAGGCTAGCAGCACCAGAACAAGATGCTAATGGTAACACAACTTAGCAATGTGTTTGAATATGTAAATTAAACCCACAAGGGGTTAAATTTCATTTCACACTCAAACCTTGCATAATAATACATTTCATATATTACTGTATTAAGATTCTGTGGGCTCTGCATTCCTGGGTTAGCCTGCTGAGAGAACGCATTTAACCGTAATTTAGAAAAGCGGTTGACCAAAATTGTCTGTAATTCAACCCACAGTTTAATTTATTAATTAGACATTATCCAGTGAATGTGGTTGGAATCACACCGACTTAACAACCACATCCCAAATAAAATATAAGTGTGTACTCAATGCTAACTGTGTGTGTGTGTGTGTGTGTGTGTGTGTGTGCAGGCAGTATGAAACAGTGGTGCCCCTCGAAGATCCAATTGTGACCGAAGTCACCTCGACGCTACAGGAATGGGCTGTACTCTGGAAGCAGCTCTATGTGGTGAGTCAAACATTGCACACTCCTGTTAAGATGAACGGCAATGGACATAGTCATTCGGCAACCAGATTAGAAAGTTGCTATTCTGTTGTGGGAATGAATTAAGCAGATATGTAAAACACAACCTTAGCAGGCTTTATGAATAAATGAATACCAAACAGTCTCTGAAGTCTATTGGTCTATTGCAATGCACACTGTAGGAGCACACTGTTTTGGCTATTTGACGTTTGAGAAGCTGCTTACACTCAGCTCAGCATGTTTGGGGTTTGTTCATTTTCTTATTGCGTAATTCAGTGGGTATCGCTTATTGGGTAAAGGATGGTTCCCTCTGAAACATTGTGAAAAGATGGAAAAAAAATGAAAGAGATCTTGTTTTCAGCTGTATTCACAGGTTCTGGTACACACAGTACTGATTACACACTTCCTTTTTATTACTAATGTACTATTACTTAGAAACGTCATTAAAAGGGGGGTATTCTATAGAATTGTTTTTTTTCTGGCCTGTGATTTTATGATTTTCTGAATTTCCAGTAAAGGAAGCATAGTGTATGTGCTTATTAGTTCTAGTAAAAAAAAAAAGGTGTGGCCTGTGTGCCTTTCAGTATTAGTGCAGAAGGTGTGGCCTCTGTGCCTGTAAGGATCAGTGAAGGAGGTATGACCTCTGTGCCTGTCAGTACCATTGAAGGAGGTGTAGACTGTAAAAGAGTGTGGCCTTCATGCCTGTAAGGACCAGTGAAGGAGGTGTGGCCTCTGTGCCTGTCAGTACTGGTGAAATAGATATGGCCTCTGTGCTGGTCAGTAAGACTGAAGGTGGTGTGGCTCCCATGCCTGTATGGAGCAGTGAAAGAGTTGTGGCTTCTGTGCTTGTCAGTCATGGTAGAAGCATTGTGGCTTGTGTACCTGTATGGACCTGTATGGAATGGGACGGGGTATTCATTGATGGGCACTGGTCCAAACTGGTGTCTTTGAATCCTATCTATGATTCTCATGTATGATTTCTAGCACTGTTGGGTAAAAAGGTGCTACCTTTCAGGTTCTGGGGGTAGTGGCTGGCCCAGATTTATGGTAGGGTGGTAAGAGAGAGTAAGAGGTAAAACTGTGTTATTATGTATAGATTTGTTTGTTTCTTAGTGCAAATGACCACATAATGCCATTGCTTTTGTTTCATAGTTGCCTTCTAGTTTCTAATACTAAATACACATTAAGTACAAACAGTGATTATTTAAATCATTATGATTGCGATGTTGTTGTGATGGCAGGGTTTATTATAGGAGTGCTAACTGCTGTGGCCACACCCCTTTCCTCGAAGGAAATTGGGAAAATTGTAGGACCTGCCTCTGTTGAAAGCTGTGGACCTGACCACCTCTTTACCCTGTAGCCCCTGTCCAATCAGGTTGCAAATAGCTCAGAACCTCCTACTGTTCTGAAACCATAAACATTTCAGAAACTCTTCTGACAGAGCAGGAATTCACTTTAACATCTCGTTAAACAGAGCTATGCTAACGCATTTAAAACATACAGATAATTTATTGAAGGGGAGAACCTTATTATATCACCTGGCTTCAATGTCAACCTTCCATAGAAGCTAAGTGTGCAGAAATGATTGGTGTAATTATGTAAGAAAAGCAATGTGGCCTGCAGACAAAAGCAAAAGGTTGATCTGTGACAGCGTGCTTTATGCAGACCTGCAGATTATTGTGCATTAGTGTAAGTGATGACAGTGACAATGGCCTTGAGTCTCTTTCTTGATCTTGAGTTTTCCACCAAATTTTACTCTCTTTTCTGTCCGTGCATGATGAAACCGGCTTTGGTTTATGGCAGCTGTAGGCCAATGCTTGGAAGTAAGTCACTTTAGTGCTTTCTGGTAATAGAAAAGAAAATGAAAGAGATCTTGTTTTCAGCTGTATTCACAGGTGGTTCTGGTACACACAGTACTGATTACACACATAGTTCTTTTTATTACTAATGTACTATTATTTAGAAACATCATTAAAAGGGGGGTATTTCATATAATTTTTTTTGTTCTGGCCTTTGATTTTCTCCCTTGTTCTCACCCCTTTCCTTTATTGGGTCTGAAATTTCCAGTAAAGGAAGCATAGTGTATGTGCTTATTAATTCTATTAAAAAAAGGTGTGGCCTGTGTGCCTTTCAGCATTAGTGCAAAAGGTGTGACCCGTGTCTGTACATTTACATTTACATGTACGGTATTTGGCAGACACCCTTATCCAGTGTCACTTACATTTATCTCATTTATACAACTGAGCAGTTGAGGGTTAAGGGCCTTGCTCAAGGGCCCAGCAGTGACAGCTTGGTGGTGCTGGGGCTTGAACCCCCACCTTCTATTCAGTAACCCAACACCTTAACCATTGATCCAGTGAAGGAGGAATGACCTCTGTGCCTGTCAGTACCATTGAAGGAGGGGTAGACTGTATGCTTGTCGGGAAGAGTAAAAGAGGTGTGGACTTCATGTCTGTATGGACCAGTGAAGGAGGTGTGGCCTCTGTGCCTGTCAGTACTGGTGAAATACATATGGCTTCTGTGCTGGTCAGAAAGAGTGAAGGTGGTGAGGCCCCCATGCCTGTATGGACCAGTGAAGGAGGTGTGGCCTCTGTGCCTGTCAGTACTGGTGAAATAGATATGGCTTCTGTGCTGGTCAGTAAGAGTGAAGGTGGTGAGGCCCCATGCCTGCATGGACCAGTGAAAGAGGTGTGGCTTCTGTGCTTGTCAGTCACAGTAGAAGCATTGTGGATTGTGTATTGTGGATTGTGGATTGTGTCATGCAGCTACTTGTCTACCAATCACATTATATTGTATTGAATTGTACTACGCTATTATTATACTGAAGCATCACTAAAACAGTACAGGATTAAATCACCGGATGTTTTAAATATATTCTTCAAATATCATGTTGCTGATCATCTAACAAAATGTTCTAGAGAGATGCATGAACCTATTTAGGTACAATGTAATGTAAGTCCCGGTTCAACATCTTCACTACGGGTTGTCATTTTCTACTTGTTTGTTATCAATGTCATGCTTTTAAATGCTTCATCAACCTAACATGTATCAACACAGTTGAGAAAAATCCATGCCTCATCAACGACTGCTGAGATCAAACACAGCAGAGACAATGACTCAGTTTTGGGACTGCTGTGGTTCCTTATTTACCACAATGTTCTCTGAATATACAGAATATCCGAGGGCCTATAATAAGCTTCCTCAAGACAGAGCCACAAAAAGAAAATAAGATCTAAATTGGAGGCTGGGGGAAATGAGGATGGCTAATTCAAGATGAATTGGGTTGTGTAACGTGTAACAGAACATTTGAAGGCTTGGTTTCTAGCCATAGCTGTGCAAAAGGCATGTGGAGAAGATGCAGAGTATCAGTACAGACACACTGCTATACCATATGACTCCCTGCACAATTACAGCACCTTTTGAAGATTTTTCTTCGGCAGCATCCAAAGAATTCCTTGTCGAACCTTGTACTGTTTACAGTGTACCCAGTTAATTAACAAGGCAACGGCAATACATAAAAAAGTCAAAAACCAGGATAACATGACCCAGGAAATACCAGGAGCAAAACACTAAACAATACTTCAATACTGCAATGAACAAAGGAAACATGAGGGTTTAAATATTAGAACCAGTCAGGGGAAACTCAACACAGGTGAACATGATCATGAAACAACCAATGGCAATACAGGAGAGGAGACATAATGCAAAACAAAGAAGCAAATGTATAGTTGTATCTTGAGATTTCAGCAATTAAAAAAAAAATAGGGAGACACCACCTCCATGACCTCCTTTTTCCACAAGTTCCACAAAAACGCCCTTTCTGAGACTAAGACACAAATCGCAGCATCTGCCAGTATTACAACTGGAATCAGGTTTTGTGGTGAGATGAGATAGAAAAATGAGGATTTTAGCCATGCACACCACCATCATGTTTGTCAAAAAAGGGAACACAGTACAAAGAACAGCATCTCATACCCACGGTAATATATGGTGGTGAATCTTTGATGTTTTGGGGCTGATTTACTTCTGCCAGAAGGTTGAAACTTGGCTGTGCTCGGGTTTTCCAACAAAAAAATGACACGAAGCAATACAAAATCAAGGTTTTGCAATGGCCTTCTCAGTCGTCTCAGAATTAAAAAGCTGTGGTCTCAAATAAAGAGGGCAGCTGGCCAAAGAAAACACAAAAATCTCAATGAATGGGTAATGTTCTGCAAGGAAGAGTGGTCCAAGATCTCTGTAAAAGTGTTAACGCACTAGAGCAAGAGGCTGTCATTCTCACCAGAAGAGGCTCACCAAATACTAAAATTCTGGTGCCAGTATTTTTGGAATTATCAAAAAGAAAATGTTTATTTATTGTTTATATGCTTATAAAAGCTTATCCATTTGTTTTAGCCCAAATTATCACTTATTGAAAGTTACATTTATATAGCACCTTTCTCGAACACAAGGATGCTTTACAGTCAACATACAACATGCAACTTTAACACCAGTCACACACCAGTTGCGCACAGCGTACCAGTTGCCAGTTGCGCACAGCGTACTTTTAACCCGGAGACCACAGCCCCCTGGGGGACTGAATGGGGTGCAGGAAAGGGAGAGCGGACAACACCCTGGACAGAGCACCATCCACCACTGGATGGCAGACACACAGCCGTTCACACACTCACACCAGGATTATAGGGCAATGTTTTGTACATCCAATTCACCTAATTTTGGCAGCGGAGTACCCCTAGTAAACCCACAGGGAGGACATGCAGACTCCACAAAGAAAGGACCCAGATCGCCCCACCTGGGGATCGAACACGGGACCTTCTTGTTGTGAGGCAACAGTGCTACCCACTGAGCCACCGTGCTGCCCAACTTGCATGTGTGGTTTTTTTTATATGTTACTTTCATATTTAATCTCATGTTTATGAAGGGTGCCAATATTTCTGTAGTGCTGTGTAAATGCTAATTTTGATGAACAGCATGGTATTGAGTATGATATCGTATTTATAGCACAACCATTTTCCAGCGATTATAATGATTCATTTTCTAATGAATGACACCTTTGCACATTTCAGTGGTTTATATCTAGAGTAAATGTTATGGAATATCCAAGAGACAACTCAGTATTTTATCACTTATGTTATACAGTACAGGCCAAAAGTTTGGACACACCTTCTCATTCAATGCGTTTTCTTTATTTTCATGACTATTTACATTG
>JAOVYV010000045.1:11221695-11245924 GCA_025674545.1 Hassar affinis | reverse complement strand
GTCTATTTACTTGGTGAAACTGAATATGAATAAATAAACTTATATTTTTGTTATCTAAATATTTGACCTGTTTTTTTTTGAAAAATGATAAATAACTGCAGTCAATAAGAATCTGAATTGGTAAATTTCAAATGATACCCAACCTTAGCTGGCTGGAGAACTTTCACGACTCAACAAAAGTCACAGGAGCAGGCAGATTTTACTTTCAGGTGACACTCGTGCATTGGATATGAACCATTGTTCACATGGAGATCCATGATGCATTTATCACGTCTGGTGTAAATTGGGCTTCATTCATTCATTCATTCATCTTTAGAAACGGCTAGAGTGTATATTGTGGACAACAGAACAAATGTATTCATTCATAACAACTGCAGGAGCGTGGGTGTTTAACCAGAAATCCTTCATGAGCTTAGCACAAGTAGGATAAAAACCCACGTATGTGCCTGGTTAAAGCGAGGCATCCTGGAGTCTGGCTCGCATGCTTAATTTCAGCATTGCTATTATAGATTCAGGCTACACAGCTGTGATCTCTGCTGGCTGATTTATGCCTGGGGAAGCAGTAATGATTTGAGAGCAGAACCTAACCCCAGGTCAACCACTGCATTAAGCTTACACTTACAATAAGCTTATATGAAGTGTAAGAGTCATGCTTCAGGACTCACTTCTTATTATTATCTAAGGCAGTTTAATCCCAGCTAGCCATTGCCATGTAGTTTGAACGTGATATTAATGGATGTATGAATGTTATCGCGTTGATTTGTTGTGTCAAGTTGTCTGATCTCAAGACAGATAGTTGTGATAATGAAACAGTTTGTGAATAGAGACATACAGGTCATAGCGGTTAATCAAAGCTGGGTATTTGTATGTCTAATAGACAGAAAAGAATGAAGATTAGTGCAGGTTGAGAACCCTGTCACACACAGACTGGCCTTTTAAATGGCAGCGTATTTCCTAAGAGAGCAGTGTGAGGCATATGCTCATGCTGCTGGAGTGTTTCAAGGCAGAGTTTGTATAATTGATGAGGAGGGCTGAGCACTAATACCGGAGACATTTTCCACTCCATTAGGGTTGAGGACAGAGTCTCTACAAGGTCCGTGACCCATTGAGAGACGGTCGTGCTCCTGATTATCTGCAGGCGTCCCCTTAGACCTTGCAGGCCAAAACAGTGATTTGAAACCTCATTCAGTAAGCAGGCTGTAAATCCCGTAGGCCGGTGTTCCATTTAATTCACCAGCCCAAAGAGGATCTGATAGTTGAGATCACAAATTGCGTCATCGGTAATGCCTAAATTTCGCATTTTGAAATGTCTTTTATTGGAAGGCATGGAAAATAATACATTAAGTCATTAAATAGATGTATTGGTCAGAAAATGTATAATTTGGTGCAAATCTTTGAACTGATCATTTAAATAAAGACCAATTTGATTAAAAGATCATCTGAACTGAAAACTGAATGTTTTCTTGCCGTTCAAGTTTGATGGTATTTTAAGACCTTGAACTATTTATTGTACTATCATCAGGATATGTTTTTGATGGAGACCATAAGGCAATTCTGTAAACTATTCTGGATAACGGCATCATCATAATACATGTATATAAATATAAGCATATGTAGTTGTACTATATATGTACAGTACTTCGAAAAAGTACTTGGAAGTCTTGTGATGTTATTGAAATACCTTTTTAATCCTTGAAAATGCCATTTACGCTACTGTTATAGAAATGACTGTGATATTACTTTGTGAAAATGTATTCATTTGATATATTATGAATATCATTTTGATATTGTATAAGAGGTTGTGTTGCAGAATGTGTATTTGTGCTGACAGATCCCATAGTAGTTTGATCAGGTGTAAACCTTGATAATGTGGATGCCTGTCAGGCAGTGGCTTAGATCTGATAGGCTGAGATAGATTATGAGAGGTTTCCGGTGCAAAAGTGTCATCGGCCTCTGTCTGGAGGTTCCGTGGAAGGCTTTCAACACTGCTAAGCTGTCACACTGTGACATGTGTGTGTGATATTGGGGTTTGAACCAGAGATGCATCATGTAGACTACAGAGATTTATCTAGCCCAGCTCAGATATAGAGAAACTGATAGCTTTGTGGTAAGATACAGTGCATGGTTTTATATCTTGATGGAGACTAAATGTCCCCATAAGGAAAGGAATATTTTACCGATTTGACCTTGTAGTACACCTTTTTTTGGTCGAACATCCCGGTCCAAGATACCAAAAACATGGATCCCTCTATAGGCACATGCACAAATACTTTCTCTTTGTATGAGTGTGTATGGGGTGTGTGCCTGTGTATTATCTGCCCATTAGTGCTGGCTTGGTCCCAGGAGATGGTTAGCATAATAATTAGCTTTCTCTCTCTCTCTCTTTCTCTCTCTCTCGCACTCATATTTTTTTCTGGCAGATTTGCATTTTATTGTCCACATTACCAGATCACGTTTCCATGAATAATAAAGACCTTATCCTTGTTCATGCTGCTCTTTCCTTGTGCTTTGTCTTTCCTAAGGCAAAAACGCCTTTTCTGAAAGTGAGTAAATGCCACTGATACATTAGACTCACAGGACCTGTATAAGCATCTGTGCTTGACCGGCACACTCCCAGCACACTCTGGGTAAATTCGATTTATTCCTTTCTGTAGCACTGGAGAGCTTCATTCAGATCAGACATACTAGTAAATGTAATGGGATATTCCCTGTCTGTTTATGAATATGAAAGATACTGCAGTCAGTGATGCAGTCTCATTGAACCTCAGCCACAATGTGATTTTCACAGTATTAACACATTCAGAATGTCTAAGCAACATGTTTAGATCTGTGTGTCATGTGATGTAGCAGAATGTTTTATGGTCTAAATACATATATATTATATTTTACTAAATACATGCATTTCATACTTTCATATATTTTGGCATTTTATTCAACACAGTTCACTGTGTAGGTTCTAACATAACATTAAAACCACCTCCTTGTAAATACATGACCATACAGGTGCACTTTGTAGTTTTACAGATAGACACTGTAGTCCATCTGTTTTTCTGCAGACTTTGTTAGCCTTCTTTTATGCTGTTCTTCAGGGGTCCGGACCCCCACAGGACCACCACAGAGCAGGTACTATTTGGGTGGTGGATGATTGTCAGCACTGCAGTGAATCTGATGTGGTGGTGGTGTGTTAGTGTGTGTTGTGCTGGTACGATTGGATCAGACACTGGATTAAAACAGATGAACTGAAACGTCCTACTCTGAGATCATCTTCTCAGAAGTTCACTCCCTGTCCTCATACATTTACATTGATGGCATTTGGCAGACACTCTTATCCAGAGTGACTTACATTTATCTTATTTATACAACCGAGCAGTTTAGGGTTAAGGGCCTTGCTCAAGGGCCCAACAGTGGCAGTTTGGTGGTGCTTGGGCTTGAACCCCCAACCTTCTATTCAGTAACCCAACACCTTAACCATTGAGCCCTGTCCCTATACATAAACCTCACTTATTGTCCTGTCTTTTTCTGTTCATAAACAGTATACCTTTGTCTTTCTGTGTCTCTGGGCATCGGTTTGTAGAAGTGGTCATGGAGACGATTTGATCAGTGGGAGAATAATAATAAAAATCACTTTAACAATTGTTAAAAGCAAACACATTTTATCAACTCAGTTGAATTTTATTTGTATAGTGCACTTAAGTACTGTATATACACAAATCAGCTTTACTGAAATTTAGATGTAGATCCCTAATGAGCAAGGCGGAGAGGAGACAGTGGCAAAGAAAAAGTCCCTGATATGATATGAGAGTATCATATCCTCTTCTAGGTGACACCTGATTGTGAGATTGTAAATATTTTCTCTTTTAAAGATGTATAAAGATTTGGAATGAGAATATTGTGAATGATAGTCACAATAGATAGAGATAAGGGACAGTCTTTATCATTACAGCAGCAGTTCTTAGGTACAAATCTATAAGTATTATCTAGGAAAGGGCAAGTATTGGGCATAAACTGTTTTTGGGAAGGGCAGACTTCTTAGGGTGTCCATGTGGGATCATCCAGAGTAGTAGAAATTTGGAAAAATAGTCTTAGAAATTTACATCCAGAAAGAGATGATCATGATATATTTCTGGAGTCTTATGATTAGGATTGTAAGTATGTAATAACAATTACTGCAGTGTAAAAACTGGATTTTCTTCAGCGTTAAAATTCTAAAAATAATCTTGAGAAAGACATCTCAAAAGAGGCAGAAAATAACATGACCATATTTAAATATATTCACTCTGACTGTGCCTGAAGTCAGGAGGCTTCGGTTACCTTCACACAACCCATAGAGATCGTGGCCCGGCTTCTCTGCTGTTACATTATCTGAAACTGTATTCCGCTATATACTCTGGGAGTGTAAAAGTGGGTCAGGAGGTTTAATTTTATAGCATGTGTTCCACTGTTGGGAGCTAAAGGGAGATTAGCTGGGAAGTGTTTGTGGGTCTCAGAAAGCTGCTCCTTGACCAGGCCCCTTTAAGAAAAGGTCACGTGAAGTGGTGGAGAGCTGTGTGAGCGGCACCACTCCAGCTCCCTGCTGTTTATCTAGCTGACTGGGCCAATCAGTCTGGCCTTTTAAAGCCCAAACAATGGCAGGTCTGGTGGCCCACTTTCCCACTGATGTATAGTTTTATCCTAGTGCAGCATTTTCCCTTATAATGCAGAATACCAGGCCTTTAGCATTAATGATTCTGTTGATCAGCAGCATTATTCCTAAAGCATCAGAGGGGAAGAATCCTTATAGACCTGGCATGTTTTGATGCAAGTGCAACTCTTCTGCAGGTTTTGGCCCAGGTCAGCTTTGAAAATCATGTGTAATTAGAGAGAACGGACTTATGTGCAAAACAACCTTATAACCACCCTTGATAAAGTGAGGATTTACTGTATATCTCAATGGCATGTTCATAGGAAGCTGACTTTCCTGCTGTCAAGGTGACTCATTATTTGAAAAAACTCACAGTGGCTCAGGATTACGAATGTGATTACTGCTGGGGCAGTTGCCCTTAAAGGATGTAATAGCCTGAAAATCATAAATTGACCCACATTTAAATGAAGATGAGTACCATGCTTCTGTTCTGAAACACATTTTGTGTCCATATTCATTCTGGCAGGGCCTGCTATCTTTGGCAATTTCGATGTGATGAAATGAAAGAAGTTTTAAATAGAGGGCTTTTGAAGTACTGTGACTGAGAACTGCCCTGATCAAGAACTTGCTCTCTTTTTTCTATCAGACTTCTGTTTCTTGTAGGACTTCCTTTTTTTTTACAGTTAATGCCAGTTCAGAAGTTTGAGTAATCCTGCTAGCATGCTTCATCTTTCATGGTCATTGTTTAGCTTTGGTGTGTAACCTGATGACTCAACCTTTGGCTAATTCTGTGTTCCACTCTTTCTAATCTCTAAGGTATTGGCAAGAATGTCATCTGTGACCGCACAGCCACGCCGCTGGATGCCTTCCGGATGATGTCAGCAGCACAGTACTACCCCAAGCTGCTGAGCATTATGGGTAATGTTCTGCGCTTTCTTCCAGCCTTTGTGCGTATGAAGGAACTGCTAGAGGAGGGCTATGTGGGAGAACTGCTGGTCTGCGAGGCACAAGTACATAGCGGAAGTCTCTTGGGCAAGAAGTACAACTGGAGCTGTGACGACTTGATGGGCGGTGGAGGACTACACTCTGTGGGCAGCTACATCATTGACCTGCTCACGTTCCTGACCAGCCGGCGTGCCATCAAGGTGCACGGCTTCCTCAAGACTTTCATTAAACAGACAGACCACATCAAGGGCATCAGACAGATCACCAGTGATGACTTTTGCACTTTTCAGATGGTGCTGGAGGGTGGAGCCTGCTGCACTGTGACACTCAACTTCAACGTGCCGGGCGAGTTTAGGCAGGAGGTGGTTGTGGTTGGAACAGCTGGACGACTCACAGTGAGTGGCACTGACTTGTATGGACAAAAGAACACTGGCATGGGAGGCCGTGAGCTACTGCTCAAGGACAGCACACCTTTAGGCAATGCCTCGCTGCCTGAGAAGGCCTTCAGCGACATCCCTACGCCCTACCTCACTGGCACCATCTGCATGGTCCAGGCTATACGACAGGCCTTCCAGGGCCAGGAGGATCGGCGGACTTGGGATGGCCGGCCGCTGACCATGGCCGCTACTTTTGAGGACTGTTTGTATGCTTTGTGTGTGGTGGACACAATCAAGAAGTCCAACCAGTGTGGGGAATGGCAGAACATCGTAGTGATGACGGAGGAACCTGAAGTCAGTCCAGCCTATCTGATCAGCGAGGCCATGCGGCGTAGCAGGATGTCACTGTACTGCTAGAGCAGCTTGACTGATGACTAAATGAATGTGATTGGAGTTAGGAAATGAATGACTGGAATAGAACCTGGAATTAAAATAAAGCCTGCTGGATTTTATGCTTATAAATTGAAGGAATGATCAGAAACGCAAACAGCAATATACTCTTTTTGCTTTCTCTGAATGGTGCAGCTTCTGGATTAAATCACACTGGATTTATGGAGGATGGGTGGAAATTGTACAGCAGATATTTTCAACACTGGAGAATACTACTAAAAAACATTTATCTATGGCAAACATGTTTCTGTCCTTCTTGCATGGTGATGAATGTGCAAACCCAATGGGCTGTCCTGTGTATGTGTCCTGTGTGTGCAGAACATTACAAAAATCAATAGTTTGGCTGGTAGGCCTTTTAGAGAGGAACTCCCCTCTGGTCAATTATGCAATAAATCTGCCTAGATGTGCTTGTTTATGTCTGAAATACAAAAGACTGAATTGTTTTTTAGCTGTCTCTTCAGAGGACAGTGTAATCCCAGCATGCTAGCACAAGTCTGCAGTTTTTAGGTTTTAGGTACTAATTTTGTTCTTCAGCTCTTAAATGAAGCTGGCCAGCTTGTTTCTGAGCATGATGTGCGATGCAAAGCCAAACCACTCTTGCATGCATAGGGATGTAAATCACTTTGCAAACAATCAGCGGTGGCCTCTGGTTAGTACAGCGTGGGTAGGTGTTCCAGCACGCAGCCGTCTACACTGTTAGTGTTGCAGTTGGAAATAATTGCTATAATTATGATCTAAGCGAACAAGTGGCAAACATGGCAGACATACAACATAAAGCAAAATAGTAAACACCACTTTTGTTTTTACAAATGCATTGTTAGCATACACTAAGTGTCACTGAGCTGGTACACAGCAGAAACAGTTACATGTACAATATATACTACGTATCCGTTTACAGGGTCAGATGAATAATCTGACACTTTAATGCCACTTTTACACTTCATACCTTCTCATCTATATGCTCTGTGGTAGATTTAGGACTTCTGATGAAGTGTTGCTGTTATGTCTAGCAACATTGTTGAGCATTCTTGAGGGCTAGGCACAGCTGAGTCGATTATATGCGTAAAAATATGCATATTGAAATGCATTCAAAACAATGCAAAAATCCTACGCAATGTTTAGTGCTGTCTTGACTGGGGCATGTTCCCAAATTAGCTAGGTTTTAGTGCATCATTTGAATAATTATCTTCTGTATTAGTTATTAGATCATTCTTACTTACATCTTACTTCTAACATTGACCTACAAGCCAAAAGATTGATTTTTATTTTGACCTCTTTTTATTTGATTTGGTCATTTGCCCGTTTCCTTTTCCTGTTTCTGTTCCAAGTTGGTCATGTACCACTTCAGGAATCACAGGGGTCGTATAAAAGGTTCCGACGATGGTTGTAACTCCTTTAAAATAAATCAAAAGGCTAAGATAATTCAAAGACTCTCTACAGGATTGGTAGGAAGAGCTCTTTCTGATCACTGTGTCATTTGTTTGTACAGTGTAATGTTACACTAGTTGTGGTGCAATGAAATGAAAGTTTTTGGCCAAAAACTGGAAAATTGCTAGACTTTGTTTTTAATTGCTGTTTACACGTTCTAAACTAAATTATATAACTTTTTTTCTATTTATACTTAAAAATAAGTCTCAACCGAAGACCTAGTTAATGAACTATAACTTAGCATAGAAATGGATATATATACAAATATGCTTGAATCTGTGAGGCGCAAATGCAGTGCAAATCAAGCAGGTAATGAATCAAGTTCAGGGTTGCCAGATTGGATGCTGTTCCAGTTCACTAGAAATCATCCTGGAAATGTCATGATGACAAATTACACCTACAGAACAACTGACATTTTATTTAGGTTCAAAGTGATTGCAAATAGTCCAGTCGTAATGTAAAGGGAGGGGATTCTGCAAGATCAGGCATCCTTCCTTCCTTATCTGGCAACACTGTACAAAGTTCTGGTGCTGTGTTTTTGTCGAATTAACTTATTTGTAGTGCTATATTTTAATATGCTCTATTTAATCTTAAAACTTTACTTTTCTGTTTCACTTTTTCTGCAGCATTCAGAGAGTCAGAGACCCGGATTCTGTTGTGTTGAAATGTTTTCGGCCAAAAATTTTCAGCGGGTGAAATTACGAAGCAACTACTGTAATAAATATGATGACCGCTTATTCAACTGTTATAAAAGTGGCATGGCAAACGAATTGTCATAGAAATTTATTCCGAGAAGGTTATCTTGTTCCTGCATTTTGTCAAGTGCAGGATTTTTTTTTCTTTTTAAGCTGCCTGTGAAAAACATCTGCTGTACATAACGACACTTACAAATACATTTTTATACATGCTATGCGTAATATAGACATTTTTTTGTGTTGTGGATGTTTCACATTGAAGTGGGTATTGTATGTCTTGTTCGAGAGGTGCATTGATGCCTTTGATGTATATGCTTCTCCGAGAGAGGTGCAGCACTTCCACTGTGATTCAAATGTTACTGTCAGCGTCTGACCAAAATCTGATCGTTGGCTGTTTTTTTTTTTTTTTCCGATGTCTGATAATTTACACAGTATAATATATAATGGTTATATGAGACTACACAGGAAAATGGTCATGAAAATCATCACTGGATGTGCATATTTATAACATTTACTTCCTAAAATGCCTCTTTTTTTCTCTCTTGGTTGCTCCTGTACCTGATATTTGTGCTTGCGTGCATGCTCTTCTTATAATCATAAACGGATATTGTTTCCTGTCATCAATTCTGACCTCCTTCTCTACATCCGGTATGTTTGCTCCACTTTGTGCACAAAATGCACAAATATAACAGCCATCACTGTGATGGTGACTCACACGGTGACTCATGACAAGTGTAACATGATTCATCTAAATGTTTTTAGAACAATCTTAAACTGGAAAATGTTTTCCTGTTTCTCGGATCTCATCACAGCCAAATGAAAAGAAGGACGGGTGCAAATGTAGTGTCCTGCAGCCTTCATTAGCTCCCTTTTCTTTTTAATTGCTCATCCCTCCAGGTTACAGCTCCTGTTCACTTCTCTAATTGATCTAATGACTAAAAATCATGTTTTTTTCGGGCAGGAAGTGGGCTGAAGCCTTTTGTTTTGCAAGGATAAAGGCCTTGAGCGCTAATCCAGTTATCAGCACTGTGCAAATATGAGTAACTATAATTTTTTTTGATGATGCGTGGGTGGTGTTTTGTAGCAGCTTCGTTAAAAGACAGAATATGAACATGTTTAAATAAAACGGTAAATAAGATGCTGATTCCAAGCAAATTTGACTTACCTAATGAAGTCTGAATTCATTTGATATAACAATAGACTAATATCAAAAAGCTTGATCTCATCTGAATTCACCCTAGGCATCCTTTCACATTTTATTCCTCAGATATCCAGAGAGAATCCCACAGCGTAATGTAAAAATTATTATTAATATTTTTTAACGGCCCAGATTTTATCACCAAAAATGATGTCCTTGGAAATGGGATGAAAAATATTTGAATATGGTTAAAAGTTAATGTATTAGAGTCTTTATCTTAAAGTTCTGTCCTCATACAGCTGCTGTGGTAATGCAGTTATGCATATAGCATAATGTTGTAGCTTGTACACGTACCTGGACTAGGTTTGTTGATTATTATTGCGTCATGATGAGTATTCACGGCAAAAAATACCATACCTGGGATTACAGATCTGTTATGTTGCCAGGTATTGCTATGCTCGTTCTGAACTGTACAAAAAAATTAAAAAAACTTGAATTTGTTGGATGTTACATGTTTGAAGTGTGTAAATGTTTGCTAGCACATGCTGTGTAAGAGTCTCTTTCATTCTCTTTATGTAGCATTAGCAAACATGTTGAGGTAGAAGGCGCTGGGGTTGGGGGTTGGGGGTTGGGGCGTGCTGGAAAGGCAGAGACTCAGCAGTCCGGCTTTGGACACACTTCAACAGGACACGCACAGCTTTCGAAATTGATTCCAGTGAAACAAAGCTTTGATGGAAGGGTGAGTCGGAGAGAAAAAAAGTGAATCCTTTTACCCATCCTTGGGAAGCGATTAATGCACAGCCTCTTCCACTCTTCCCACTCTTGAATGATAAACAATCACACGGATGGGTTAGTGCTGTTGTCGTGGCCACCTTTTTCTCTGCGTCGCTTTACCGTGTTAGAGCTGCTTTTATATTGTTGAGATGATCTGCACACCTTTAACTGGCGTTGGGATGAAGAGGGTGTTGGTCTGCCACTGAGAGCGGCCGGCTTCGGTATGAAAAGACTCCGAGCTCAAAGAAGAGCTTCTTCTGCTGCCTCAGACAGTAACCTAGCAACCGAATACCGCTGGGCGAAACCAGCCTTATCTTAAATGTTTTCTGCTCTCCTTTTCTCTGTGAAAGGCACTGATTTGCAGTGGAGGCAATCCATCTTTCTTTAATATGATTTTTATATTTTTGACCTGTTTATATTTTTAAGGGGTCCTTAAAATAATGGTAGATTCACCAACTTGTATGAACAAAGGCCACCTGGTATGCAATATAACCCTGTATGTTGAAAACTGTATTGGAAATCATTATAACACTTATGGAAGATTACAAATGTGTAAAATGGAAAAACAGTTATGTAGAAACACATTTAAAACAAAAGGTTGAAATCGGGAAGGTGAAGCGTTTATTTGGTTTGTATCTCAGGGGGATTCCTTAAAGGCATTATGCAGAGGGCATACAACAACGTATTTTCTTTTCAGAGACGGGAAGCTCAGAAAGCTCAGCTCGACTGGCTAATGTGGTGGATCAGAAAATGAGGTCCACGCAGAAAACAACACACCATGGTCAAAGCTGTATTTATCATTGAGTTCTTCTAGTTATTCATCTACTTGATTTGAATGAAGTGGTTTTAATACAAACCTTCATAACAGAAATACACATAGACCTGAGCGTAAAGTCAACTTCGACCTGTTCTGTGGCTAAGAGGTTGAGGAATAAAACCTTCCCTTAAATAAAGATTGTATTATTTGCGTGTTTGAATAATAAAAGTGATATTTGAATATATCCTGAAACTAGATGTACTACATAGTGATACATAATATGACCACCACATAAAGTGAAAAAAAAGAAGAAAGAGCAAGAATGAAGTGAAATAAGTGTAACAAATTAAAAAAATGCTGCTTAAGCAGTTCTTATGATATTGAAATGTATTCAGCTACAATGAATGAAATTAGTTGTGTCTAAAGGGTGTGAAGATTCATGAAGTTTGAGACTTTACATTGCAAGATATGGGCTAGTGCTAGGTTTTTGCTTTGAACATTACTCACTAGGTTGGGACTACAGAAATGAATCATACTGAGCTAGGGTAAGGTGGCAACTTGCCATAAAACGGTTTCTGAGCTATTGTCTGAAAAGTGCACTGAGCCAACTCCATTACAGCCAATAGGTTTAGCAGCAAAAAGTTTGAGAACCACAAGAACTAGTTGCTTCAGTATGTCCTCATTATCTAACTCGAGCAAACTCCCAGGCTAAAGATAATTGAAACAATTCTGACAATCATTTCAGCGCTTTGAATGTCATCGTATATGCTGATAAAGGAAAGAAACAGAAAAAGGCA
Organism: Hassar affinis; assembly: GCA_025674545.1. Taxonomy (NCBI): domain Eukaryota; kingdom Metazoa; phylum Chordata; class Actinopteri; order Siluriformes; family Doradidae; genus Hassar; species Hassar affinis. The sequence continues at coordinate 11,233,942 of JAOVYV010000045.1, read as the reverse complement.
CTGCCAATCAGGACTGGAGCAGGAGTGTTCTTGAAAATGCAAACGTTTTAGTTAAACCTCAGCAAGTGATCTGTTGAAACGTCTGGTTTCATTAATCCAGTCACTGTGATGTCTCTGAGTGTGGTGTTGAAGCTACAGAGCTTTGGGATGAAACATAGTACAGAATGCTCATATTCAGAATGAGCACAGCTTTTGTTTGGCTCATCTTTCCACCTGGGCCTACCGTTCTCCTCACCACAAGGGGTCAGTGTTGGTGAGCAAGAGCACGATGAATAGTTATTTACAATGGTGGAGTCCAGACATTCTTATCACAGCTCTTACACATGTTTGAGATGCTTGTGTTTTCTGCTTCCTTCAAGCAGTTGAGTTGCTTCTATATATTCATTTGCAGCTCTGCAGTTTTTTTTGTTGGTATCGGTCACCAAGAATAAGCTATGGCATGTTGTGTTTTTTTAGTCACATGAGTGAATCAGTGAACTACAGTTATACTGAAAATGTACAAAATGTAAATTCTATAATGATAGAAACCTTTAGGCCATGTGTAGACCGTTGTTTCTCAGAGTGAGGTCTGCAATTTTATAACATGTTTCAGTGGTGGAAAACCTGCCGTTATCAACACTGTCATATTGACGATGGGGTTCTTATAGCTCTCAGCCTATTTGACGGGTCACTTGAATTGAATGGGTTTAATCCAAATATCAGTAGCTCAAACCTAAATAATGAAGGTGCACAGTTGGATTATGCTCCTAATTAAATGAACTGGGAATCTGTGTAGTTTATTTCATAGTAAAAGAAAAGGGCCTACGGCTGCAATGGCTTAGTAAAAGCTGCACCTTGTTCTTTCCTGTTCTTGGAAAGTACACCTGGTTAACGTTTATTTGACTAGTCAAATGTGTGACGCAACTCTGCTCTGCTATCATGTGCATCTCACACACATTTCCTGGTCACTACAGGTGTCTAAGAGTCCATTGCTATTGAGAAACTGTATGCTGTAGCTGATGCCTCTGTGGCCCCCACCTCAGAGATTTCTTTGTGAATATTGCCTGTTGCATTGTCAATTTCAGAAATGTTTTGCTTCATTCATCTATTTATTGTATTATGGGTATATCATGATCATGGATGCATGGATACTTGTGTATATTTTGCAGTGGCAGATTCATATTTATCAGTCTTGAACTAGCGAATGTAGCATTACAGACTATATTTTATATATCTGCTGTATGGAGGGCTGGAGGGACAAGAAAGCAGGAATGTCCATCTGTCATAATAATTATGTATGACTGTTGCAAAAGAGTTCCATTGTCCCTACCCTGCCACTGTGAGTGTGTGTGTGTGTATATATATACTCATGTAAAAGTGAGCCCAACTTTATGCTTTCATAAGCGCCAAGTCTCTATGTATCTGATCATTGTTTAGGGAATGTTACTTGTCCAGACCTGACTGTCCAAATCTCTGACGTGGTTTATGGTGTCTCAACTGATGCTGCGGTTTCTACGGAATTAAAACTATGTACACAAACTCGAGTGTGTGCCGCCTTCTTCACTCAGCTTTTAATACAGTAGAATTATTGCATGTGTAATGGTCAGGTTTTAATGTCTGAAATCACTTTTATTCATTTATAACAGAGGCCCATTCAACACAGCACATAGACACAGCACAGACATCAACATACAACACAGAGACACAATACAAAAACAAATAAGAAACATTTTTTTCTTAAACCACACCTGCTGTAGTCTGAGGCTGTTGTCATGGAAACAGCTCTAATAACATGAGAACTATATGGTTGTCTGAAAGATATACTGAAGTGTTAAGTATTTGAGTGAGGCAGTTGATTGTATGACAGTGTTGGCCTTCCTTGATTTTCACTGAGGTGGTACTCTCAACATTTTGTAGTACAGCCTTCCAAGTAACAGGAAACCACCCCAGTGACATTAAGGTGGCCACTTTTATAAACCTAAAAAGGAGGACATGACACCAGCAAATCTGGAGGAAAAAAAAACCTTCTGAGGATCTGAGGATGCCACAGATGATGTACCTGCACTCCAGACATTTTGCTTGTCCTAGTCTGTATCAGCATGGTGTTCAATAGCACCCTTCCCTTTGCTGCTAATGTCTACATCACACTGGCACAGCATACAGAAAGCATGGAATTCATCTTTCCTACTTTTTTTAAATGACCACTCTGTACGTCATTTATCTTTTTGGCATTTTCACAGCGCTGCTTGTGGCAGGCGTGAGTACTTACTAATTGACTAGCACTTAGAGGGCGGGTTTTCTGGTTTCTGTGAGTTATTAGCTCACAAGGTGATTCTGGTAAACCAATTAAATTCAATGTTTTTGTTTTGGCATGTTCATGAGCCAATGACACACAAAATGCAACCTCAGCTGCCCTCCAAAAGGAGGACTAACAGGAGTCCAACCAGGCACTGAGCAAGACGGAGGACAGGGAGCAGAAAAACCAGACTGTCCGACCAAAAGCCGGATGTCTGGCCACCCAAGTGACATGGAAATGTAGAGTTTAATATGCTTTTTTTCTGAAAGTGCAGGATCTCCATGGACCAGATATTATTTGGAGGATGAATCTCAGAACAGCAGGGACACATGGAGGTGGTATGAGTGTATATGGCAGATAAGATAGATTTTTACATTGGTAATTTTGTGATCATTTTACCTAATAAGGTGCACATTATGTTGCCACTGCAGTATCACTTTTAGCACAATTTCATCTTTACTCTACTATTCTTGCAGGCGATTATAAGAATCCCTTGATGAATGCTGCCATCTGCTGGTAAAGACTTACCCTGCCTTTTTTTCACAGCTTCACCAGCCACTTTATTAGGAACACTTGTACACCCAATCAAATGGCAGCAGTGCAATGCATACTGTTATGCAGCTACAGGTCAAGAGCTTCTGTTAATGTTCACATCAAAAAGAATGAGGAATGTGTGGCATAGTTGTTGGTACTAGATTGCTTTGACTATTTCAATAAATGCCGACCTTTGGGGATTGTCACAGTCTATAGATTATGGGAAAAAAAACATCCAGTGAGTGACAGTTTTGACAGCTGAAAGAAGTGGAAAGCAGGATCTTCTGCTCTTGTAGCCCATCTGTCTCAAGGTTCAAATTCTGCGTTGGTGTTCTGAGATGCCTTTCACTTCGATATGTTTGTAAGGAATAGTTTGTTCTCAGAACTGGCACTTATGTTAAAAACAAAATAAAACGGGTGTTTCTTAAATACTCAGACCAGGATATTTACAACCAACAGCTATGCCATAGTCGGTGTCACAGATCACACCGTTTTCTTATTTTGATGTTTTATTTGAACATGAAGCTCTTGTGAAAATGTAGCTAGACAGAATTGTTCCTTTAGAAAAGACTTAAGGTACATTACGTGACCATAATTACCACAGAGTCATTTTCACCTTTATGCGGCCTTCTATGTTAAAGATGCCTATTAAAGATACAAAAGCTGAAGGCTTAAGGATACCACCGAGTCACAGTGCAGTCTGAGACCGACAACTTTTAAAACAAGTTCATATTAAAAGGTAATATCATATTCTCCAATTATATTTAAAATTGAGACTGACCACTTCTCATAACAGACAGACATTTACAAGTTTCATATTTAGGTTAGAATAAAAGTTTCTATAGGTTTTTATAGCTTCTCTTCCTTTCCCTTGAGAGATATTCTGAGTATTCTGCTGAATAAAGTCCCATTGATCCTTTTTCATGAAAAAAATTAGTTTAACCCAGACTGATGCAAGCATCAGTATGACAGGCGCCAGTGTATTGTTCTGTCTGAGCACTGCCTGGGTAATTTGTTAATTCACTGAACCTTTATTATCAGACAAAAGAACAAGGAAAAGATTTTCAGCGTCTCCAATGATGAGCTTAACGCTATTTGTTAAATATAAACAAGGTAGAAATTGATGCTTGTGACACACTCAAGAAAAGTTACCACTGCATCATGTTATCTTTTCTTTTAATTATTCTTATTAATCATTTGGGAATTGAAGAGACTAATTGTTGCAGTTTTGCAAGTGGAATTTTTGCCCATTCATGCTGCTTACAAGACTTACAGTTTTACAGCTGCTCAACTTCCATGGTCTCTGTTGTCTGATTCTCCTCTTCATGATGCCCCATACATTTTCAATAAGAGACTGCAGACAGGTCAGTCAAGCAGACACACTCTATGTCTACAAAGCCATGCTTGTACAGAATGAGGCCTGACATTGTCCTGCTGAAATAGACATAGAGTTCCTGGGAAAAGATCTTCACAGCAGTGTGTCTCTCCAAAATACCAGTATAAGCCTCCGCATCAATGGTTCCTTTACATACATACAGATCTCCCATGCCCTGGGCACTGATGCACCTCCATGTCACCACAGATGCTGTTTTTGCACTATTCCTTGGTAACGGTCTGGATGGTCTTTTTCTTGTTTGGCACGTGGTATCCAACATCTGTTTTTTCCAAAAACAAGTGGAAATGTGGACTCATCTGTCTTTCGTTCCATCTTAGATGACTTCGGGCTGAGAGAACTTGTCTGCGTTTCTGCACAAAATGAATATATGGCTTCCTCTTTGCATAATACAGTTTCAGGTTGCATTTCTTTTATTGGTTTGTCTGAGTCAAATGATCTGAATCACTGAAATCCCGTCTCTGGTTTAGACACAACTTTTTGTGATGAGTCTCCTTGGGCTTAGGCCTCCCTCTATTCATGATGGCTGTTTTGTCTGTCTGGGCATCCTTTGTGAAACAAAATTATATCGCAAATGCCAAATACATGTACAGGTTAATAGATTATCAATTTTTTCTACCCATTTTTATTCGCCTTTAGACGCTGCAAAATAGCTTTTCCCCCCTTTATTTTTTCAAATATTATGTGTGGATACGGCAGACTTGAACTAGTCATACCAAAGATGGCCTCCAGAGGGCGCAGAGTTAAAGGTTAAAGGGCGACTCCAGGGTTTCATCTTTGTATCACAGCTACAGCCATTTAAAGAGCACAGAACACACAGCACAGCTAAATGATTAAACAAATGAGATTATATCTGGGTTCTGCTCAGTTACAATCAAAACCCACACATGCCCTCTGCAGATAAGAGCAAAGACCCCGGATGTAAAGTATAACAGAGATATAATGTGGAGGAGTAATTTAACTTACAGTGCTAAGGGTGCATTAAGTATCAAAAGCAGCTAATAATGTATTATTATTTATTTCATTTAGCTGTTTATGCGCACAAATAGTTATTTAGTTTTAAATAGAGTATGAGCATTTATTTCAGATGAAATTACAAGGCAGGCATCTTGGTTATCAGGGCTGGGTTTGTGTACCCTTTGGTTATTTTATATCCCTGTCAGTAAGAGATATAAATAAATAAAAATAAATAAATAAATAAATAAATAAACGTAAGCGGTTATTTCATGGTAGTTTCAACATTCACCTTTTTTTTTGCTTTTTTATGATCAGAAATTGCAGATATAACATTTATAAGGAAGTTGAGTTTATTTTTCTTCTGCATAAATAAAAAAAATCAATCTTAGTCAAATTAAAAATGAAACCCAAATACATGATAAAACTACTGCGCGCGATTGGCTGAGAGACAGAGTGATTCAGAGTGAATCGGTTTACATGCTCGACTCACTGACTGATTCAGAGTGAATCATGTACATGCTCGACTCACTGACTGGTTCAGAGTGAATCAGTTTACATGCTCGACTCACTGAGTGATTCAGAATGAATCATTTAAATGTTTGACTCAGTGACCGGTTCATAGTGAATCAGTTTACATGCTCGACTCACTGAGTGATTCAGAGTGAATCATTTACATGCTCGGCTCACCGACTCGTTCAGAGTGAATCAGTTTACATGCTCAACTCACAGAGTGATTCAGAGTGAATCAGTTTACATGCTCGCACTGATCGGTTCAGAGTGAATCAGTTTACATGCTCGACTCACTGATTGGTTCAGAGTGAATCAGTTTACATGCTCGCACTGATCGGTTCAGAGTGAATCATTTACATGCTCGACTCACTGACTGGTTCAGAGTGAATCATTTACATGCTCGACTCACTGACCGGTTCATAGTGAATCAGTTTATAGCGAAGGCTGCTGGAAACATGCTGTTGAAATTTATATTTATATTTGATTTATATTTGATACAGTTATGAAATTTGGCGGAAGCCCTTATCCAGAACGACTTACATGTATTTACAGCTGAGAAGTTGAAGTTTAAGGGTCTTGCTGATGGGTCCAGCAATGACAGCCTGGGATGTGTGTACAGCTGACCATCACACCCAAAGGTGAGTCTGTAAGAATTAAGATTTCCCTTAACTGGAACTAAGATCCCCATACCTTTTCCACCATGATAATACTCCATGAAGACATTTTTACCAAGTCTAGTTTAGAAGGAATCGAGTGTCCTGCACAGTGTCCCCTGACCACAACCCCACTGAACACCTTTGGGATGAACAGGAGCGCCGTCTGCATCCCAGGTCTCCTCACCCAGCATCGCTGTCTGACCTCACTAATGATCTTGCAGCTGAAAGATCATGAATCCTCACATCCATGCTTTAAAATGTAGTAAAAGCCTTCCCAGAAGAGTGCAGCTACAGCAAAGGAAGAAGGAAGATATCATGTGATGTTCAACAAGTGCATGTGGGTGTGATGGTCAGGTGTCCACAAACTTCTGGACAAAGCAACAAAAAAAATGAAGCAAAGCAAAGCTGACAGAGAACAGGATGTAGCTACACTTTTATTTGTTGCTCTGCTTCCTCCATATTGAACATTGCTGTATTGGTGGAAATTAAGATGGCATTGTACTGGAAAATGGCTTAAGCACACAGTCACCTGAAATAAACTCCTGCTTTCAGGAATAAGGAATAAAACAGCATTGTTATAGTAAAGTAATTAATGACCAGGTGATGTAAACTGGAAGGCAAAATGCTGTATGTGCCCTGATTATTCATAATCACCTTCAGATAACTTTCGTTATGCACTGTTATGAGATACAAACTGTTAAGATAATGCAGTAAACGGATTATTTCATAACAACCCCAGAGCATCAAAATGTCCCTTGTGACTGATTGACTGACCCCTAAAGCCAGCAGTATTCAACTAAAATTAGTAAATGTCTAGTTACATTCCTTTGCTAATAAAAGTGTGGGATAAACAACTAACATGACTCAGTGGAGAAAACAGTTCTTAAGGCTGTATGGTTTTCTTGTTTACGGCATATCGAGTGCATATGAATTTAAAATATACAATAAAACAATAAAAAACATTTTAAAATTAGATAGCCACATAAAGCAGAGGCTGGGTGGCATGGTGGCATCCTTGCCACAGCCATAATCATATTTCTTTTGAGTTAAATTGACTTCTGTGAGGAGTTTGCATGTTCTACTTGTGTCTGCATATGTTCCTTCAGCAGCTCCAGTTTCCTCCAACAGTCTAAAGACATGCATTCAGAGGAATTGGAGACACTAAATTGCCCCTGAGTTTGAGTGTATGTGTATGACACCCAGGGTGTTTCCCTGCCTTCAGCCAGCGAGTGATGGGATAGTCACCAGCACCCCTCGCGACCCAGTAGTAGGATAAGCGGCTTAGATAATGAGAGAATGGATGAATGAATGGACTATTAAAATAAATGTTAAGTGCAGTGTATATGTTGTTAAATGAACTTGTTGACTCAACAAAAAGATTATGTCAGGCTCACATGGGATATATTTGTGTCAAGTAAATGTGATGTTTTCTGTCACTTTGACAGTTCTGAATATTTCTATAGACTAAAATATGGATAGGGAAGAACTCATCCCTCATCTGAGGCATAACAAACTCAGAGATTTAACTAAACCTGCTTTCTGGTATACCCTATAATAATAATAATAATAATAATAATAATAATAATAATAATAATGTTGACAAAAAGATGTATGTGGTGTTGTTGTGCACAGCTACTTCACCTGGTTTTAATGTGTTCTACAGAATACGCTTCGATCAGACTTTTGCTGCTCAAATCATCCATACCAGCTGCATACATGTCTAGAGATGGATTTGCTGGACTGCTCACGAAGGTTGATATCAATATTTCTTAGCACTGAGACTTTAATACTCAAAAATGCATTCTTTATGGTAGAATTTTTTTTTCTGGTGCTGTTTCAGCAACTTTAACATGATATAGAGAACTACTGACTCTTTTTTGGCCCATTTTTTCTGGGCAGAGATTAAGTGCAGTCTCGAAATAAATCATTCCTCTAACATGGATGCTGTTCTAAAAAGACCTTTTGGACTAGGATGTGGATTTGTGTCCAAAACAGAAGCTTAAGGTGTCCTTAATACTTAATATCTTCAACAGCGTATTAGGCTGCCAGATTATATATTTTTTTTATCTGAAAAGCAGGGAGTTTTAAACTGGGAATCTTGCACATGGGCTTCTGTCCTTAACTGACCCTCCTGATGCCTTTTTTCCCCATTATCCTCTGACCCTTCCAGCTGCAGGAGCAATGTAATATCTCTGCCTCGTCATGTCCCACGGGGCATCCTGCGTCCTGGTCCCACCCTGTCTGCTGCATAAATCCTCAGCTTCTGACTCACTCTCTTTCCATGCCAAGTCATTTTCTATCTCACCAAAAGTAAGACATTGGGGTTAATAAAACATTGTATATTAAACATAGGAAACTCAGATTCTGCTAGAAATCTATTAACTCTGAGCAGCAGCCAGCAGATACCATAGGGTGGACATTTGTCCAAGAACTGTGTCTTTTTTCTCTTGAAGGAGACTGCTGCCTGCCTGAGTAAAGGTGAGGAGCAGTATTTTTTGGCCTCTGTACAATCAGCTGTGGTCTATTTTAGTGTGCTAATGCTGTGGTTAAGAAATTGTAGGAGGAAGAACTTTTGTATGCATGACAATCTTCTAAAGATGTACAGAGTAACCACAATATGTATTTATTTTCATTCATGTTCAGTAATCACTTTATCCTGGTCAGAGCCACCGTGTCCTTGGAACACTGGGAGAAAGAATCGTGGTCAAGCCATATTTTTCTGTGTTGACTTGGATAGAAAATTAATCCTCTCTCCTTCAGTTTCCTCAACCTCAGCTCCTTCTGCTACTATCCCTATGTTCAGGATCAACTTTGGAAAAGTGACACATCTACCTATAGACCACAATACAGAAGTATTTCATAATGCTTATTCATAATCCCTCCTTAATTCAAGGAAGGAATAAAACCTGCTGTTGTAAGTAAATAATCGACAGCGAGGTGCTGTGATGTGACCCGCTGTGATGAGGCGTTACTCTTACCAGCCAGAAGTTGCTTATTTTCCAAATACATCATGTCCTGAGTTTACTTTTTTTCATATTAAACCAAAGCAATTTTGCTGATGCTGTTAACTAATTAAGGACACTGTAGATTTCTTTCCATAAATCTTACAACCCCAATTCCAATGAAGTTGGGACATTGTGTAAAACATAAATAAAAACAGAATACTATGATTTGCAAATCCTTTTCAACCCATATTCAATTGAATACACTACAAAGACAAGATATTTAATGTTCAAAAGGGTAAACTTTATTGTTTTTTGCAAATATTCACTCATTTTGAATTTGATGCCTGTAACACGTTCACTATGCCTGTAACATGTTCACTACAAAGACAAATAAATGTTTTTATTTATGTTTTACACAACGTCCCAACTTCACGATATCAATAATGCTTTGTATCAATTTAAAATCTAAAACTGTTTTCCATTTTTGTTTTAATTTTAATTTGTGAGTTGCAGCCAGAACTACCATCGGAGCTGCTGTTAAAGACAATTCCGCTGTACTATAAACTGTCTATGGCTTCCTCTCTATCTTTATCTTTAACTGTTCTCACACACATTTATAAAGCAAAGCCTTTTAATTCCCCTACATGCTGATTCAGGAAATTCTTGACTTGTAGTTGCGCTCAGTTACTTTTATTGTGTTTTTAGCTTAATGTTTTAAGATGCAGCTTCAAAGACACTTTATTGCGCACTTAAAGGGATTACTGTAAATTAAACTCATGATTTTTAAAGCTAAATAGCTCAAAAAAGCAGGAAAAAAAGCAGGACACATGAGATGTTTAGCAAAGCTACTGATGTTTGTTGTTTATTTATTCATCTTTCCTCAAGACAGCATGGTGTTTGAGCTGGCAGATTTCTGCTGGCCTGCTGACGTTCTTTCATGTCCCTTTCACATGACTCCTCAACCCCCTGCGCTTTGTTCTCAGAAGCTTCCTCTCTTTGAGTGGATAAGTTCGCCTGCGAGGTGTCATTTCCACTAAGTGAACAGCAAATAAATAGGAAAAATGTCAAACATGAATCCCGGTAAGCCTCATGTTCTGCACACAGACACAAAAGCAATTAACCCATTCCAGTTGTGTTTAGTCAACCCTGTCCTCCTTCGTCTGGAATAAATACGGGGATTTTTGGGTGCTCAGGGGTATGACACGGGCCAGTGATCTCACTCTAGCGCATGACTCATCACATCAGCAGCAATAGCATTTGACTATGGTTTATCTTTTCCACTTACTTTAACTGCCATGACTGTGATTAAATAAGCTGGTGTAAGTAAGGTACAACACAACACTGTGTGTGCTGTTATGGGGAAAATAACCAGTCACAGGGTGGTGTGACGCGACCCAGTGATACCACAGCAATGTATTCCAATAACATACCATGCCAAAAATGCTCTGCTCTCCACTTTAACCGAGACTATATTCCAAATGTAATTTTATTTATTAAAGAATGACATACTGTTTATCCATTTACAGCTACATTTAATGTTGTGGAATGTCTAAGACACTAGTTCAATCACTTCCTCTGACACGGGAAACTCCTTCCATAAATGTTTTATGGTTGTCTCCTTACAATGGATGTGCATCGTCACCACAGAGGCCAATGCAATACACAGTTTGATACATTGCCAATGAACCAATGCATTAAAAATAAATATGACACAACTGCTAATGTAATATGATATGATTCACACCATTGTGAGGCAGTGTGCCTCGACATGATTTGATTCAATGCGATATGTTGCAGTGCAAATATATATATATATATATATATATATATATATATATAGATATATGCTGCTAATTGAACTTCCTTCTCCATGTTAATCTGTGACTCGACCAGACACCCCTCTAACTTATGCAAGACTTGATAAGAATTGGCCACTTGACAGTAACAGAGGTGAGATAGCATGCTTGAGAGAGGAGGAATCTATCTAAAATACAGTCATTGGTCACAAATTAAAACTATGTTAATCCTATCAGAGACTCATCTCCGTCTCTGCCTCACATGCCGACTACTGTTCAGAACTGTCCAGAAACCCCAGTGGTTGATCAAGATGGCCAGGCCCAGCCCAGCTCTAATGCTAACACTACCTTTTCCACTTGTTCTCCACCCCCTAAATTCTAGTATGTTTTATTAATTACTTTCACCTGTATTAAGTTAAGTCCCCTTGTTAGGTTTGCTATTTAAGTTCCTTTGTTTCTGTTCCCCAGTGTGAAGTATCATAGCCCCGCTGTGATTACCAAGCCCTTGTATTTTGTGTGTCTGTTTAAGTGGCTTTTGAGTATTGCCTAGCCCAGTCAGTATTGTTTGTTCATCACCCAACTTCTGCCTATTTTCTACTACGATTGTTGCCTAATATTTTGGATTTGTCTGCCTGATTTCTAATCACTGTAAATAAAAATGTACCCGCATTCTTAACCTGCCTTAGCAAGTCGATCTTACATATTCTCAATTATATCCAGTGCACATTTTAACAAGAGCAACTTGATGCTGGTGCACCGATGCAACTCAATGAATCTTACCAGCCCTACTTCTTACAGAAAGCTTCACATCTTCATATGAACTATTATACATAGCATGTTGTAAATAAGACATCTTTACAATATCTCTTTATTATTAGGTTCAGCGTATGAAGTACTACTATGATCTACTATGAAGTGCGTCAGTTTTTTTGTATACTTAAGCACATTAATAAGTTATAAACCTCTGATTTGCCTTGCAAAATACTGTCTATGTCATGCTTTTATAGGAAATGAGTCAATGCCTTCTGGTCAAACAGAATGGAGCAATAAAGAGCAATATGGTATAATGTTGAATAGTCAGTCAGTCAGTCATCTTCTGTACCACTTATTCCCAGTTACGGGGTCACGGGGGAGCCGGTGCCCAGCCGGGAACTCTGAGCGCAAGGGCAGGAATCAACCCT
>JAOVYV010000045.1:11169139-11186128 GCA_025674545.1 Hassar affinis | reverse complement strand
TATAAATAAGATAAATGTAAGTCACTCTGGATAAGGGTGTCTGCCAAATGCCATAAATGTAAATGTAAATGTAAATGGTGCTGATACATCACAGTGGGTTTGTATCTATAGCCAGCATGTGCTTAGGTATGATGTGTACAAACATAAACATGTATTCCTTCTTCTAAATGTAAACTGTTTTATCAAAATTTGATGCTTCTTTTTGTATTTACATTTATGGTATTTGGCAGACAGCCTTATCCAGAGTGACTTACATTTATCTTATACAACTGAGCAATTGAGGGTTAAGGGCCTTGCTCAATTGCCCAACAGTGGCAGCTTGGTGGTGCTGGGGCTTGAAACCCCAACCTTCTAATCAGCTCTTCAGTAATCCATCACCTTAACCATTGAGCCACCCTGCTCAGACATGCAACATGATTTGAAATGCTGTAAAGTATAACATTGAAAGTATGAAATATAACGTTGCAACGGTTAGGGGCAGGGTATGTTTTCTTCATTTATATAACATTGTTATGAATTAGAACAAAATCATTCAGCAGGTTCATGTTTTATAAAAGAATAGGTTGTTATAATGGTGTTCACAGAGAAACAAAACAAAACTTTATCTGATTCATACATTTAAGGCATTTGGCAGATGCCCTTATCCGGAGAGAGTAAGTGAATGGATGTTATATTTATCTATTTTTATTTTTCACTGAGCTCGTGGGTTAAGGGCCTTGCTCAAGGGCCTGTCTGGAATTTGAACTTGTGACCTTCTGAGCAGTAGCACAATGCCTTAACCACTGAGCTATAACTGTCCTGAATACTAATATAAGGTGTTGAATTTGAGGTGTTCTTCCTGCTGAACTATCCAGTTAACTCACAGAGCAAAAGGTTTGAAATATTCTAATTGCCCTACTTCCTGTTGTGCTATTTTATTAAAACATATAACTTGTCTCTAATAGTTAGTATCCATTAGTAGCATGAATTCAGAAACTGTTTCCTTTCTACTAGCTCTTACAGTATATCTTACCATATATAAAGCAATAAAGATGCTCTACCAGTTTGACCATTTTGGCTGGGATCTGATCAGACTAACTAGGTATGTACAGTACTCATCTTTTAGAAGGAGCAAATTGAACATGCACCTTTACTTTCCCTGATCATCAGTCAGAAGAATAACTGAAGATGTGATGTACAAATAAATCCTCCTTATCTCTATGCCTCAAGGTCAATGCCACTGAAAGACATCCTGTCATTCTAATCACAAATTACCCCTGTAATGAGTGACGGGTGACCAGATGCAGCCCATACATCTGTAGGAATAGCTAGTAAATAGTCAGGACCATATAATAACCCATTAAGCATGACATTACATACAAAGGCTGGATTGTGTTCAGACTGTAAAATCATGTCAGGGGCTCATAGCAGACCAAGTTACGTATGACTGACTCCAGGCATAGAGAAATGAAGCATGCCAAGGAGTCACATATTTGACCTTACCATATTTTGATAGCAGGGTTGTAGATGATAGAAGTCTCTTACGTTGGTCACAGGGTAGTCTCTAGAGAAAGATTTTCTGGTTTACATACCGGGAAATTACCTTCCTGGTGCATTTTGGAGGTAGATGTTAATTTTAAAGCTTCAGAGTAAATACTTGGCTGAGGTAAGGGGAGGTGACAATTTTTTTCACTAGGTGGCTATTTCATGCTATTGGGCAAATACTGAACGGATGCTGGGTATTTCCGTGCAGGGGTGTCTTAATGGTTAAGGTGTTGGGTTACTGAATAGAAGGTTGGGGTTTCAAGCCCCAGCACCACCAAGCTGCCACTGTTGGGCCTTGAGCAAGGCCCTTAACCCTCAACTGCTCAGTTGTATACATGAGATACATGTAAGTCACTCTGGTTAAGAGTGTCTGCCAAATGCCATAAATGTAAATGTAAATGTATTGTAGTGTCAGTGCAGTGAGGGAAGAAAACACAACATTGTTACGATGCCGGTAAAATGTTAAAATGCCACATATTGTGAGGAATAAAACACAATGGACTGTGCTATTATAGGAAAATAACCTATGACAGGGGACGTATTCCCACCACAAGGTGATTATTTTCCAATAGCAGCATATCCAATGTATACCTCTTATACCAATGACTACAACACTTCATGCTTTTTACCCTTTTATAGTTTCTTCGTCATGGAAGTTATATTATAGCAGCTACAAACAGTTGACACTTGAAGAGACTCTTCCATACAGAAACCTTTGATTATCAACATGTTTTTTTCTTACCTGTATATTATTAGACACAGATTATGTGGAGCCCTGGCCATACAATTTTCTGCGAATGAGTTACTACAGACACAATAAAGTATTGGAATGAGCAAATTAGTCTAGACTTTTGATCATTTGAAATGTAAGCAAAACTACTCTGGAGCTGTGCAATTAGAGAAAATTAATCAACACCTTCAGACCAATGAGATTTGAGACTTTATCAGTGCTGTTAAATGCTAGCCATATACTGAAATGCTTCCTCAACAGTTTTTGTGACTTTGTTGATGTTGGGTCTCCATGGTGGAAAGGTTTTGATGATAGAGCTTATGGAGAAGAAGTCTTTGTGTTAGGATGTGATGTCAGGCCTCCGATGCGTAATACCGTTGAGCAGTTTCTGAGAACGGTGCTGCTGTACGGTTGACATTTGATTTCTGTAGTTTTATGACTCATCATGCAGGAGAACACAGCCAGCAGTGTTGTGTATTTGCCAGGCAGCCCATTTGAGGACAAATATTTCCAGCCACAGCTGTAAACACACAGGAAATAAAGCCGTTGCTCTGGAAACCACATTGCTGTGTATTCACAGGAATGTGAACTCTTTTTGAATTCAAATGATTGTTTGATTCATGTGTTTGAGGTCTGTGTTAGTGTTAATGGTAATTCACACGGTCTGTTTGATGTGTGGTTGTGAGGTGTCATAAGTGCGAGTTGTGTAAATTGGTTTTTGCAGTCAGCATATTGAGGTTTTCAAGGCTCTGCTTTGTTGTTCTTAGCTTCCACAGCTATCTTATCAGCAAAACCTTGAATCTCTACATTAATAAGCAGTTTGTCCAGGAGCGCTGTGCCATATTAATATGTTTTGCTTGAGTTTTCTGCATTAGTGTTACACTGTGCTATGCTTCAGGACTGAAATGTTCTCATTTGATCCTCCTCACAGAAGTATGACAACAGAGACAGAGAAGGAGGCACCTGCAGCGCTTCTGCTTCAGGGCTATGAATTTGTCTTATCAAATGATGGAAAGTCTTTACTGAGCATATCAGCCTCAGTTAACTCTTGTTCAGTATTTTATAACAGTTCTACTGCTAAAATAGCAGATTCTAATATATCATAGTTTACTACAGGTCCTAGTAACATTGCAAGCAATTAGCAGTCATTCACAAAACCATTATATCACTCAGCTGGCCGCTTGTGTCTGGAATGAACCATTTCAATTCACTTTTGAGAGGCTTTAAACATGTCTCGTGATATTTAATGACTTTATACCTTGTTGTTCTGCTAATTTCCTGCTCTATATGTACAAGTTAATCTCTCCAACTATGTCTGTTAATCATATTAAGACTATGCTTAAAAGTCAAAACCTGATTGATTCCTAAGACGTTAGTGGCATTTAGGCAGACTTTTTCTAGGAGACTAGCTGGATTTCATAAGCATGTGATTTTCTCTGAGTAGGAAAAAGAAAGAAAAAAGAAAAGTTGAAAGTGATTGGAAAAATAAACCGTTTGCTTTTTCAAATGAAATTCACCAAATACTTTTAAATCGAGTTCCATAAATGGTTATTTAGGCAGGTGCTATACACTGAAGTACCAGAAAAACTGGTACAGGAGCCTATGCAAAATACATAGCAAGGCCACCTTTGCACGTCATTGGATGCATAGAGCAGTGCGTATAAAAGTGATAGACATCTACGGAAGCTTCTAGAGCTTTTTTTTGTGATTTTTTGTGATTTTCAACATGTTTTAATAGTCGGAGCTCGTGAGATGGGTCATAGCTTTTCGGAGATAGAAGCAAAGTTTGGATTTTTCACCTATGAGCTTTTCAAGGGTGTACCACGACAACAAGAATTCCCAGAAAACCTCAAGAGGAAACATAAGGCACATGAAGGACTGTGCAATGTTCTTTCCAAGATCTTGTGTGGGACCTAACAAGTATTAACTGGTATACCAGATTTTCTGGTACTTCAGTGTATAGTGGAACCCTTTGTACAGATCTAGAGCACTTCATCATAAAAATAACCCTGGAGGAGCCCTTTATACAACAATGTCAATTTGAATGCAATTCAACACACAGTTGGCCATTTATTTCTTGAGGGCCTTCTCTTCAACTGTCCAACAGTGGCTCCCTTCCAGGCATAGTATTCAAACTTACAACCTTAAAGCCACTAGCACGGAACCATAACCCATTTCCCAAAGCCATTACTTCTAGCTAAGTACTGTCTGGAGCTAGAAAGGTTTGAGGATTTTTCAATGAATTTCTCCAAAATTACAGGTCAAGTATGAAATCTCATTTTAAAACCGACAAAAAGTGTATAGCCGGAAAGGTTCGGACAGAATAAGACAGATACTGATTGAAAATCTAACTTGTAGCTGTGAGCTGTTTGATGTGCTGGTATCAGGTTTTCCTGACAGAACTCCCAAAAAGTGGTTAGTGGGAAAACAATCAGCCTTTTTTTTTTTTTTTTAATAAAGAAAGACCCATGTGTGTCAGACAAAAATAGCTTCTATCCTGACTTTGGTATTTGGTTTCTCAAAGACATTTGGACAAGATACAGAGAATCACCTCTCTAAATGAAGTTCTGGATACAAACCCTTGAACTTTGCATTTTTTTAATGATATTGTATTTCTTTAACTGGGTCAGATCATGGTGAACCACCTTTGGAACAGATATGACTGTATTTAGAGCTTCATAATGTAGATTTATAAACCTTTTTTTATGGTGCATGTTGCATGAGGTTAAAAAAAAGATTATGAAGATTTGAAAATGCAGTGATGGTGTAGGAACATCATGTATCTTTGTATGCCTCAAAGACAGCTGGTGAAGATGGGAAAAAACACGTAATTCATGTAATGTATGAAGGACAGCTGTGTTTTAGTTTCAGCAGGATGAATTAGTGAAGGATGCAGCAGTTTCTGGAAAAAATGAAGTGTATAAAGAAGAAATCTTCTATGGAGTAGAAACATGGAATGTAGAGAAAAAGACTCATGTTTTGCCAGTCATAGAAAAGAGAAAAGGCTTTTAGGAAAGCTAAGATTTGGAAAATGATTACTATATTTCATTTGTTCTGTGTTACTGATGTCACTCCTATCCTGCTCGCACGACATTTTTGAGAATAAATAATGACAGCACTTGTCTTCGGACATTAAATATGAACTGTAGTAAGACAGCGTAGTTGTTCTATTTGGTCATGTCAGTGGGTGTGAAGATGATACAAAACCAATGTATTTTGTGCTTTGAGAAAATTTTCCAATATCCTGTTGTTTGTTGGTTCCCACATGCATTCCTGGTTTGTGGTGGCCTGTGTGATGCCTAATTAGTGCCTCAAGTTCATCTGCCTAGCATGTGCTGATTGAACATACTGTTGCAGTGTCCCTGCATCTCCAGAGACATCGCCCTTCACAGAAAACTTGTACCATCTGGAGCAGAAAATAAGTCAGTGGTGCTGCGCTGCCTATCTCAAAGCAATATCACCAGTCAGATTGTGTACTCGTAGCTAGGCTATGTATTTTGGCGTTGTATATATTAGGGAAATTCTCAGGCAAGTGGACATCATAACAAAGCATATCACAAGCAACATATCTCCTTGTTGTCAAGCACAAATACTGACTGTTTCTATTCCACTCCCTGCTGGTTGTGTGAGCTCAACAGGAACATTCAAACAATAGCTCTGGAAAACATGCTGCCGTGTGATGTGGCCTGGCAGGGAAGCTGATCGAAAATGATAATATGATAACGATGGAGAAAAGTAAAACACAAATGTGTGACGGGATTGTTCCATAATATGCAGGACATGTCATAGCCATTAGAAATATAAATGCTGTGTGCAGCTTTTTGGCAAAGTTTGAACAAACTGTATTAGGTAAAGATATGTTTGTCTGTTTTATCAGCTCCACTGACCATACAGGTGCACTTTGTGGTTTTACAGATAGACACTGTAGTCCATCTGTTTTTCTGCATTTTCTGTTAGCCCCCTTTTATACTGTTCTTCAGTGGTCAGGACCCCCACAGGACCACCACAGAACTGGTATTATTTGGGTGGTGGATGATTGTCAGCACTTCAGTGACCCTGATGTGGTGGTGGTGTGTTAGTGTGTGTTGTGCTGCAGACACTGCACATTGGATTACCCACTGTTCAAGAGTTTTGTTCCTCATGCTTGTAACTGCATACATTTCCTATTAGCTTCACTACAGTTACACGGATATATTCCCACACCCTTGATGATAGCTTTGCTTTACACTAAATGAAAAGATTGAGTCAGAGAGGCAAGGTGGGGCAGTGAGGTAGAGTTGCTGTGCCACAGCTTCAGGGTCCCTGATTCGGTTCTGAGCTGAAGTTGCTCTCTATGTGGAGCTTGGCATGTTCTCCCTGTGGTTTCCACTGGGTTGTCTGGTTTCCTCCAGAAGCCAAGCTAGTAGGTGGATTGTCTTTGCTAAATTTACTCCTAGGTGTGTATGTGCTTGTGACTGGCTGTCATTCCATCCAGGGTCTGCTCCAGATCCACTGTGACCCTGAACAGGAAAACACTGTTTCTGAAGATGAATGAAGGAAAAGCCTCAGCCATATTAATCTGTGTTTGTAGTCAGTGTTTAAACTGGAGGCCATGTAAGTTTCATAAATTAAGTAGGAAAACCAGAGATCTTAAGTGACAAATGGTTAAGGAGAATGAAATTGGCATAGTTTTTAACATAATTTTGTCTACTTTTTTAGTTTATCCATATGCATGATGTACTTTTATGGATTCAAGAGTTTAAGAAACAGTGAAATTGTCATACTCAGAGCTTGAACAGACATCAATCCATACGGAATATAGGGATATTTATGGCTTGTTTTTTGTCTAGTCTGGATGGAGTGACTGTTCGGAAATTTTTAGTTCACACTACACAATAGGGGACTTCCAGCAGGTGTGCATGTTTTCAGATTGGCAGAGAAACAGGATATGACCCTGGCCACCTACACTGAATCTACACAAGGCTATACACTAAAGGCAGTAAAGTTTCCTCTGAAGTTTGCTGAGCGAGTTGGAATATGGAAGAAATTACAGTGGATGAAGTATAGGGTGCTGATAATAACAGTGAGGAAAAGGAAATGGTGGGAGCAGATGTATTGGGTCTGCATTTCTTAAGGTTTGCAATGAGTCCATGTCTCTAGCATTCCACTAAACAACCACCTGATGTAGAACATCACAGTAAGACCTGCCAGAGCAGTAACATCTACAGTATATTGCAATATTGTAAGACTAAGCTTATAATCTTAATCAGGATTTGAAAAACTTCACATACTGGAAGGTGGTGTGTTTTACTGCGCCAGTTTATTACAGCCATGTGTTGGAATAATTAATGTCCAGGGATTTAGTTTAGATGGTATAAGTTCTGATCACAGAAACGACAGCCTTCATCTTCCAATATGTGTAATGATAGGTATACTTTTCTTTTTCTTCTTCTTCTTCTTCTTCTTCTTCTTCTAATAACTCATGACAAAAAAGTGTTACAAACACTTTCTAAATACATCATTTAGGCCATTATCGAAGTGTTTCTCAGTGATTGAAAAAAAATCTATTTCAGTAAAAGTCTTCTATTTCGGGAAACACACATGGGCATATAAACCACATTACACATAATTTGTTTATAGAAAACTACACTGATGGTATTCTGGAATGTAATGCTCAATTAAATCTTTTTTGCAAGATCAAGATGTTTGGTTTACTCTCTTTTTCCTTTGAGGTCCCAGTAATATAAATCATGTTGACTACATTTTACTTCACAAACATTCATCATTTTGTGATTAGTGGAAAAAAGATGCTCGCAAGTCATATTTTGCAAGTCCATGTCAAGTCTCAAGTCTTCTACGGTCATGTCCTCTGTGGCAATAAAGTTATGCATGCTAATAAGAGAGAGAGAGAGAGAGAGAGACTGACATTCAGGTCGTCAGACATTTTCTGAATGTTAAGGAACCAAAAAAAAAAGGATTGTTCAAGAGTCACAAATCTGGAGTCTGAAATCTTGGCTCTCAAGTCTTTTGAGGATGAATCTCAAACTTTCCATTTCACTCTGTGTGCTAGTCTAAGTTGCTATCTCGGTTGCTATCTAAATCTGGTTTCTCATTGATCTTGCAAGTTTTTTTTACCTTGTCTAAGCACTTTTTATTGTAACATACGACGAAGATTAGTATTGATAAGGTCATTTAGGAGCATTGATCACCATAAAGACATGTGGTGTTCACTATGTTAATCATTTACTGTGCGATTTTCAAGGTTTCAAGGTTAAGCCTGTAATTTAAATGTGTACAAATAGTGCCAAGTGATTTTGAACAATGTTCCTTTAAAATTTACTTATTTTGATGGCCCAAGTTATAGAGATACCAACAAAGCAAAGTACGGCTGGATGGATGGATGGATGGATAGATAGATAGATACTCCTCAGCTGTGTAGCAGCTGTGTTGCAATTTTATGGCACTGTTTTATGACTTTGGGAATTCCATATGCATTTCAATGACATTTGATGCCACGGCCTTGTGGGAAAAGTCTCTCAATCACTTTTAGTTCTCAGATTAAGATGTAATGTTCTTCTCCATTACATGAGTAACGTGCAAATATTTCTTAATTTCTTGTATTCTCTTACATTTAACCAGTTTATTTATCAATCTCAGCCTACCTACTTAAATAGTTTGCTTTAGCATATAATCTCTGCCCTCTTAAAACAGTTAAAGCCTAATGTAGAATCCTGCTGATGCATCTTCTTGTATGGGATATAGTTATGACTCATTTAGTGTTCTGGAGTTAGTAGCTCATGAAATGTAGTCAAAACACATAAGCCAAGGCTTAAAGTCATGATTAAGGCACTGATTGGGCTTAAGTATTTTTGCGGTTCCTCAGCAGACCATTAAGAAATGGTTTATGAAGAACATTAGGAAAGAGTTGTTAGAAAATGCTCAGCTTCCAGCCAAAAATTAGCCACTCATTTTGTTTTACAATTACTCTTAATTTTAATGAGGCAAAATTACCGTGCTCCATTGCATGAATAATAAAAAAAAAGTAAAAAGAAAAAAAATCAGCCTTCAGGGAATGTTCCATTTCTATCCTTGTAGTTGGCTTCTATGTTGCATGAATTATTTCTAATAATCAAAAGTGGTTCTGGGTTTCCTTTTTGGCTGTATATAGCTCATTCCACAACAAAACTGTCTTTATTTGCTTGCTGAAAATGTCTCTAATATTGCATAACACCCAATGTTCTACCACACAACACCAGTTGTACTAATTACTCTGGTTGCCAACTTTGTATTTGGGTATTTGAAGAAGAAAACAGTTTTACTGTATTAGGCTGAGTGATAAATTAACATTACACTGTGTGCGCTGTGGTTTTGTGTGTGTTTTTTTTTAAATAATAGTTCATGATGCTACCAAATGAAAGCCAAGTGAATGGATATAGAGGAACCAGACTCAAAAGGGAACCTAATCTCTTCTGGGTGATATGGATAGTCTATAGAGGATATACAGTATATCATTGCTCCTTTACATTTGTATACTAAAGAGTCAAACAGTACTGTGTGTTTAAACAGTAAGTGTGTTTCTATGTCTTTATCAGCCACATCATTTTAATATATTTAATGAGGACCTTTTGCAGGTTTGAAGTACAGGAACACGTTATTTTCATTATTATTGTTAATTTATTTGTTATTTTAATTTGTGTACAGGGATACTTTGTAAAGAAAAACACTCCAGACTTTTAGATTTCAGAATATTTAAAATTAAAATCATCAGGCATTTTGGTTAGTACTGTAAAGTTTGGAATATAGAAAAGAATGACAAAAAAACAGATAAACTACACCCTTC
Organism: Hassar affinis; assembly: GCA_025674545.1. Classification (NCBI taxonomy): domain Eukaryota; kingdom Metazoa; phylum Chordata; class Actinopteri; order Siluriformes; family Doradidae; genus Hassar; species Hassar affinis. Next base: position 11,176,055 of record JAOVYV010000045.1, on the reverse strand, counting down.
CATCTAATACATACTCCTGTTTGGCTTACTAATAAAAAATAAGCATAAAAATAATACATGTCTTGTTCAAACTTATGAAATATGGAAATACTTACAGTTAGAAGTAAGGGTTAGAAGCAAAGGCAGGACGTTAATCTTAAATGACGGTGATTCCAACTGACGCAAAGAAAAACCCTGGGAAAAAAAACACTGGAAACTCTTGAAAACAGTATGACCTGTAGCTGTAAAACACTGTTCTAGCAGTGAAGTTTTATTTCCAGTGGGCTTCTGAAGGTTTTACTGAGCAATAGCATCATTTTTAACAGGACGAGTGACAAACTTTTCCCCGGACCCTGCGACTGTAGGGACAGCGCCTGCTGGTGAATTGACAAAGAGGCTAAAACACATCTCTGAAAGGAATTATGTAGATTTTGTTTACAAATGAGTTTAAAATGAGTTTAGAGTATGCTGGTTTCTCTGTATTTCTTTTATCAGTACAGTACAGTAAACATCTAGACACATATAAGATGCTGTGTGATAGAGATTAGGTTCAAAATTCATTTTAGGTGCGAACAAGTTAGATGGAATCTGTTCTCAATAGTTTGACCCTGAGCTTGAGTTACTGTCCCCACATTTTTCCCTTGTTTGCATGGTTTGCCTCAGGGTTCTCTGGCTTCCAACCACCTCCCAAAAACATCCCAGTAGATAGACTGGTCTAACTTACCCTAAGTGTGAATGTGTGTGTATTGTGACTGGCACAGGCATATCTCCAGCTCTCACTCAGTGTTCCTGGGATCCACCATGACCTAGACCAGGATAAAGTGGTTACTTACAATGAATGGCAGTGGAAGTTCAGTGTTTAAGACATTGGCCTACTGATCAGAAGTAGGAGTTCAAATCCCAGCACCACCAAGCTGACTCTATTGGGCCCTTGAGCAAGACCCTTAGCCCTCAACTCTTCAGCTGTATAAATGAGATAAATGTATGTCACTGTGAATGTAAATGTAAATGGATGAATGTTGGCCAAATGCAAAGTTTACATATGCTGTTTTAGAGACCTGCGACTTGCTTTTGATCACCTATGTGAGAGCTTTGTAACTATTACAGTTATAAACTGTAATAATTATATTAATTATTATTAAACAGTATAATTATTAAACAGTGGAAATACAGTATGCACATGAAGGATTATTAGGACCCTAACAGACTGTAACTGCAAATTATTCATCTATCTATTTCATCATGAGATGTTTTTTCAGTTTCATTATTACAGTTCTCTATTCCATAGTTAAGAGTAGGGCTGATTTTAGTGGTTAGCAGTGTCCAGCTGATAATATCCTGACAGAAACAATGAGAAGAATGTACAGCTCCCTTTTTACCAGTCGGTCTGAGTCAGAGCTGTGAGCCAAAACTCGGATGGCTACTCACAGAAGCCATTCCACTGCTTTAAATCAAACAGGCACAAGGCGTAAACCAAAAAGTTAATAAGAAATGAGCCCCATTTCTTTTTGAATGTGGCAGCTTTTATGTGGTTTTTTGGAGTTATTTAACTTTGATGTCCAATCCCAAATCCAGAGACCTTTTTTTATTGGCTCAAACATGAATCAATATACCGACTTACTGGAAATAAAATGCACTCTGGAGGATATGGCTACTTCATTCATTTACAATAAAGTTCATAGTTATCTTTGAATTCTATTCAGCTGGCATTTTAGCGTTTAGTTTCTCTTCTGCATGTTTTGACTTGTTCCAAACAGTGAAAGTCTTTGTATCAGCTGGATGATGCATTTATTAAAATAGAGGAATCATGAATATGTCTGTCATCGTGTGGTTAACTTGTACAGTACCCGTCATCATTAACATTTATACAGTCGGAAATTTATATTAGATTATAGGCCTGTAATTAAAGTATAACCAGAGTTTTTTTCATGCAGATGGGTGGTGTAGCTCTTTTTGGCTGAGCAAAAGTGCACGGAAATGGAAAGTCAATCCAAATCTGGACTAAATGTGTGGAAATAAACAAGGAAGACAGATGAAGGAATAAGATGAATAAGATGAAGGACGGTTAAGAAGAGAGGGTGATGAGAAAAGAGGAAACTGAAGGGTGATATGAAGGATTATGTATTCTCTCAACCAAAAAAAAAAGCTTCACCGGAACTCTGAAGTCTGCTTTATTACTGTTTTATAATGTAATATACGGTATATTGCTGATGGATTTAATTGAAGTTACATATGTGGTGACGGATTTTAGTACCAGATGATGGTGGAATTATGATGTCTATTACTATGCAGTATTTTTACATTTTACATTTATGACATTTGGCAGACATCCTTATCCAGAGAGACTTACATTTATCACATTTACAAGACTGAGCAGTCGAGGGTTAAGGGCCTTACTCAGGGGCCCAACAGTGGCCGCTAGGCTATATAATACTTTTTTAAAATAGTACCCTATTATAATGCAGGTTGAGCATAAAGGGACACCTAGCCAGAAATGTGTAAAAATGTTTTATTCTGGTTTCATTTGCAGATTTATGAGTGGCGGTTAAGATGTAGTTCAAAAATGATGTACAAGTTCAAGATCAAACATCTACACGTACTGGCATGCTGTCTCTGCATCCAAATGCTCAACATGTAGATTTATGGGACTTCTGACCATCTGCAAACATGTCTACTCCTGCTACTATTACCCAGTATCAAGACGTTTTGGGAAGTCATCTAATATTCACTGATCAGCCATAACATTAAAACCACCTACTTGTATATAAACTCTTTGTCCATTTTATCAGACCATACAGGTGCTCTTTACAGTTCTACAGATAGAGACTGTAGCCGCTTTTTAGACTGTTTTATACTGTTCTTCTTTTCTACTGTTCTACTGACCTCCCCCACTGAACCACAACAGAGCAGGTAGTATTTGGGTGGTGGATGATTGTCAGCACTGCAGTGACCCTGATGTGGTGGTGGTGTGTTAGTGTGTGTTGTGCTGGTACAATGGGATCAGACACTGCAGTGTTGCTGAAGTTTCTAAACACTCACTGTGTCCACTGACTGTCCACTCTATTAGACACACCTTCCTAGTTGCAAAACCCTGTAGAAGTCAGAGACAGTAACTCATCTGTTGCTGCACAGTTTGTGTTAGCCATCGTCTAATCCTTCAGTCCTGCTCACACGATGCTACCCACAGGACGCTGTTGGATGGATATTTTTGGTTGGTGGACTATTCTCAGTCCAGCAGTGACACTGAGGGGTGCAAAACCTTCAGCAGCACTGCAGTGTCTGATCCAATCATACCAGCACTCTGAGATATCTTTTTTTATATGTTGTGCACTCTCAGTAGGCGAGAGATGGTTATATTGGGGAATCCCTCCATACTATTTTTCATTCATTTTTAATAGATCTTTTTATTTGACATGGGTGACCGGTCTATGATTTCATGCAGGTAAAATCGGCATACACCAATTTAAAAACGTAGCCTTTGTCTCACTCTTCCTCTTTTTTTCCTCCATGTTTTAACATCTTGTGTCCAGTCTGCATGTTTGCTTGTGTCACATGTTTACAGAAACTACAGCTTCCTTTAGTTTCCAATCTCTATTCCATTCCTTGTTCTTTTGGTTTAAATAACCATTCTCTCTTAGTGACCTCTCTGTCATTTCCCCAGATACAATGTAGAGCAGTTCAGTCGACTTACTTACAGTTTTATTGTCAAGAGGTGGCTAAGAATAATGTTTTTGACAGTATGAAAGTTTTCATTATTTTTAATTTCTCATATACTCCTCTTTCTTAAGGGGGTCGGAATCTACTTTTAGTTGTTTTTCTGTTGCCGATTTTCCCCTGGAATTGGCCATTCAGGTCTGATAAACAACTGTAAACCTGAGTTGTGACTAATCCTTTAATAGTAGGTGCTGCAAATTAATGAAAATATTCAAACCCAGTCAAAGTCTGACCAGATTTATGGGGTAGTCTGGGAAAACACATCCGATGTTTATGTGGCTGAATTGTGGTAAACAGCCAAAAAAAACCCATTAAAATCTAAGTTGTTTTAAAAGGACACCTAGCCAAAAACCTGTAAGAATGTTTTATTCTGGTCAGTTTCATCTATTTCATTTGTAGATTTATGAGTGGCGGTTAAGGTGTAGTTCTAAAATGATGAACAAGTTCAAGATCAAACATCTACACGTACCAGCATGCTGTCTCTGCATCCAAATGCTCAACATGTAGATTTATGGGACTTCTGACCATCTGCAAACATGTCTGCTCCTGCTACTATTACCCAGTATCAAGACATTTTGCAGTATAAAGACATTTAATATACATTCCACTCTGTAGGAATATGATCACGAATTATGAATGTTTTCATTGTGATTTATTGACCCAACTGCTCATGTTCAAGTTTCCTTTTTTCCAACTTTATTGAAAACATTTCAGAAATTCATTACACCAAGATATCAGCAATAAAAGCTGAGTTGTGACTAAGCCTTTAATAGTAGGTGCTGCAAATTAATGAAAATATTCTAACCTGATCAGAATTAATGAAATGTTTTGATAAAAAAAAAAAAAAGAAAACAGCTAGAAATGTTCATTTTAAACACTTTTTTGGCTTCAAAATGCTGGTTGATATACAGCCTAACAAGAAACACATTTTATTTCAAGAAAGCTTGTTTTAACATCTTTCTATAAAAGAAAATACCATAGCAGATATTTTACAGCAGAATTGCGGTAACTTGCCAGGCTTTGACATCGCAAGCAGGGCCGTATATTTATCATACCGGCAGGCATTTCGTTCTTTTGACACACCAGACACCTTCCACAGAGCTTCCTTATTAAAACCACATTTACCTGTTTCATTGTATCACAGCAATGAGATGTAAGAAAATCAGCAATGCCAGGCTTTTTAGCTGACCTCTGCATTTCTATATGGCTTTTCTCCACAATTTTGTGTTAAATGGTGTAAGAAGTGCAAGAATCATGGCTTACTGCTCTGATATTAATTGCTGGTTTTGAGGTCATGAAATGTCAGCAAAAACATCATCCTGTCTTGGCACGGGCCACACTCAGTTAAGCATGAAGCACTAACCACTTAGCAAACTCAGAGCCTGGGAGAGCGTCACAACTCTGAAATGCTGCAGTGTAATGTAAAGAGCAGCTGGTTTCACTCAGAGCGCTCGGTATTTCACATTTTTCTATGGGGAGTAGGTACTTATTGCGTTTGAATCTATATGAACCATTTACAGGAAACTATTTTCTTTTTTGGGAAATGAAAAAGCTGATTAGATGTCTCCGGGTGAAGGTTCATATTCATTACAAAGCTGGTGCAGTTATCAGAAAATTTGGTTGCGCTTTTTTGACAGAACATCTGAGAAACCTTTGAATAACGCTGGAACATCACAGGAAGCTTGCAAAGTTATTAAAGTATTTAAGGAGCAGGGATAGACTACGAGGACATTTGAGCAACAGTGATAGTTACAGGACCATCTGAGGAACATGGATGAGCTACTGTAACATTTGAGGAGCAGTGACATACCTCAAGGATATTTGAAGGATCCTTCTAAACTCCTCAGATGTGGTGACCGGTGGTGGTGACCTACAGGAACAGAATTATAGTGAAAGACCAGAATGTCTGAGGAACGCTGAGTGACTCGTAACAGTTTGAGGAGAAACAGAAGAACAGTGAGAAACCAAAGTCATATGTGAAGTAATGATTAACTAAGGAAATATTTGTGGATCACTGAAAAACCAGTGGAACATCAAGAGAACATCTAAGGAATACTGATGAACTAGTGAGCCATCTGAGGAACTTTTGAGAAACCATGTAAACTACAGGAACATCTAAGGAACAACAATACAATATTGAGCCACAAAAATACATTCTGTAACCTGATAACTGATTTGATTTGGATTATTCCAGGTCATTTTGATTCATTTGATTTGATCATTAACCAACCAGCAGCCATATCTCCCTGCTCTTTAACATTTGGAAGAAGTCCTAAATTCACACCAAACCTTAAAATCTCATTGTCTTTTATAAGAGAGCACTTTCTCCAAACATCGTTTAAAAAGATTCACACTCAAGCTCAAAGGCCTCCAGCGGAATGATTACATTCTGAAGGCAAAACACCAAGGGTGTGTTACCATTTCTTAAACCATGGGTTTAGGTAAATGGCTTTACAGCTGCTCAAACACAGATGTAAGCTGTAGAGACCTGTTTACTGTTTATACACAGTTGATAAAGATGTTTATTTCTGAAAATCTCTGGATGACGTCTGATTTGGTTTTCCACTTTCCAATTTTACTTTGCTTCACAGTTTGTGATCAGAAAAATGACATAGCCTAATATATTAACTGCCTTATTTATAAATACAATTAACAATATATTCTATCCACATTGCCTAAAATTGAACATAATCTGAAGTCTTATTTTTAGTTATTGGTCCTTGAAGCATTTTTAGCTTTGTTACAGTGCTAAAAATCACAAAAGTTAATTGTAATTAGTCTATTTCACTGGTCACTTGAACTGAATTGCTTTAATCCAAACCTCACTAACACAATGACATACGATTTCAGGAATTAAAAAGCTCTATGGCTGTAATAAATGGGCAAAATAAAAATGCACCTTTTAAATGGCAGCATTTGACTAAGTTGGATTCAAATGTGTTTCATGGACCCTATGTTTGGATTTATTATATAGTTAAATGTAGGAATGTAGGTTGGAAAACATGTAGGTTGGAAAAATTTTATAATCCCTGTGTAAGAAGTATAGTACCAGTCAAAAGTTTGGACACACCTTCTGATTCAATGTTTATATTCAATTTTCCCCCTAAATTGTAAATTAATACTGAAGTCATCCAGACTATGAAGGGACACATAAGGAATCATGTAGTAAACTTAAAAGTGTTAAACAAACCAAAATATGTTTCAGATTTTAGATTCTTCAAAG
>JAOVYV010000045.1:11158108-11169039 GCA_025674545.1 Hassar affinis | reverse complement strand
CAAGATGTGCAAAGCTGTCAACTAAGCAAGAGGTGCCTACTTTGAAGAATCTAAAATATAAAAAATATTCTGGTTTGTTTAACACATTTTTGTTTACTAAAAAATTCCATATGTATTTCTTCATAGTTTGGATAACTTTAGTATTAATCTACAATGCAGAGAATTTTAAAATAATGAACAACCACTGAATTTGAGGTGGGTCCAAACTTTTGACTGGTACTGTATAAAGCATTGAGTCATCTTCCATATCATTCCAAGAGGAGATCAATTATTTCAGTATTATTCAGATGAAGTTCCTGATTGAGCATGATTGATTTATAGAAGTTTACCATGCTGTTTAAATGATTGTGCTTAAAACATGGAATATGATCACACTCTCATGTTATCTAAAGGAGGACTGTCTGGGCACCATTCCAACAGGATAGCTCTACTGGGAAGTAAAGCATATTTATATTAGTTATAAATAGGGTTCACATAGTGTTATAACTGTTAAAGGTATTCTATTTATACATTTAGAAGATGGAAATGTAAGCACTGCATAGACTGAAGAAGGTCAGCAGTGTTACATGTTTAAAGAACCGTTGTCACGGTAGTACAGTGTGTGAAAATTCCCCTCACTCTTTCTCTCCCAACAAGCAACAGCAGATTTCTCTGTTCTACTCTTCTGACCTCTAGCTCTTGGCACCAAACTCACGTATATAAAAAAAGTTTTACTTATTTTTTTCTCTCTAGACAAAAGGTGAAGGGTCAGCCTTCCCTGTGCACAGCTTAAACGTCTGTTTTTTTTTCTTTCGACTAATATGTGTACTGCAGGCTTTTTCAGCTTATTCAGTTTTCGTTTAGATTGTGTCTGTCATTTACATTCGCACCCATTGCGTTTGACCTTTTTTTTGATGTCTGTAGAATTATCAATGAATGTGTCAGTCTTTTTTATTTTTTTAGGTTTTTGGTTTAGTCTGTGTGCTTTTTGTCAATTGATATCTCAACTCCTTAGGAATCAAATTCCACAGGACCTAATGAATTATATATTAGGTCTGTCCGGAAAGTAATGAGAAAGAAATTGGGGGATGGTGGTTCAAGGTCACTGGTGTGTGTGTAAATTTGTGTTTCACTGCACGGATGGGTTAAATGCAGAGGACAGATTCCTCTGTGTGTAAGCACAGTAGGTCAATACTTCATTTTCAATCACTTTCATTCACTTTCAGTTAGGCTTTTCAGAAAAATGGTGGGACCCATTTCAGTTGCATTTTAGCCTTTGCCGTGCCCAGACATTTGTTTTTGGGAAACCCTCCTGTAGTATCTCGTCACTGGAGCAATGCAAGTGAATTCAGACCAACAGTATGCAATCAAATTCTGTTTGAAAATTGGTAAAAGTGCATCAGAAACTCCTGAAATGTTGAGGAAAGGTTATGGACAACCTACCCTATTGTCACCCGATCATTTAACAAGAGAGCCCAGTTTCCTGAACAGAGTGATCACAGGAGAATATCATCGGCTTTCTAAGTGCTGAATGGCACATGACAACCCACCTCACCCAAGAAAGCTCGCATGAGCAAATAAAAAATCAAGTCACTGTTCATCATCCTTTTTTATTCTCAAGGGATCGTTCATAAAGAATAAGCTACAGTAATCATTATGTCAGTGGGAAATCCTGACAAGGATAGCATGACACATGTTTGTGTTAATGTGTGTATGTGGTGACCCTTTTGTTGTAGATTGTTGGACCGCAGCTGTAGTTCTCACATGAACCCAGCCAACCTCACCATTTAGAGCGTTTAAAAAGGAAGGGGTTTGTCACATTAAGTGATATTTTGCATGTTTGGTTAAAAACTGCTTTGATTTTGCAAAATGTAACCTTTCTATGGGTGCATTAATACCTATTAGTCTGAATTTGATGCTACTTGGTTCTGTTTCACTCTGCACATAATTAAGCAAAACCAACAAGACAAAAAGGGATTGAAAACAGAAATCACAAAAATCCTCCAAAACTTGATACTCCACAAAATTGCTAGATAATTATATAAATAACTGGTTGAAATCGTTTTGTGCATGCACCCTTCCACCATTTGTTTCATCTTTTTGTTTGTCATGTCCAAATGGTCAGTATTTTGTGCAGCACTATGGCTCTATCCTGTGGCTTAGTTTGTGCCTCAGGGTGCAGTTTGCCACCTGACATGTACAACGTGTTACATGCAGTTACTTAATGCAGGAAGGTCGACTCAGGATCCAATCACTTCTTACTGCAGTCAAACAGTGCTAGAGGTCACTGGAGAGAGAACTGGACTGAGTCCACTTTGCTCAGACCGCCTCAGGATGGCTGTTTTGGATCCGCACCTGAGTGTTACTGATGTCTTCTTAACTGCTAAAATTTCCAAAGAAAACATACCAGAGTTTGATTCAAATGGACTAATTGTTGTACATCAGAAAGCACCCTAACTAACCTTATTGGGGAAATGTAATCATATTCCTGGTAATTGTAATTGACTGTTAATACTTATCTATTAGTCCCTATTGAGTATAAAACATAGCTAGGTAGCTTAATAACTGAAATGATATTTTCACTATAATAGAATATAATATAATCAAAATATAGGGCGTCACGGTGGCTCGATAGGTAGCATCATCACCTCACAGCTAGAAGGTCCCAGGTTCAATCCCTGGGTGGAGCGGTCTGGGTTCTTTCTGTGTGGAGTCTGCATGTCCTCCCACTGTCCGCATGGGTTTACTCTGGGTTCTTCATTTTTCTCCCACAGTCCAAAGAGATGCACATTACATTGATTGTCTCTAAAGTGCCCCTAGTGTGTGAGTGTGTGCATGAGTGTGTGTGTGCCCTACGATGGATTGGCACCCTGTCTATGGTTGTTCCTGCCTTGCGCCCTAAGCTGCCGACTAGGCACTGGCTCTCCCAGTTAAGATAATGAAATGAAATGAAATAATATAATATATTATCAGTAAGTAGGTTACTACTAGGAAAGAAAAACATATACCAATGTTTTAATTTACATTTATGGCATTTGGCACACCCTTATCCAGAACAACTTATACTTTATCTGATTTATGTAAATGAGCAGTTGAAGGTTAGGGGACTTGCTTAAGGGCCCAGCAGTGGCAGCTTGGCTGTGGTGGGATTTGAACCTTCTGGTCAGTAGTCCAACATCTGAGCACAACATGCACACATGTATATTGTGTATAGTATATGTATATGTGTATATGTATATGTGTATATGTGATGGACTTGTACGTACACCACTCCAGCACATATACCCCTCCAGTGTGTAATGTACACAGTTATTCAGGATGTTTTGGAATATTTCACAGAGATGAAAAGCCTATTCATCTCTAGACCGGAATCATCCTCTCTAATAACCTTTGTGCTGTTTGGGCCTGTTTGCTTTACTTTTGTGTGTGGGCTAATACATTCTCTAAATAGATTTAAACTTTATTCAAGCTCTGACTATTTTCTGCTCGGCTCCTCAGAGTTTAGATTATTGGGTTATTAAACCTCATCATTAGTCTCCCTGATAAACATGAATAAGGCTAAGCTAATTTCACTGGCGTCATTGACGACTGCATTATGACCTCACTTCTTAACTTTAACAGGCCTGACTCCAGTCAAAGGAATTAGGTCAGAAGCTTGTAATATAAGTAGGCACAGATGTGCATTAACAAGCCTGAAATGACCTTCACTCAGCACCACCTTATGTACGTTAATGTGCTTTTTTCTAACCCCACAAACCCTGCATTGTTTTGCTTCAATACCTTCTACCTATATTACAGTAGCTGGTTAATAGTGCAAGTAAATAGTGCTTCTATTTTGTTGGGTTTTTTTTGCCCATGGTAATTTATCAGGAGCCAGCTGAAATGATTTAACAGTCATGTAAACAATGGGAGACATTATGGAAAGCCATTTTTTTTTCGAACCTGTAGCAAAACATTTGTTTCTCATAGTCTCATAGTTTCATGCTTGCAAATTCATAACAATTTGCACAAATCAAGTCATGTGAAAAGTAACAATGAGCATTAGGGTTAGGATTTGGTACGTTTTCTTAGAACGTTTTATATGAAATTGAACAAAATCCAACATCGCCCTCGCTGATTCTTAACAATAGCAGTTCTGTTTGTTAGGTATGTCTTTAATGCCATCTTTCACTAGGTGATTGAAACTATAAAGATAAAAGAAGCTATAAACTTTCTATATGGCCTAAAGTGCATTATTATGAATAAGATCTTTGTATGGGTCTATATAGACACTGTTTTATTCCTCCTTTTAATGCTAGGTTTGTAATTACCTTAGCTCTGCTGTGATCCTGTTGTTTTAGGCGGTTGGTAAGCAGCCAGTGGGTTGTTGATGTTACATGCCCTCGGTCAAGCTCACCATTTAGATAAATAATAGTTCATAAAGGAAGTGATAAATACAAAGTGCTATGTCCTGTGTCAGATTAATGTGCTGCCTTATTAGTATAAAGTATGAAACTTTGTATCTGGATATGGGATCAGGTTATGTCTTCTTTTATTTTAAGGAAACCAGTATAGCAGTTTTCAAGCCTTACTTATTTATATATTTGTCTATAATTTAGTGCTGAACAGTCTATAGTCTTCAGAAATATATAGTACAATCTGTCAACTATATATAACTATAGTCAATCTGAAATCTGAAACCTGAAAATGTCCTTATCCCCCAAGCATTGCAGTAGATAAATAACAAGAGAAGGTTGGGTGTGATTTGTGAGTACAGCATTTCTAAAGCTTCCACTCCCAAATTCTACCTCTGGTTGTGAGGTTACTGCATCACAATACAGAGTGTGTATACACATGCTCACGCCATTTCCTCTTGTGGTTTCACACTAGTGTGTCTTCAAACTGTGGGTTGTACTGAAGTGTGCCTGTTCTCTCTCCAAATATCCTGTGGTTTCTAATCTGCTGTTGACCTCTTGTTAAAATAAGCGACGGATGTTTATTAAAGAACGTATGCCATTACCTTTTAACAACAAACAGATAACTTTACAACCTCTGGTGATCAGAGTAGAGATGTGAATGCAAAGGTGTATGTTAGAGTTTAGTTACATTAGGGCTGTTTTGTACTAGTGCTACTTCAGGTGTGATTTGGGGTTGAACAGCTATACTGGATCCAGGTTAAGATTATAGGGAATATGTGGAAAAAAACTTACCTTTGTTGTGGATAGATTTTAGCATCATTCTTTGGATATTGTTTTTTCAATACATTTCCACCAGGGACAGTTCATACATATGCATCAAACAAAGTGTCTAAATAGACCAACTGAAGTATGCAGAGAGGAGCACTGTCTTTGAAACATTCAAGCAAATACAACAATAAGATACTAATAACTTGTATTTCAGATATCACTGTGCAACTGTGCAACAAGTGAATATTCATAAACCAGACATATAACACATTTAAAACATTAAAAGATTTATGGCATTTGGCAGACACCCTTATCCAGGGTTAATGGAGCATTAAGGGACTTGCTCAGGGGACCAGCAGTGGCATGGATTTGAACTTGACTTTTGGGTCTTAACAACTAAGCTACACTGCCCAAAGACAATGGGACAAGCACATTGTTTATGCTATCTCACTGTGTTTAAGAAGCTTTATGAACAATTTTGCAATCATGCAAAAATAAATTATTTTTTTACATTAAGTATTTTGAATGAATTTTGCCTTTTAATTTAAGTCAAATGAGAAAGGCCAAATGTTTGGAAAAACTTGCTTCAATGTTATTTAATCTTTAGAACCTGTGGGATTTATTATAAATTACACAACAGTTGGTTCCGACCTTACAATCTGTTTGGTTGATAAGCATGTTAACCGTGCTGATATTTGTGATAACAGCACATATTTTACACACCAAACTGTATTTATGTTTATGGCATTTGGCAGACACCCTTATCCAGAGTGAGTTACATTTATCTCATTTATACAATTGAGCAGTTGAGGGTTAAGGGCCTTGCTCAAGGGCCCAACAGTGGGAGCTTGGGGCTTGAATCTCCAACCTTCTATTCAGTAACCCTTAACACCTTAACCACCGAGCTACCCCTGCCCCCTGTATCACTTGGCTGGCGCATTGCCAAGTAATGAATGACGTGTTGCCAAATAGTGACAAATTTTATGCATGCAAACCTTAGATGTTTTGTGTTTGTGCTTACACAAAATGAGAAACTGGCTTATAAAATGGCTTTAAGATAACATTTGACATGCAGACTGTTTGGCAAATTCTGAATCTTACTTTTTTGTGAAAACTGTTAGGTCGACTGCAGTTTTGGCTGAACAACTTAAGGAACTTAAGTGAACATATTATTTTTCACATATATACAAATTTTTTTAATGCACACAGATCAGAAGTGTACAGATTAACATATACAAATAATGAAACAACATACAGTATAATAACTCAATTCTATCTTTTAGGGTTTTTTTTTGTTTGTTTGTTTTTTTGTTAATTTCCTTTCAGCTTTGCTTATTTGCACTTTGTATTTTAAACTAACGTGACTTAGTAGTGTTATATAAACCATATTCCCTTGTATAGCCTACTGTTTTAAAGCTTGATGGGGAATTGTCACCGTTGCATAGCAACAACTCATTTGTTGTGGAACTACTTTTTCACGGAAGGTACTATCAGTGTTAAAGTATCATCAGTATACTCGTTGTGAAATTCAGGGCTTCTTTGATTTATTTTGTTTCTTTATCATTTGTTATCAAATGTTGTCAGCCATAGCATTAAAACCACCTCCAGCACTACAGTGTCTGATCCTCTCACACCAGTACAACACACACTAACACACCACCACCACATCAGTGTCACTGCAGTGCTGAGAATGATCCATGACCTAAATAGTACCTGATCTGTATTAGTCCTGTGGGGGTCCTGACCACTGAAGAACAGTATAATAGGGGGCTAACAGAAAATGCAGAAAAACAGATGGACTACAGTGTCTATCTGTAAAACTACAAAGTGCACCTGTATGGTCAGTGGAGCTGATAAAATGGACAAAGAGTGTAGATACAAGGAGGTGGATTTAATGTTCTGGCTGATCGGTGCATATTCCATTACACAGTTTATAGTATTTTCCCTGAAGCCTCATGCCCAAGAATGAAGAATGACCATTAAAAAGACAATACAATCAGAGCAGTTTGTAATTGTTTACTGTGGACACAGTTTGTGTTCTCTGCCTTAAGTAACTTTTTGGACCCAGCATGCTCCGGGCTTCCTTATTGAAAATACATGAACATCGTGGATCATTTTACATCGCGAAACTGAGGCTTCATTGAGCTGGTGGCTGGTAACTTGCAAGAAGTATAAAACCACAGAAATGCAAGCATGTCAGAGGTTGAGCAGGTTTAAATGAAAGCAGCGAGTGTGTTTTTAGGCGTGCATGTACACAAAATCACAGCCTGCACATAAACTTAATGGGGGTTCAGAGTGAGCGCTTGACTTTAATATTACAAGGTTGCATGGCTCCCCAAGCAGCGCAACACAGTGTGTAAGCCATTTGTATATACTGTAAAATACCATATGCAATACATTTTGCATAGCCAGAGGTGGAACACAGTAAGGTTGAATTACTCTGTACTTGCGATAAGGTCAGTATGTCAGCTGACTTTTTAGTATCGGACAGCTTCAATTATAGAAGGAATGAGGCTTAACCCATAAGAACCCCTTACAACTTTCAGCAAGTCTTGGGAGTCTTTTTAGGGAGCTTGGCCTCATCATGTAGGACATCAATAGAGTAGCTCAGTAGAATCTAGCCAGCTAGTTTAAATAACACTAGGTATGCTAATGAATGCATGACACCTGTTAAACTCACCTCAACATGTTAGTTACAATCATTTATCCAACCACAGGCAATAAAAAAGTCACTGTTGCAAACAGTGCAGCGAGCAACACTGTCATTAATTTCACTGCTGTTAGGCAGGAACGCACTAGTGTAGTCTGGGTCCTTTTTTGGCACATTGAAGTAATAGAACAATGAAAGAGACAGCATAAGAGATATTTCTATTGCCATTACAGACTGAGAAGGTAACAGCGCACTTTGAAAGGCCCAGTACATCCTCAAGTTATATTCTGAAGCACTGCTTCAATTTCATCTTTTCCCTACTTATTACTTGTTCAGATGAGTAATTGTGAGAATTGTGACTTTTACCAAATTTATATAAAGCTAAGAGCTACCCAGGGACATGAAGGAATGCAAGTGGGGTCATTTGAAAAAAGACACCATTTTAAAGCTAGTCCAGAAATGCACGTGTGCAAGATCACTACGTGTCAGAACACAAGTGTAGTCAGATCGTTCAGGAAATAATGTATTATTTAGAACACGCACCAACATGTTTTAGATCAAAGTCTATCCGTGGGGTAGGGACAGATGTTTTGCCAAGATTTAACTAGATGTAGACAGGAAGTGGAAGTGAATGGTTAATTGTTTCTCTCTGGGTTTTCAGTGGGTGGGTCATAATTGGCCAGCTGTTTAGCCCAAAAACAGCTAGCTCAGAAAGTGCTGAGACTGATTTGACCCAGTTTCTCAATGTCCTGAAACTGAGGTCACTTCACAACACATCACAATACACTAAGGATGGGCAGATTTTTTTGTGAAAGAATATTGCAGTGCACTGTATGCTGCTTTCACTGAACTAGCATATCGTAATACATGATGATTTGTATCAGGTGTGATCTGTATAGTATTTTAGTTGCAAGAACACATTCCTGCTACAAAAGGCTGACATACACTTGCATGCTGCGGACTGCACAGCCAGACTGCATCCTAGTCTGACCTAAATAAGTCAGCATGCAAGTTATGCACATATTTGGATGGTATTTCTCTTTCCGGAAGTCTCACTAACATCACACAGAAATCTAATTTAAAGGTTTTGTACACATAAAGGTGGGTTACTGGTGTGACTACCAACCTGCAAACTTTGAGACATGAAACCCAGTCAGTTTTTATAGGCTGCTTATTTCAGAAAGCATGGGATTACATTTACATTTATGGCATTTGGCAGACGCCCTTATCCAGAGCGACTTACATTTACATTTACACAACTGAGCAGTTGACGGTTAAGGGCCTTGCTCAGGGGCCCAGCAGTGACAGCTTGTCTGTGGTGGGAATCAAACTCACAACCTTTGGGTCAGTAGTCCAACTTCTTAACCACTGAGCTACACTGCCCCAAATAAGGCCAAGCGACTCAACTATGCACAAAAACACAGGAACTTGGGTGCAGAAAAATGTCAGCCAGTGCTCTGGACTGATGAGCTAAAATGTGAAATATTTGGCTGTAGCAGATGGCAGTTGTCTGCCGAAGGGCTGGAGAGTGGTGCAATAATGAGTGTCTGCAGGCAACAGTGAAGCATGGTGGAGATTGCTTGCAAGTTTGGGGCTGCATTTCTGGAAATTGGAGATTTGGTCAGTAGTAATGCTGAGAAATACAGGCTGATACTTATCCATCATGCAGTACCAGCAGGGAGGCAAATGATTGGCCCCAAATTTATTCTGCAGCAGGCCAGTGACCCCGAACATACAGCTAAAGTCATTAAGAACTATCTTCAGCATCAAGAAAGGCCCCGACAAAGTCCTGATCTCAACATCATCGAGTCTGTCTGGGATTACGTGAAAAGGGTTCACATGAAAAGACAGAAGGATTTGAGGAAGCCTACATCCACAGAAGAGCTCCAAGATGTTTGAAACAACCTACCAGCCAAGTTCCTTCAAAAACTGTGTACAACTGTACTAGAAAAATTGATGCTGCTTTGAAGGCAAAGGGTGCTCACATCAATTATTGATTTAGATTTCTCTTCTGTTCATTCACTGCATTTTGTTAATTGATAAAAATAAACTTCCATATTTTGAAGCATTCTTGGTTTACAGCATTTTTTTCACACCTGCCTAAAACTTTTGCACAGTACTGTATCTACACACATGCACATAAAAATTGGTTTGCGGTTCTGCTCTCTATGTTATATTAAATTCTCTTCTAAGCCTGTGGTCTTTTTTACCACTCATACCGGTCATATTGCACTGTGAGTACTTTCCTTGTTGCTTTTTCCATTTTGTGTCCCATTTCTCCTCCACTTTTAATATCCCACCATTTATGACCTTCTCTGACCTCAATAAATTGTTTTTTTTTTGGCTCCATGCTATGCTCACATGAAAGGACAATGTGATCGTGTTTGCCCGAGTAGTGAAAGAAAGTTAGAAAGTCAGCTTTGGTCAAAAGTATGCAGACACCTGAGCATCTTGCCTATATGTGCTTGTTGAACATGTTAAACAATGATTTCCTGCTGTTACGATAACCTCCACTCTTCTAGGAAAGCTTCCTGATCATTTTGAAGCAAACACTTTTCTAGAATATGTTTTGTATGCTCTACTATGGACACATGATTAAGTAAGGCTGGTGTTAAGGCACTTGAGTGGCATGAGGTCAACCCCACTGAAAGACATTCAGGACTGCTGACTGCACATATTATTATTCTAATTAATGAATCTAATTCGACACAGTTCCCCATAGGAACATTCTCAGAAGTCTTTTTAGAAGAAACAGAGGCTGTTTGAGCAGCAAAGCAGGGTCCACCTCCATATTACTGCCTGTGGCATTGGAACGGGATGTTTAATAGGCACATATTTAATAGTCAGGCATGAAAATACCCTTTAGCTGTATAGTGTATAAGTCACTGGTGATATTGTTTCTCAAATGACTATTCTCAAATAGAAATTTTTCATGTACAGCCCATCACTTTGAGAGAAAAAAACTCCAACGATTCTTTGGAGGAAGGACAGCCAGGGAGTTTCTAGATAGATTGAAAAAAATGAAGAATGTACCAAGTCGTAGAAAAAAAGATATAACATTTAAAGGAAAATATCAGTCAAATTATATGTTGCCAGGTGTTCATGTGTATATGTGCCAAATGTTGATTAAATATAGA
>JAOVYV010000045.1:11128918-11150054 GCA_025674545.1 Hassar affinis | reverse complement strand
TATGGATACACCTATATGGATACACCGTCGTGGGCCAGTTGAATGGCCACCAAGGTCTCCTGATAAAAGTCTAAGGGAGTCAAATCGGGAGACCTTGGTGGCCATTCAACTGGCCCACGATGGTGTATCCGTATAGGTGTATCCATATAGATGGCCCATATAGGTGTATCCATATAGATGTATCCATATAGATGGCCCATATAAGTGTATCCATATAGATGGCCCACCCTTTATAACTGCCATGCACACAATTGGCCATGGCCATTTGAAGCAGGGGTTTTTGATAGCTGTGCTAAAGAATAGTAGAGCAAGGTTTCCGAGTTCATTTTAAAGTGCCTATGCAGTATTTAGCCATATCTCATTTGTCTGACTGGGTTTTATCCATTTGATTATATATTGGAGTTGGTTAGAGAGTTAACATTGTTTGGGGCCTCAATGTATTAGGGTCTTGGCTTGAGTACAGTGGTTAATTTAATTTTAGTTGGTTTGTTTATTGAATTTAAATTAATTTTAGTGATTGAGTGACCAGAATTGAGTGATTTGAACCTAGAAGGGAGGTGAAATAAGTCATTTGTTTTGGGTAGTATCATTTTGATGTATGCGATTCTGCCAATGAGAGAGACAGAAAGGTTTATCTAATGTTGGAGATCATTATTTATGCTGTTGGTTAAAGTGTAGTTCTGACTGCATAGCAGAGATTTTGACACCAAGATAAATGATGTAGTCAGGGCTTATGGGGATGAGTAGAGATTGTACTATATTTTCATGGAGGTCATATTGCTGCTACTTATCTGCTAATGGTTCTATAAAAATGGTGAATGGGATGGAGAGAGTGCATACTTGTCTAGTGGGAAAAAAACTGGTACACCAGTTAATACTTGGTGGGTCCCCCACAGTATCTTGGAGGGAACGTTGAATAATCCTCATGCTAATGTTTGTTGAGGCCTCAGCATTGAATTCTGATGTTTCTTGAGGCAGTGCTGCATGCCTATTGCATAAAATGATTCTTGCAAGCATTGCTGGTCAGATTCACCCTTTTTACAGTCACACTGCTGTCGTAAGTTAGAGGTTTTTCCTGTAGTCATGGTACACACTCACATGGAAATGCTCATACGTGAAAATTCAAACTTTGCTTCTACTTCAAAAATAGTTGACCATTCTCACAAGCTCTAACTATTAACCTGCATTGAAAAATGCAAAATCGCGATAACTTGCCATTCTCATTGCAGAAACATCGCTTGATATAAGCACTGGCGGATGCAGGCATTGATGAGCATAGGTGGCATTGCTATGTACTTTGCATAGACTCCAGTACCAGTTTATACATAAGAAGCCACTGGGGTTTCTGGAAAATATCCACAGTGTTGGAGTACAGTACTTTATAGGCTCGTGTGAGAAAGGCTTCCTTTAATTTTATCTCAGAAATGACACCCAATGTGCCTGTGGCATGGGTCAGATCTGTTACATAGTAGCCGGATCTGTTACTTAGCAGCATTGCCCATATTATTAGCTCTTCGGTCCCTGTATGACTTAATCCCTTCCAGATGATCCCAGCACACACAGTCTTCTTCATCCTTTATAAGGACCATATGTGTGAGGTTGGAATACTAAGAGAGATGAAGAGTTTGGGGTGAACCACTGTGTCGAGGTTTTGTTAGATCTTGCCTGATCCTGCTGAGCTATCACAACGATTGTGAGCTTGTCCTTGGTGATGAATCCTAAGCTCTATAAGAGAGTCCGGTCTGAGAAAAGAGGTGGGCAGATGGTAATGCTTTGGGAAATTGATGGATGAGTCAAGGTAGGAAGGTCATTTCCCAAACAGAAGCAAATTATTATGGCTCTGTAGAGACCTGCAGTTGTATGCATGTGGAAGGAGACATTTATAGTAGGAGGGTTTGGTCCAAATCACAGCTGGGGGTTTGGATCTCTATTCATTTTGTCTCAACAAAGAATGATACAGTTATCAGACTGCTGCTATTCACATGTAACATCTGCAATTTTGCATTTGCCTTTTTGCAAAACAGATGCAGCAAGTTCTTTTTTCTACAGTTTGTTCCAGTAGGAAGTGCAAAGTACGAAAGTGTCTGTTCATGACTTCAGAATTATTTGAGAAAGAGAGAGTGGAATCACAGCGGTTAAGACATTGGCCTACTGATTGGAAGGTCATGAGTTCAAATCCCAGCACCACCACACTCCCACTGTTGGGCCCTTGAGCAAGGCCCTTAAGCATCAACTTCTCAGTTGTATAAGCTAAATGTATTATATATATTCGATAAATATAATCACTCTGGATAATGGTGTCTGCCAAATGAAAATGTAAATGTAAAAATACCATCTCTTGTGGAATTTTTGCACCCCATCTCTGAAATTACATTCAACCTTCATAACTTCTTATGTAATGTGATTGTTAGGTACCACTGAATTGTCTGCCCATTTAAGCTTTTCATTTAATAGACCTTTTATGTTTGTCTTCTTTCCTCAGAGAGGGGTTCCAGTAACCAGCTGGATCTGACGGAGCTCATTGGAGTTCCTCTCCCTCCGTCTGTCTCTTTCATTACTGGATTTGAGGGTTTTCCTGCATACAGCTTTGGACCAGATGCTAACGTAGGCCGCCTCACACGCTCCTTCATTCCTGACCCCTTCTTTCATGACTTTGCTATCATTGTCACTGCGAAACCCACCACTCACTATGGAGGAGTCCTGTTCGCCATCACCGATGCCCTACAGAAGATAGTGCACTTGGGAGTAGTACTGGCACCAGTGGAGGATGGGTCACAGCGAGTACTTCTGTACTACACCGAACCAGGAGCCACACGCACTCAGGAAGCTGCTTCCTTTAAGATGGGGGACCTGACAGACCGCTGGGCCAGATTCACTCTGGTTGTGCAGGGGAATGAGGTGAAGCTCTATATGGATTGTGAGGAGCACCACAGGGTCGCTTTCCACAGGAGTCAGAAGAGTCTTACATTTGAGCCCAGCTCAGGCATCTTTGTGGGGAATGCAGGAGGAACCAGACTGCAGAAGTTTGTGGTGAGTGCAGAGCTAGTTCTTTTCCCCCTTACTGTCTGTTTGTATAAGTAAGTATGTTTATGCATGTGGTATGTGTTGATGCAGCTGCTCTGTGAAGCTTTTTTTTAATATGCTTGTCAATACTTTACTGTAATTTCTTTAAACTTCATTTGGACAGTTTTTTTGATTGGTTACAGATATGAACAAACTGTGCAGATTTTTGGCCTCCTGAGTATGTAACATGTAAAAAAAAACATGATTTATTGTCTCAAACATACATCCTTATGCTAGTACAAATGACTCAAGGTCATAACAATCTATGGTTATGTGTTTTTCTATTTTATGTATATTTAGCACAGTTAGTACTTGTTTAAGTCTTTATTTAAGATACAGCCTTTTCAGGATTACTTTTCAGAGAGAAAGATAGAGAGAGAGAGAGAGAGAGAGAGAGAGAGAGAAATGAGAGAGGAACTGGTGGTGGGATGTCTGTTTATCACAGCTATAATGTAGGTCAGAACAGGAACAACTGTCATTGCTGCTGTTGCAGGTGTTTTATGTGAATGAGTCATGACAATACAGTGATTGTGGTGTTGCTCCTCCCTCCCCCTCCCACCCCATTCTCTCTTGTGGACTCATCATCCAGCAATGGGCGATCAATGTGTTTTGGAGGCATGGCTTTAAGGGAAAGGGTGGGAATTTTTCCTTTGGATACTTTCAAAATATAGTTTACTCTTGCTGGTTTCCCCAAAATCACATACACAAGCTTTAAGTTTGTGCTATTACCAGTTATCAGTGGGTATGCCATCTGTCCTATCCAGACAGCATGGCCAGTTTTGCTCTCTTGGCTCCCAGCTGGGAGACTCAGATGATCTTAAGCCCCAACCCAAATGACCTCATACTGTTTAAAAGCATGCTACAATATTGCTGTCCTCTATAACTGTAAAAGTAGCTTTTTGGTCTTTTGGATTTTTTTAAATTGTAAAAAACTGTAGCATGTAGTTTGTTGTCTTTAAAATCGACATTATACACATCTGTAGCATGTAGTGAAATCCAGATGTGACTTTCTTAAACAGTCGAGTTAGTGTTCATACATACTTAATGCATACTCTTAACTGTTCCTTTGAGCTGATTGGATTCCTGTTTGTAATTATTTCTTGTTTGTAGGTCCCGAGATTAAAGAATAAATGATCCCTGCAGTAGGATCTGTATTTAATGAGAAGTCAGCATTCATAATAAACATAAAAAGGAATCTATGCTATCCACGCAGCTGTTTACTCTGCTCAGCAGTTGGATCGTTGATCAGTTATTGACAGATGTGGTTTAAGAACTTTCAATAGCACAGCAGACTAATGGCAGGCTTGTCAACGTGGCAGTGTTATGTTATGTCAGCATTTCAGTACTGCACTGGGAGAGTGCTGCTTTGGAAGTTGGAAGTCGGCTCTGAATGACTCACTGTCCTGATGGCAGCCTGTCAGTTGGCCCCGCTGCTCCTGTTGACAACTGCTCTGAAATCTCTTGGCTCTTAGCCCTGAAATGCACAGCATATTTGATTGTAAATATGTACTCATTCTGAAACAAAGCTAAGGTAGCTACTGGCAGTTGAAGTAGTCTGTTAGATATAAATAGACATCAATGGAAAGAAAATGAAAATGAAAGAAGAACACTGTGACTGTCTTGATGTGAATTTGTGAATAACTGGCTGGTAAGAACAAAGTAAATAATGCCCTGGAAGCAGCTTTTGAAAAAAATGGCTCTAGCAGACAGTACGTGGTTTGAGTGACTTCCAAACATTATGGTGACTGAATGTTTGCCAAGCGTTATGGATGACAGAGCAGAGGGAAGAGAAGTGAAGCTCTTAAATGTGACCAATTTACAGGATTTGGAAAAACATCATTACTGTTTTTAATGTTTGCCAAACACAGAGGAAAGAGAACAGAGGGAAGAATACAGAAGGAAAGAGAGATGAAGCTCCTAGTTTGACCAATTTACTGTGTTTTGGGGTAAAATCAATGCACAAAAATGTTACTACTCATTTATATCTTTATCTAATGCTTTACTTAATAATATACATTACATAAAACCTCATATAAACCAAATAGCAATGTGTCTATACAACTAATTAGTTACTTTGGCTTGTTTTGAAGGATGAAACTGCTGCATGCTGCTCCAATAAACACTTCATTCCATTACTGAGGTGTTTTTCCACCAAGGTTGCCAGATTGTGTGGAATAAAGTTAGAAAATCCTTGATCCTATTGGTCGGGCAACAAATAATCTTTAATTCATACCTATCAATATTTAGATTGTTTAGATATCCTTCTATCACAGTTTATGGAAAGGTTTTACACTGTGATCATTTTGGAAAGACAGTCCAATCTGGCAACCCGGTTTTCAGCAGCTTTCAGCTTTTCATCAGTGCCGACTTGAGGGAATCCCACATATTGAGTTGAGATGAAGAATGGCTGATCTGCCCATGGCAGAATGGTTGTCATTCTTAATTATTAGTAATAGTAAGAGTAAATAATAGTTGTCTGAAAAGATAGACAAGCAGGGTTATCATTTTGTCATAGGTGATGTTTCCTCCATTTTTCCTCCTCTCTCAAACTGAACATTGCATATCCACTTACATTCTCAGTCACATTCTTTCCTCAGAGTAATTGGAATTGCCAGATAGAGGTGCCAATACGAAGTTCACCCCAGCCAACGTACATACATACTGATAGATGCGTGCATATATTTTGACAGCTGTCCCAGCTTCATAAGAGCGGTTACTGTGTCTTCTGTGTTACGGTGTCTCTTCTGTGTTACGTTTCCTCATTATGATGCAATGTTCTTAAAGAATCTCTTCAGTTCCCAATCCTTCTGTCTTGTACACTATTTATTCAGTCTGATTCCAATCCTGGTAATTTCTTGGTAATTTCTTTTTGGTTTCATAAAAGAAATCTTAGGAGGTATAAAATAAACCAGACATATAATCTCAGACAAGGTGAGAGAGAGGACTGGCAATGTGTGCGGTCTGGCTCTCCTGGTCAGTGTGTGTACAACTCGAATTTGCAGATGCTGAGTCGACAAGAATGAATGAATGGGGCAGTGAGGTTATTCCCTTTCCTGAACACACACAGACACACACAAACATCTTCAGACACTTAGCCAATATCACTACATATGAAGTGATCTATCTATCTATCTATCTATCTATCTATCTATCTATCTATCTATCTATCTATCTATCTATCTATCTATATATCTTTCTATCTATCTGGTCACACTTTTAGCATTTTATATCTGCCCTTATGTATCACATATCTTACTAGTAGTATCTGTACTCATGCTGTTTTTCATCATTGTTGTTCTTGTGAAAAATTATGTAATGTGAAGAAGCAGTAAACTTTCAATGGTGAAAATGAATGTTAAGTCTGTCTGGAGGTGGCATAGTGGATAGCCTGGGTGTGATTCCCTGCCCAGCAACCAGGGTCCTCCTTGTGTGCAGCCTGCATGCTCTCCTCATGCTTGGATGGGTTTCCTCAGGGTGCTCTGGTTTCCTCCCACAGTCCAAAGATATGCAGTCAGGCGAACTGGAGATACTAAATTGCCCCTAGATATAAGTGTGTGTGAGAACGTGTCTGTCAGTGCCCTGTGATGAAAAGGCGACCTGTCCAGGGTGTTTCCCTCAGGTTACTGTCAGTGCAAAGATTTGCATGTTCTCATGTCCAATGCCCATATGGGTTTCCTCTGGTTTCTCAAGCTTCTTCCCACCTCCCAAAAACATGCTGGTAGGTGGATTGGGTACACTAAATTGCCCTTGCTGTGTGTTCCTCTGATATGGTTCAGATGCTAGCGCAATCCTGACTGGACCATGTGGATAGATTTCATATAAATGGCACTTGAATCTGTTTAGAAAGCGATGTTTATGATCTGATATGATAATCCTGTATGGCTAACCTCTTAAACTACTAGAATGTATTAAAAAAAATCTGTTTCAGAAGAGTTTTGTTGAAGTTACTGAATAATGTGATTTCTATAATGAATAACTGAGTAATAGGATGTCACATTTAGTTGGGTAAACTCATACGGTCATGGAAGTTGTGTTTCAGATCTCAGTGGAAAATCCTGATTACTTTCCATAAACTTTAGGTCTGTGGTTGTGCAGAACTGGGATTTCCCCACAAAGATATCACAACCCCTATCAGTAGAGTAGTTTTCCCCAAAAAAGGAGAACAGCTGTACCGTTATTTGCACCTGGTCCTCCTCCAGCTCCTCCACACTTCTTGTTAGGTTTATGATGATAACACTGCACAGCAATGAAAGAGCAGAATTACTCTGTGTTTGTCAGTTGATTTCTGAGACATGTTTACTGCGTATACATGTGGAGTTGATTTATTTGTTTACAGTTTCTCTATCTATCTCTCTCTCTCTCTCTCTATCGGTATCCATCGCTCCAATTTATTAAAAGGCTTAGGGAATAGAAAACAGGTGTTGATTCTATTCTGATTTTCTCCAGCCTCCAGCTCTGTTTCTTTTGTATCTGTTGCACTAAGAGAAAGCTTATATGTGACGCTACTGTGGCAGAGAGTCTCAGAGAAAATACTTTATGCTTTAGTGCTTCAGTACTGTCAGAAAGGACTAAGAGAGTATATATTAATGTTATAAAAAAGTCATTTCAGTGGGGAGGTTATTGGCTCACAGTAAGACTGAATTTAATTAGTCTTTTAAATATACAAACCCCACTTATATAAACTTTCATAAAATGCAATAAAAATTATCTGTAATTTGTTCATTTACTTAAAGATTTATTAAACTGTCAAAGACAATATTTTCAATGATAAACTTAATTATATTTTTTAAATATAAACACATTTAGGAATTGATGCCTGCAACACACTCAAAAAATTTGGGACAGAGGCGTGTTTACCACTGGGTCACATCAACGTTTCTTTTAATTATACTTTATACTATATACTATATAATTATAATCATTTGGGAATTGAAGATACTAAGTGTTGCCGTTGTGCAAGTGGAATTTTCGCCCATTTTTGCTGTGTACAAGACTTGAGCTGCTCAACAGTCTGTGGTCACTGTTGTCTGATTCTCCTCTTCATGATGCTCCGTACATTTTCAATAGGAGACAGATCTGGACTGCAGGCAGCCCTGTCAAGCCACGCTGTTGTAACACGCTGATGTTGGAAAAGTCTTTTGACAACAGCATATGTTTCTCCAAAATACCAAAACCTTTGCATCAATGGTAACTTCACATATATCTGTAGATTACCCATGCTGTGGGCACTGATGCTCCCCCATGCCATCACAGTTGCAGTTTTTGCACTTTTCATGGGTAACACTTGGGATGCTCTTTTTCTCTTTGGCGCAAAAATAAGCTGAATCGTGGACTCGTCTGACCACAGAACGTTTCCACTTTCTGTCTTTCTGTCTATCTAAGATGTCTTCGCAAAATGATTATATGGCTTATATGGCAGGTTGCATTTCTTGGTGCAGCGGTGGACTGTGTTAAGTGGCAATGATTTTCCAGAGCACTCCTGAGGCCATGTGGCTACGTCTATCAAGATCATGACGGTTTCTCAAACAGTACCAGTCAAAGGCTCGATGTTCACACACATTCAGCAGTGGTTTCCACCCTTGGCCTTCACACACTGAGATTTTCCCTGACTCCTTTTATCTTTTATGAGATTGTGAACTGTAGATGGTGAAAGACCTACATTCTTTGTACACTTGTATTGAGAAACATTGTATTTGAACTGACTGACAATTCTCTCATGAAGTTTGGCACTTGTGGTGAACCACGACCCATCCTTGCTTTCAGAGAGTAAGCCTTCAATGGATGCTCCTTTTATACTCAATATTGATGACCTCACCTCTTACCGGTTAAACTGCTAACTGAGGAAACTTTCAATGTTACTTGTATAACCGTTTCAGTCTTATTCTGCCTCAATCCTAACTTTTTTTGAGTATGTTGCAAGCATCAGATTCTAAATTTCTTTATATTTTAACAAATAGAATTGAATAGAACAAATAGAAGTTCGCTTTACCTGCTTACTGGATGGACTGTATGTTTGTTGGCTGTTGTTATTATTTTTAAAAACTGCAGACTGCTGTGTGTGAAATTTGCATGAATTGTACATAACTGTGTTGTGCTGTTTATGATTAATGTGAGATTTCTTTGTGCTTAATGTGTTTTCTTTGTGTTCATGCTCAGAATTTGTGATTAAATTCCACCTCTCTCTCTCTCTCCCTCTCTCTCTCTGCAGGGATCTATCCAGCAGTTGGTGTTGACCCCAGATCCCAGGGCCCCGAATGAGCAGTGCGAGGAGGATGACCCCTATGTGAGTGATGTCTGGAACTCCTGTTTGTGTTATCTTCTCTCACATGCACTTTTAGCTCTTTTTGATATGCCCCAGAGCTTTGAACTGCTATCATTAAAGCCTTGATGATGGTATAAACCATTTCCTTATAAAGTCAGTAAACTAAACTCTTGAGATGAAAATTGGAGTGAAAGAGCTCAATGTTTGTATTTATTTTCTGATGACGAAATTGGCAAAAGTGGATAGAGCAGACGACATATCTCATTAGACATGTACATGCATAGTGGTGTAGTAAAAAAAAAAGCAATCAGAAACCATTTATAAGCTAGCAACTCCTGCATGAACATTGTTAGAATTAAGAATGAAATCTTATTTCTTAGTCACGATTTTTATTTTCCCATATGACTGATTATCCGCTCATGGGTGGATTCAGAAGAGCAAGTGAAGTGGTAAAGAAGTTAAAGTGTGTGAACAGATATGTGAACTCTGTGTTCCTCAAGGATAGGTGTTTAGGGTGTTTAGTAGACCACTTGAAAATGGAGACATTGCTCCCTCTAGTGGTAAAATCTGACAATTTTGAGTTTTTGGTTTGGGGACAAGGCTACATTGATAGTTCACCAAAATAAATATTAGATATAAACTCAAATATTTGAGGAAATTATGTTGGTTAAGTGGGTTAATAAATATGAAAAGGATACTGATGTTGAAAAATTTGGATATAATCCTGTTTCTATGCCATGTTTGATAAGTTACCCCTATCAGACAGTTACACACTAGAAAAAAAGGCATCCTTAAAGGTTTTAGGTGTCTAACAAGGTTCATTTTTGATTTCCTTTCAGGGTCAATCTGAGCCCTTAAACAGCGTGATTTAAGAAATGTACCCTGTGTAATTAGTGGGAAATTCAGTTTACCAGTTGTAGTACAGTTTATACTGTTAATGTTTCACAACTTGAAGGTCAACCTGCTGAGTGTGGCTTTCCTCCAGGTTGTCTGATTGTGTTCCCTGATAGTTGTGAATATGTGTGTGTGAATGTGTGTGTGCAAGTTATTCCCTCACTGTCTTCCTGGGATAGGCTAGACCATGATCCTGACCAGGAATAAACATGTAATGAATGGATAATGGGTTATGGATGAAGGTGGTGCCACCGTGTGTGTATATGTATGTGTGTGTGTATGTGTGTGCCATGTTTGTATATTTATAGTTTGTATACTTTGTGGGGACTAAATAGGAATAGCTGATATTGTTTACAAGTGGTTTTTTTTTTTGTAGATTTTAATAAATAAATAAAATAAAAGAGCCAAAATGTTCCCTTTTCATTATTGAGGTTAGGATCAGGGTTAGAGTTCAGATTAATTAGATGTAGTACTAATTTTGTCAATGGAAAGTCCTTATAAGTATAGCAGTACAAATGTGTGTGTGTGTGTGTGTGTGTGTGTGTGTACTGTTGCAGGCATCTGGATATGGCAGTGGTGATGATGACTATGATGACACGGAGACCGCAGATGAAGTGAAGAAAGCATACGAGGAAACAGACTACCCTGCAGTAAGCAGCTACACACACTCAGACACACATATACGACTCATTCGTTCTGTCTGCAAACTAAAAGGTCTATAATATGATTTTTTCCACCAGTTATCTTACATAAGGAGCCGACATTATTGTACAAGTACAACATTTAGATGAAGTGATGGGTACACATAATCACTGTTCTTTCTATGATGATGTGTGCACCTCTACAGTTGATTAGCTTTTTTTAGAAACATTGAGTCAACTGGAAAATACTTATTTGATAGTTATTTGATTATGGTTGCAAGTTGCATTTCTTTCTTTGAGCTTTTGGCATGGATGGGTTCTGGGATCTTCTCCGTTTACCCTTATTAACATGCCAGCACTTGTTGTGATGATGTGAAAGCTTAATCAAATAACATTTAAAACATTTTTGCATTCCTCATTAGCTTGGCTGTCTGCTT
Organism: Hassar affinis; assembly: GCA_025674545.1. Taxonomy (NCBI): domain Eukaryota; kingdom Metazoa; phylum Chordata; class Actinopteri; order Siluriformes; family Doradidae; genus Hassar; species Hassar affinis. The sequence continues at coordinate 11,138,757 of JAOVYV010000045.1, read as the reverse complement.
TTGAGATAAGAGTGTGGAGCTGGCTTACGATCAGCATCCCGGCTTGTGCCGTATGTTCTTGAAAGATCGCCGTGTGAAGGGCTTTGAAGGAATCGTGGAAGCCTAACCATTTTGATAGAGATGGAATTTGATTGGAACAGATGCTTCTCTATTAAGGGTCATTCCACTGGAATACTGCAAATGTTCAGATAAGAGCTTGACCTACAGCAGAGACGCACATGACCGCACACTCTGAAACGCACACACAATCCTTGAGCATCGTGCTACTCTTTACACAGCTGCATGTTTTGTTTCCATCATCACCTTAACTCTGGGAAAGTGTTCCAGAAAACATGTTGCTTATTTAACCCAGATTTAAAATGACCTTAAACTCGTCCTGTACGTATTTCTAAAACAGTGTAATAAGTTTCGGTATATTTTCTAGTTTATTATCGTTATGATATGAGATGATCATATCTTTATCACTTAGAATACTGTTCTCTATTTACAGCCTGATGAAGATCAGACACTTCCTGTCAGAGCGCCCCCTACTGAACCATCTTTGGAAGCTCCGTTTGATGATGAGGACTTGGAGGAAGAGTCCTCAGGTCAGGATGTGGTGCTTACTGAGAGAGGTGTGTGATTATACAGGTTGATTGATGCTATGTTTTGTCATTAAGTGCCAGTACAGGAGGTTCTCCTGTATTGATTTCATTAAATACAAATGTTTATAGAGGTTTCTAGTTGCGGTTTTCCTGGTTGTATCACCTGTATCAACCAAGTTTTATGGCAGCATGTTTCCAAATTTACTCAAATGCTAATTGTAAATGTTTATTTAAGCATGTGTTTATAATATTCCTGAGGTATGCATTATTGAGATTCTTGCATTTCTGTGCACTTCAATTCACAATGGCTGCCCAAATTAAAATGTTTAATTTAATATCTCTTTCACAATTTATTTTCAGTGTTGATACAGGTATGTTTGTGGCATACTGAAAAAGCAGCAGTCCATATATTTGTGACAGCTTTGATTCCCTTTTCCTTTGATAAATAACATTAGTATTTCTTTCCAATTTTGTGCACAGAGTCAAGCAGGACAGAGAAAGCTGTATATCACAAAGAAAATGTAAGAAAAATATTCCATTATTCCATTAGATCATATGCATTTGCATATACCTTCATCATTCATCATTCATTTAATGTGAGACACATAGTATGGGAAGTAATGCTTTGTAGGTCTTACACATACATACATAAGCCCTACGGAGCGTACTTTCTGGACAGACCTTGTATTTATCTGACATGGTCATGCCATTCAGCCAGATTAATAGAAGCTTAAATCTCTAGTCCACTACTCATTTTATTTTATTATTTGGTCTTGCTAAGGATAATCCGCTGACAATGCCAGTGTATAAAGGGGAGAAAGGAGACCGTGGACCTGCTGGTCCTCCAGGACCCCCAGGACCCCCTGGCACAGTCAGCTCATCGGACACTAAAGGAGACGCCTCATCTTGGGTAGGAGAGCCAGGGGCTCAGGGACCTCCAGGACCACCAGGACCTACAGGTGCGCCAGGGAAAGATGGCCTTCCTGTAAGTACACGCATGGGTTGTCATTATATCTGGTTTCTCTGGGCATGATTAATAAAAATAATGATAAATCTTGCCTGTTGCCTGGAACCTCTTCAAGCTGTTATGGTAAAAACTTACAGTAAATGTGACTTAATAATAAATATGAACTGTTATCTGGCCTAGCTGATGGCTCAGTCACTAACAATGTTACTTGATGTTACTATTGGTTTGAAAGTCAAGTTAATCTGCATTAGGGTCATGCCTGAATGCCAAGGATAGGTTTCCATTAGCTGATAGTTTGCATGATTAGTTACAGTTAAATCTGTACGCATATACAGTAGATAATAGACAGCTATATTTCATACTGCACCTTCTATATGTACAGTGTCAGATACAATATTAATTAGATTTTTTCAAACTTGATGTATGATTAATGGCTGTATATATTATAGCTTTCTTTTTTCCATGGCCTAGAGGGTGATATCATCTTAGTAATACTATGGAGCTGTTCATCTACTGAATTTAGATTTCAAACGAAAGCGGTCTCTCATTTTTCAGGGTAGTCATGGAGAAGACGGAGGACCGGTGAGTATAAGTTGGTCCTTTATTCTTGACTTATTTTGTATCTTGTAATATATTAGATACAAATTTACGAGATACAGTAAGCTGTGACATGTGACACTGCTTTTTCTTTGTAAAGTTTTGCGCTTTCTCCCCATGTCCATGTGGGTGTCCCTTCCAGGGTCTCAGGTTTACTCTAATCTTAAAAAACATGTCAGTAGGTGGACTGTTGACTGTTTATGCTTCCCTTTGATGGAAGGGCATCCAATTCAGGGTGTATTCCAACTTTAGGCCAAGTGTTCCTGGGATAGATTTTGGGTCCATCATGATGCACTGAATGAGAACAATCTTTCAGTCAACTTCTTTTACTGCCGTTAGTAGATACAAGCATATTACCATTTTTAGATTTTGGAGTTTATTGTTATATCACTACTCAACTACTCAGACAAACACAAAACTTCTCACTGTCTCACATATGTCCAACAAAAAAAAAGGTTAAAGTCCATTATCCCCCATTATTTATTTGGCATGGCCCATTGATTATGGAGTAGAATGACCCAGCATAAGACCGAGACGCGAGACCAGGACTTCAGACCTTTCTCTGGGTTTGATTGAAGTATAATAGCTGCACCTTGCCCCATAATTGTATGCCTGATTAGACCAAATCCAGGCAGCTGACCTGCTTTTCTCCCCTTTCAGAATAAGGGGCTGTGTATGTTTCTCTCTTTAAAGTCTGGCATTTTTAGACTTACATGGATTCTCTTTGGTTGTCTATGCAGGGAGAACCTGGAGCTCCAGGGTTCCCAGGTATACCTGGTGATCCAGGAACAAAGGGAGAAAAGGTACAAATATATATATGCTATTCATTTGATAATGCCTGTTGATCATTGTTCTGAGTACTGACAGTTTTAAAGTGAGCTTTATACCATATAGAAAATCCAAATCAGCTGAAAACGTATGCTTTTCAGGGCGATCCTGGAGTTGGTCTGCCTGGACCTCCTGGGCCTCCAGGACCACCAGGACGAACAGGAACACCCCGATATGTGGTATGTGCATACTGTTAACCCAGTCCAAGTATCAGCCATGACTTTGGAGAAAGCGGGTCCAAACAAAAGGGCATACTCTGTACTCCTCTCTCTTACACCTGGACAATGTTCTTAAAGAGAAACACGTTATCCATCTGTTGAACAGGATACCTGTAAAGGAATACATTAAGATTACAAAATCATAAGAAGTAGTGAACAGTAATTTCGACTTGCCAATACTTGTAGTTTTGGTTTAGTACAAATTTAGAATAGCTAATTCATTTTGAGGAAATTGGACAGCCATTTATAATTGGCTCTCTAATTACACAGCCACACCATTATGAGTCTTAAAGTAAGTGCTTTCCAATGTTCTCTTGACATATGCAGGATGCCATTGATGGTTCAGGATTTGAGGACTTTGACAGTGACACAGAGGTTATCAGGGTGAGTTTTATCCCCTTTCAATATGTATCTACATCAAATGATATGGTTGTGGTGTGGTTTGGTGATCCAAACTGTTGGATTAGATATATACATAATAAATATTCCAAGGCATTTTGAAAAGCCATTGGAAATGATATGTCTCAATCAGGGACCACCTGGACCTCCAGGACCTCCAGGGAAACCCGGTCCTCCTGGTTCCCCTGTCGGCCTCTCTCCTGGTCCAATGGGGCCCCCGGGGGCTTCAGGAAAAGATGGGAAGATGGGTAATCCTGGAATTCCAGTAAGTATTCTTTTTGCATTCATTCCTAAAAATGCCTAGACATGTACAGACAGGTGACAAAGAAAAGGTGTGGCTCTTTCATACTGCAAGTGGCATTGTGCTGGTATGCTTTGGTTTGATTTGTCTCCTTAAAGGAAAGGTTCACAGAAAATCAATTCCTGAGTGATCACATTTATCCTATGATGAAATGTTTCTGTTTAGATGGAAGTGGTCACTTCCTGGATGATAATACCTCCATCCATAGGACACAAGCGCTCAGCAAATGTTATCATGAGGATAAAGATCTAAGTCTAAACCATATATGGCCTTTATTCACATATGTGCTAGATAGCACTCTCCACTACTGTCATTAAAACACAAACTGAAGAAATATCTTTGTTAAGAATGGTGTTCATCTGTTCAGTACAGTTCCAGAGACTTGTACAATCTGTTCACTGAAGCTGTTCTGGTAGCTTGTGGTGGCCCAATATAAACATACTTTACCTGAGATTATCCAGAAATCTGAAACAACAGAAACTATGGTTAGTATGGTAGAACACTTGCCAAAGCACTACAATGTCTTGCCACATCACACATAACATTACAGGCTGGTTAAATAAAGCTGAACACCCAAAGTTAACATCTTTGCTGTGTTGACTCTCTGAATCAGCTGATCCATGCTATGTTTCAGGTAATTGAGGACTGGTTTAGTGGGTCTGGATTTGATGCTGGGTCTGGATTTGATGCTGGTTCTGGATTTGATGCTGGGTCTGGATTTGATGCTGGTTCTGGATTTGATGCTGGTTCTGGATTTGATGTTGAGTCTGTGATTGATGCTGGGTCTGCGTTTGAGCTTGGCTCAGACCTGGACTTAGTTAAGGTATAGAGTCTGGTCCCAGCTGGCATGTTAAAGCCACGGGCCAGAAAAGGCAGGATTTCCCCTCAACATGTTCCACCTGCATGCACCTTGCAATAATTCCTCGTCTGCTGCATTTGCTTTCTTTTGCTGCTTATGTAATCTTATATAATCAAGGTGTGTGCATGTGTGTGTATGAGTGTGCAAGTGCATGTACATGTACAGTACAGACCAAAAGTTTGGACACACAAAAGTTTTGTAGCTCTCTGAATTGGAACAGATGTTTGTAGTACTAGAGCAGAAACGTGGAGCTTCTAAGAGTATCAGTAAGTTCTAGGCCTCTGTGTGGCAGGAATAGGAGTAGGTATGTGGATAGTAGTAATGAGCACTGGATGGGAGTAGAAGCTCCAGTATAATCTACAGTTTATAACGGATAGACATGGAAGCATTTTATCCATCATTCAGAAGAAGGATTTAGTCATAAAGAAGCCCAAAGCAATCTCTTGACCAGTGAGTGACAGCAATAAATGTAGATCCAGAAGGATTCTAAAATTGTTTTAAGGAAACTTGCTTAAATTTTTTTACTTTCTGGCTTCCAGTTTTGGAATTATTTATCTCACCTTCAATGGGTCAACTAAAGTACATGTGTAGGTCTACAGGAAGAATGCTTTATTAGTGTCTCACGACTTCGTGCAACTTTATCTTTATCTAACTTTATGTCACACAATCACTAGACACTAGTGTGATCCCCTGCACTTGTATCATTTATTTTTCTGTGTAACTATGTAAAAGCACATGGTACTTGGTGCTTGTATTAAACCTTTCCTGTTGTGTGTTCTGTCCACACAGGCAGTACATTTGCCTTGAATAGATACACAGTTTTGACATTTTCCATCCAAAACTTGGCCAGAGATTTAGGAAAATCCTCCCTTCATGTTTGAATGTGTGAGATTTTCATCCAAAACTTTAGCTAGCTGTGAAATATCTAAGGAGTTAGAACATGTTTGTGCTATTTTGCCAATATTTGTCAGAAAGTGTGTATCTTGGTTAGTTTTTAAAAAAGTGTTGAGTGATTGTGAAGACAATTTTCCCTGGAATAATTACTATTAAAGAGAAGTCAAAAGGAGTCAGAAGAAATTGAGTTTATTCCTGTGGAATGAGAGAACAGATTTTTTTTATATTATGGGAATATGTGTGTGTGTTTGCGTGTGTGTGTGTGTGTGTGTGTGTGTGTGTGTGTGTACTGCGCTGCTGCCATTTAACTGGAACTCGAACTTTTCATGGAACATGAATCTTTACTATGTGATTGGGGGGAAGCTGCCTTTTAATACGAGTCTAATAAATTCTTCACCTAATTATTCAGTCTCAACCTGGACACCTTTTCATACTTTATTGCCCATGTAAAAAGCTAATTTGCTTGATTGGCACCTCACAACTTGTGTCAACTGCCAATGTGTCACTATAAAAAGATATTTCTTTATTCTGTACCTTACATTTCAATAAGTAAGACTGTGTGCTGCATTTCAAGAATAATATTTTACCATTCATCCACCTTGAAAAACACTAGACTTAATGTATTGAGATAAAATGTAATACATATAATATTAAAAAATATCTGGTGATTACTTTGGGTAAAATGATTTATGTATAGACTAAAATTTCAATAGAACTGAAAACTAATTCTTAAATATTCAGATTCAGTATTCAAGGCATTCAAAGGAGCACCTGAAGCCTACGTCAAATACATATTTGTTCTACAATGCAAATAATTGCAGTGCACCTAAAAAATTTTTTTTTCTTATCTCCCTTTTATTTCCTGACCTGCTGCTAAGAGGTCTAACACTGCTTTTGATCTATTGCTGCCTGTGTTTTCTCTCAAGATACATACACTATATGGACAAAAGTAATGGGACACCAACACATTATACCTACAGGTGCTTTTATGATATCTCATTCTAAATCCATATGGTCCCCGCTTTGCTGCTATAAGTGCTTCCACTATTCTAGGAAGGTTTTCGACAAGATTTTGGAGTGTGTCTGTGGGAATGTTGGCTCATTCACCCAGAAGAGCATTTCTGATGTCAAATACTGGTGTTGGATGAGAGGGCCTGGCTCGCAATCTCCTTTAAAGTTCACCCCGAATGTGTTTAATGGGGTTGAGGTCAGGACACTGTGTGCATGTTCTCCTGGCATTTGCCAAAGCCAGACTCATCCATCTGACTGCCAGATAGATAAAGAAGCGTGATTCATCACTTCATAGAACACATTTCCAAGGCTGCAGAGTCCAGTGGCAGTGTGCCACTTTTCAGTAATACTGCTCACAGCTGATCATGGAATATCTAGGATGGATGAAATTTCACAAACGGACTTGGAACAGTGGCATTCTATTACAGTACCACTCTCAAATTCAGTGAGGTCTTTAGTACAAGCTTTTCTGTCACAAATGTTTGTAAAGGCAGACTGCAAGGCTAGGAGCTTGATTTTATACACCTGTGGCAATGAGACTGAATGAAGCACTTGAACTCAGTGATTAAGAGGTGTGCCCAATACTTGTGTCTATGTCGTATATACTGTATATACACTGTATATCGTATACTGTATATACAGCACCCTATAATAAGCCTGTTCAGTCCTTACTGTTAGACTCTAGACTAAAATGATGATGTACTGTATGTATTTGTTATGTGAGGGAAATTAAGACATTTAGCTACCTGTCCAAATGGAACATACAAGGTCTGTCTGGAAAGTAAAGGTTTTTTTTTATTTATTTACTGAAAATATTTACAATTCAGTATTATCACCTTTAAAATATGTGATATTCTTGTGAATGCACGCAAAGCTCCCAATGTTCTGCCATTGTTGGTTGCAGTGCTTGAAATCATCAACTGTGAGGGTGTTCCGAGTCTCAGTCGCAGCTCTATGGACATATCTGTGCTGAAGTGGTGGCCTTTCAGACTCTTAATGGATGATCTCTTGACAATCAAAAAAGACGATGAACAGTTACTTGACATAGGGGTGGCTCAGTGGTTAAGGTGTTGGGTTACTGAATAGAAGGTTGGGTGTTGAAGCCCCAGCACCACCAAGCTGCCACTGTTGGGCCCTTGAGCAAGGCCCTTTACCCTCAACTGCTCAGTTGTATAAATGAGATAAATCAAAGTCACACTGGGTAAGGGTGTCTGCCAAATGCCATAAATGTAAATGTATTTGCTCGTGTGAGTTTTCTTTGGGTGAGGTGATGCCGTTCAGCACTTTGCGTGCCATTCAGCACTTTGTATTTTTGTCTCAGGATCATACTCGAATACCTATGATTCATCTCCTGTGATCACTCTGTACAGGAAATTGGGCTCTCTTGTTAAATGTTCCAGCGTTTGCTCCAAACTTGCTTGCATTGTTACAGTTATCAGGCACTTCAGCAGGCTTTCACAAAAACAAACATCTGGGCACTGAGAAGGCAAGAATGTAACTGAAACGGGTCTTACTGTTTATCTGAGATCCCACTCTAACTGCCCTTGAACCACCATCACCATGTGTAAACCGTACAGAGCATGGGAATTTCATTCTCATTACTTTCCGGACAGGCCTTATCATTCTTCAGATACAATAATATGTCAAGCATAGGATTGACAAAAATCATGAATATGAGTATACAGGTTTATACACAAATAGTACACAGGATTTCTCTGTCTTTGACGTAATCTTTCCGAACTGAGTCAGACTTAGTCATAATGTGATCATAAAATGATAATTCTACTTGGCTCCAACAGGGTGCTAATGGCAGAGATGGTGAACCAGGAAAAGAGGGCCAGAAAGGAGACAAGGTAAAATATACACTGAATATAGTTTATATCTGTTCAATCTGATATCTCTTTCACTTCCTCAAAAACAGATTTCAGATGTTATTGTGACTTTGTTAACAGGGTGAAGCAGGATTACCTGGGAACGCAGGACAAAAGGTAATGCCATTGCAGTGACTGTGTGAACGTCACTGCTCACGTTACTGCTGTCAGTATGTACTGCCTTTATTTCTCCGTAGCTATTCAGATCTCCACTTGCATGTAATGCACGTTTATGTAATATGTACGCACGCAGCCTAATTCATTTATACATTCATACACAGCACAGCTTTGAAACAGTAAATTGTAAAGGTAAAGGTAAATTGTAAGATGTACATTTTCATCACAGTCTTCAAGATGAAGAACTGTGTGGTTTCTTCGTGGCTTATTAACATTAATGTTAGAAGTTGGAGGAGTGACTGATTATGATGAAATGATAACAGGTAGATGTTTTGCGGATATTTCACAAGATTAACTGTAACTATAAACAGATAATACAACTGACATGTCATACTTGAAAAAAAGAAATAAATAAAAAAAAAACGGTTATCCTTAGCAGGTTGTTGTGGTAATAAAAGGAATAAAACATTTCTTGGTAATGTTTACCAAATGTCTGCTTTGTTATCTTGTTACATCTCTGTGGTTGTTTTCCCCCCATAAAAGTGTGTTGTATTCCTTTCTTTATTCTTCTTTATTTCTGTCTTTATAAGGGTGACACGGGGTATCCAGGACTTCCAGGAGTACCAGGTGCAGCCGGACCACAAGGTCCAAAGGGAGAACCTGGCCCGCCAGGACCTCCAGGTCCACCTGCACGCTTCAGTTTTGATGTCCTGGTGAGTTTCAGGACCGTTGGAACATTCTGTATGATTTGACTCAGATCTCAGAGCAAACTTGGTAGACGATATCATCTGAAATCCACCAGAGGCCACCATTATCACTTTTTGTCTTGGATATGAATGCTACAGCCAAAGAGAAGCAGATTTTCGAATGTATTAAACACTGATGAGAGATCATTTATCATGCTATGCTGAGTACAGCTGAACCAGATTTGAAAAACATTTGACTGCAAACAATGTTCTGGTTGGTTACAAACGGCTTCAAAATGGCATCTGAATTCTCCCGAAATCCTATTTAACAACTGATATACACAGTAAAGCTGGAGAACACATTGCGTGTGTGTATGTGTGTGTGTGTGTGTAGGATTCTGAGGGCTCAGGAGCGGGTGGAGGCAGTGGCTTTGGATCGATTCTCCCTAGAGGGCCTCCTGTAAGTGCATTTTCACTAGCAGAATGGCACAGTAAATTCTTTATATA
>JAOVYV010000045.1:11064303-11076351 GCA_025674545.1 Hassar affinis | reverse complement strand
ACACCATACTAATAAATTATTGTGGTCTAAAATGACAGGTGTTTCAGTTTCATTGTCTAACCCCTGTACATAATATATGTTAATATAATATATGATTTTTGCATGGACATAGTTAATGGAAGCACATTCGTTCACATTTTCTGTAAAATTATGGCATTTTTGGATATGCGGCTTAGGACATTTTTCTTCAAAACTGTCCCTGTCCTGAAAACTGATGATATCTATTTGTTAAAGACAAGCTGCATTCATTGTCAGTTCTCTAAAAGCTTGGCTTTGTTGAGGTAATGTCTCGACCGATGTCTGTTTTCAGGAAAAGAATTGAAAAGTTTGGAATGTTTACATTTCTTCGTATTCTTCCTCTCCCGGTCATTCCCAAAAGAGAATTGGCTATTACAGCATGACAGCATTTCTGCTCTTGTCAAAAGTTGATTAATTGACTCACAGGAAGTCAACTTTGACCTGGACCCATTATTCGTTCTTCCTCCCAAGGCCTGAACTGCCTAGAAGGAATGCAGGAGTAAAAACAGACAAGAATTGACCATTCAACATAGTACATCTTTATGACTATCCAGCTACTTAGGATGGGAGGGAAAGTCTGTTAATGGTCACTTCAGTCAGCAGTGAGCAGCGAAAATGCTATTGAGTTCCTGGCTTGTAGTAATTATTGTCCATTCTTCCTATATAAAGTCAGGCAGCAGTGTGCTTTCACTCCAGCTGTGGGAAAAAAGCGTCTATAGAGGCGAAAATCAGAGGGAAGAGAAAAAAAACAAACAGGAAGTGGACTGGCAGGAAATTCAAGCCATGTTTTGAGTCTTGTAATTCCACTCTTCATCAGCCGAGAACACTCGTGCAGAGGTTTTCTATTTCAGACTTTGTTTGTCACTGAGTAAATATCCTTTTCGTCCCAGCTTCGGCTCCAGCCAAGATCTCTGTTTTTTATGATTGAAAGTGGGAAGAACATTTTGACGCTCCGTGAGCCTCGACTGAACCGTGACCAGCTTGAGCTGGCTCAGGAAGAGAAATAACCAGGACCTGGTAGTCACACCCTCTTATTAAGCTCAGCAGATGTTCCAGTCGGACCTCCACGACACTGACACCTTGGCAGCACAAAGCAAACAAGGGTTGTGTGCAATAAAATTCCTTCAGGCCATCAAGTGGTAGGACGTCAACCACAGAATATGATTATGATGCAGCATTGACTGTTCAGATTACCGTGCCCGGAGTCGACACTTTTAGATATGACTTACTCTCACCAGAAAACTGAACATTTAAATCCGACCTCAGGTTGGGAAAGAGGTTCTGAGTCAGCCATGAGAGAATCCACTGTACACACCCTTCTTCAGCATTTCAACTACCCAGAAATTCAACCCAAAAATTAAAATATTGTGGTTACACGCTGAGACCTAGCCACATAAGCGCTGTCCACAAGAAAAAAAGCTCTTTGTAATTATATATGAAAATAATGGAAAGTGACAGAGGGATAATGTGGTCTGATGTTGATTGCTATAGATAGAGGCCAGGAGAAAATCCCTGTATGTTTCACAAAACACTGGGTTATGCACGACACAGGCATCATTCACTGTCTGAGCAAGAAGAAACATCCTGGGCAAAGATTTGAAGAAGTCCTGCTGTCTTTTTTCCCCCAAAAGAAATTAGAAATAAGATTTTCAATATGGCATGGGATGATGATAATGGGAATTATAAATGATGATCAAAAAACAATTAAACATTTTTATCTAGTAGTATGTAATTTCTGTCCTTCTTGGCACACAGTAAAAGAGGACATTAATACACTTTTTAATACTGACTAGTTTTTAATCATTTTTGCTTGTTTCACCACGTAGCCTAGAACAAAAGTGGATTGTTGAAAAGTTGTACTGTTATAACTTATTATACTGTAACAATACACTGAAGTACCAGAAAAACATGCCTATGCAAATTACGTAGCAACGGCACCTCACCTATGGACATCACTGCTTTCATCCGCCAGTGCGTATACAAAACGATAGACATCTGCGGAAGCTTCTAGAGCTGTTTCTGACATGAGAATGGCAAGTTTTCACGATTTTAATGGCAAAATTTTCACCACAGAGCTCGTAAGATGGGTCATAGCATTTCAGAGGTAGAAGCAAAGTTTGGATTTTCACATATGAGCATCTCAAGGGTGTGTCATGACTACAAGAATTCTGGCAAAAACTCGAACTTACGACAGCAGAGTGGCCATAAAAAGACTTTGGGTGAACGTGACCAGGATCGGCTAGGAAGAATCGTTTGATGCGATAGGCGTCGAAGACTGGTTGAATTCACGTCAGCGTTAGGACTGTGCAACGTTCCCTCCAAGATCCTGTGGGGGACCTACCGAGTATTAACTGGTCTACCAGTTTTTCTGGTACTTTTGTGTACTATTATAATATTATAATACTGCTATTATAAAGGAAATGTATAATGATCTACGTATGCTAGCAGTACTTCAGGCACAAATGGCAATATTGGCAATCTGTCCTTCTTGCTACTACCCAGTAATTGCCGCTACACATCAGAGTCATTAAAATTTGTTCAATAATTTTAGAATTAATCAGACTCTGAAATGATGACAAACAAGCAAAGGAGAAATACAATATAAGAGCTTTTTGTTATATTGATCAGTTGAAAGCAAAAGACGGTTTGGACATCTCAAAACGTATCTAATATGTCTATGTATTATAGTTACATTTACATTTATGGCATTTAGCAGACATTAGCAGACAAAACTTGCATTTAGCAGGCATTTAGTTATTATTTAAGCAAATTGGTGCCTGTTACTGAAATAAATTTCAGGGTTTTTTTGCGTCCATGAGCCTGTATATAAAACCTATCAGAACCCACTCTGTGATTTTAATGGCTCTTCCTATGCCATTAGTCTGATCAGTGTGTACATGTGGGCTCCATCTGTTAATTGCCAAGCTCTCTGATGTTTTCTGTTGAGTGGTACAGTGTGGAATTGCTTTTCTTGCTCATAGCAGGAGCTCAGGGAGTATGGGAGGAAACAGCATGGGTTTGCCATAGCAGATGTCCCATTCACACCAAGGAAGGCACACGCCACGCAGCGTTGATTGATAACTCCCCATATGTGGGCATCGCAGGGAGCCTGGTGGCTTTAGAGTGGCTCAAGCTCAACGTCTGGGCAAGCAGTTTGAGCAAGCAGTGCCTTTTAATCAAAGACTTAGCTGAAGCGTCTATGTGCCGACGGGTCCCATGTAGCAAAGGAACTGCAAAACTGCCCTTTCTACAACTTTACTTGTAGCCTAACAGGATTTAAAAGAGATGATGGGCCGTCAGTTGTCAGTAATTTGGGCATCTTCCTTGTCAGCACATAATGCTTTTAACTTTCTCTGTGTTTAACTGTCAGTTCAGGACAACAGGCAATATGGTCACACTGCATTAGCAGCGAGTGGTCTTACACCCAGAATTACTCTGCTCATTTCATCCGTCTACTCCTCTATTGTTCTCCTTCACCCCCCTCCATGTGTCAGTGTGTCTTAACAGCTTGAAAGGATTACCTCGCTCAGACCACATGCTGCCCGCTAACACATCAGTGTTTATCTTTAGAGCTGTCGAGGCCGTGTCTCCAACCGGGAAACTGAAAACCTCATTCCATCTGTCTGTCTGTCTTTGTTTATCTTTTTCTTTGTAAAGAAATTAAGCTCATCTAACAATCGTAGTCATTCGTTCATTCAGCTTCAGCTTCAGATTCGGTCATCATGGATCCAGAGCCTCCCAGAGACACTGGGTGTGATGTAGGAATACACCCTGGATGACACACCAGTCCATGACAGAGCAGCATGCACACGTTCACACCTACAGGCACTTTAGTTCACCTACCAGAGGAGGGAAGAAACCAGAGGAAACCCCCACAGACAAACAGGACAACATGTTTAACTCCACACAGACAGTCATCTGATTTCAGGTTCGAGGCGGTGATGCAGCAGCAGTAGCCACTGCATCACTACTCCAGCCCCGAGATTCATCCTTTCAATAATAAACCATAAGAAATGCATTCTGCAAGAAATTCTACCAATTTTTTGCATTGATATCACCAATACGTAAAGTGTTAAATTGAATGATTTTCAAAATGTACACCGACAGAAAAAATGCCATTTGTGCCTGAAGTACTGCTAATATACGTAGATTATCATGTGATACCTTTATAATAGTAACATTATAAATAATTATAACATTATAATAATACACTAAAGTACCAGAAAAACTGGTATAGCACTGTACTACTACTACTATAATACTTGGTAGGTACCTCACAGGATCTTGGAGGGAACATTGCACAGTCCTCATGCTGATGTTTGTTGAGACCCCAGCGTTAAATTCCGATGTTACTTGAGGCAGTGTTGCATGCCTATCACGTGAAACGATCCTTGCCAGCCAATGCTGGTCACGTTCACACCACACTGTTGTCATAAGTTTGAGGTTTTGCCAGAATTCTTATATTCACGGTACACAAGCTCCAAGTATTAATCTACATTGGAAATAGCTAAATCGTGATTGCTGTTCTCACGGCGGAAATGGCTGTAGACGCTTCCATAGACATCTACCACTTTATATACGCACTTGAGGGCACAACTAATAACGTGCATAGGTCGTGTTGCTATGTATTTTAATAGTAACACCTGCATATTCATGCAGTTATCTAATCAGCCAATCATGTTGCAGCACCACAAGACATAGGATTATGCAGATACAGGTCATGCACTTCAGTTAATATTCACAACACCAAGCTGTTCCCATCCACAGAACTGCCACTCACCAAATATTTTTTTTCAACACAACTGATTCCAGATCAACAGTTTCTGAATTATTCAAACCAACCTGCCTAACAACAACCACATCATGGTCAGTCAGTCGATCAGATCACACCATTTCCTCCATTCTGATGTCTGATGTGAACGTTGACTGAAGCTCTTGACCTGTACCTGCGTGATTTTACGAATTACACTTGAATAAACAAGGTTACAGGTGTTCCTAATAAAGTTGTTAGTATATTTCATAACCCAATTCCTGAACTGTTATGAAGCTGTTTAGAAACTAAATATTGCAACACACACTGTATATTGTATTGTAAAAAAAATCTCGAAAGGCTTGATGTAATAATCTGAAATATAATCCTAAATTAAGTTCAGAGCTAAAAATCTCATAAGTCATAATGCCATTTCCTTTCTGACCATAAGGTCTGTATACAGCAATGCTGTTAACATTCCACAGGCTTTCTGTTTCTGATCAAATTGTACTGGTTCCAGATAAGTGGATATGTCACTCGATGGGTTTGGCACTAAGGAAGTGAGTAAAACCCTTAAAAAAAGAAAAGGGTGAGTGGAAAGTGTAAAAGCCGACACTAAAACTCACAACATCGTCAGTTCTTAGAAATTCTTTAGCTCTTTCCAGTAAATAATTTTCTGCTGAATAATCGTGACACATAGTCGTGTAGTAACTCCCTCTGCAGGCTCCACATCTGTCTACAAGGCTCTCTTATCTCATCAAGGTTCTCTGTACTCAGTCTTGAAGGTACATCCTCATCCACAACAGGTTTCACTCTTATAAATGTAAACAGTATATTTCTTTTTAGTATTGAGAGATATTTACGTGTTACAGTGTAAGCCTTGATTAGACAGGCAGAATATCTGATCAGATAACCTTCTGGACTAACAGTAGAAGAAATGAATGTATATTGTATACTTCAAATTAGTAATAAAATTGAAAGCAAATACTTTATCCTTATTTTTATAATGGGAGAATCACTTTCTCATGGTTAGTCGTTCCATTTCCAACTAAAATTCCTGGACAAATTATATAAAAGTTTTTGGACACCTGACCATCACACCTACATGTAGTTTATCTCAAAAACTGTTACCACAATGTTGGACACACACTATTGTATAGAATATTTGTAATTTGTAGCATTACAGTTTTCCTTCACTGGAACTAAGGGGCCCCTAAACCTGATCCAGCACAACAGTGCTCCTGTACAGGAAGACATGGTTTGTGAAGGATGGTGTGAGAGAACTTGAGTGTCCTGCCCCGAGATCTGACCTCAACCCCACTGAACGCTTTTAAGATGATCTGGAACACTGAGCCCTGTACCTTATGCCTCCTCATCCAACATCATTGCCTAAATGAACACAAATCCCTACAGCCATGCTCCAGGATCTAGTGGAAAGCCTTCCCAGAAGAGTGGAACTTATTATAACAGCAGTGTGTTATAATAATGTGATGTTCAAAAAGCAAATATGTGTGGGATAGTCAGGTATCCATAAACTTTTAGCCATATAGTGTAACTACTCCTATTCAAATATTCTGAATAGTGCCAGATAAACAAACAGTACAACTAGAACACATCATCATTTCATTCTTGGCAGCTCAGTTCAGTTTTTTTTATGTACAAATTCCAAATTTGCATAACAATAGCATAACAGATTCCAGTGTAACAAGTTCCTTGTTGCTGTCCTCCTCCTCCTCCTCCTTCTCCTCATTAGCAGCCACTAGGACGCCTGGCAGTACAAATTTCAGTGAGCGATGTTATTTGCCCTGTGTGTAACTGTAATCAAGAATTAAAAAACAGACATTAGGCCATTTTCTGGCTTGCTGAAAATGAAGAATTCTTCTCTTTGATAGTCACCCAAGGAAACAGAAATAATAAAGGCCCAATTACCTGTTATATGTATTTTTAATATAAAAAGAAAGACACAATCAATGCTAGCACAGGCCATTGTTGCAATGCCTTTTATCAACTTCCAGAGCAACTGTAATTTGTATGGAAAGGCCTGAATGTCTAGCGTCCTTCTCTCTGGGCCAGGAGAACAAAAGGATGCAGACGGGTGGACGGAGCGAAGAACTGGAGCTGCAGTTTGGCCTGAATGCACTGCTGCACCTTCAATTGTGTCATTAAAAAGGCAGCTCGTTAAAGGAGCTGGGCGGCGACCACAAAGAGAACCCAGATTGCCCTCCTGCCCTTAACAGTGCAGAAGTACTTCAAGCAGAAATTTCCCAATTACAGTGAGCAACAGCCAGCTTCAGCTATGCAAATCTTAACCTAGAAGAAAATAAGGCAAGCTTGCCTCAGATAGTATTTGCTATTTGCCAGAACTGATAGCTGATTTGATTAAGGCTCGCTCCACAGAACTACTGTAGGTAATACTATAGAGGTGCCAGCAGTTATTTTTTGGAAAGTAATTAGTCTTGACAAGAATCTTAGCAAGGCTGTTAGCAAAAGTGCTTCCAGCATTGCCAAATCAGCAGTTGCTTGAACGTATACTTCTGTTTTAGTAGTGTGTATTCACTATGTGTAGATGTGAGCTAACATATTTATGCATTAAGCGATGTTCTTGCATGCCTGAATGGACAGAACACAATGTAGTACTATGACTGAAAAGATGAAGCAAAGTACCATATGTGATAAGTTGTTTCATTGCAGGATGCTCTGACCTCTGACATGACCTTGGTTCATAACTGGTCTCAAGCAGAGATGTTGCTGGACCCACATGCACAGTTTTCCCCATGACTGTGATATTATCTAACAAATCTAGTTGGTTTGTTTAAATTTAGCTGGCTAATTTAAACCTTGACCAGGCCGTTACTAAGGATGCCATGAATGCAGCATAAAATAGAACCATAGCATCCCTTGAGATTAGATTCAACTTTGTTGTCATTGTGCAGAATACAGGTACAGAGCCAACACAGTGCAGTTAACAGAGATGTAAACACATTAGATGCATGATGGTTGAGCGACCCAGGTGGGACTCGAACCCACAATCCCCAGCTCCGGAGGCTGATGCCTTATCCATTAGGCCACTGGGCCATACAGCACAGCCCTCCCTGGAATGGACTAGTATTCGTCCCAGGATCTACGCCTACCTTTCTACCAACCAGTAGTCCTAGTCTAGATTAATTGCAACCCTAAACCAGATATAGCAGTTACTCAAGACGAATGAAAAATTTCCTTTTGTTTATGCACACCCCTGGGTCTTCATTCAAAGTTACACAGGACCACAGATTTGCTCAACAGTTATATTTTCAAAAGTTTACATTAGTCCCTCTGCAAGGTTCTACTAGTAAAATTTACTCCAAAAACATATTGTGTGCTACTGGATACTTACACACCAGTTAACCATTATATCAATAAATGCTCATATTGCTAGGTCAGTAGATGCTGATTAATGGTCATGTCCCTGCACACACAACTCTGTTAATGTCTGGAATATTTGCCCCGTTTGTTGCTTAAGGCCATGGCACTTTGACCAGACAGTCTGTGAAGGAATGCAAGCGCCTGGGTTATGCAAGCTCAAGCAGAGACAGTCCAGAAACAGACGTCCCCCTGAGACCCTGCTCCTTTTTTTGGGTCCTCGTCTCTGGATTTGATCCCACGTGATCCCAACGTGCCAGGGGCGAGTTTGTCTGCTGTTCTTCATACTGACATTTCTGAGCCCAAATGCAATCCAGAGCAATCATGGCTTTTTTGTGGAAGTGTCTCACTGTTGGAGTGCCACAGCCACGCATCCTGAACCTCCCCAACTGCCTGTTTTGCGCCTTCAGTTTTCTTGTCTGGTTCTCATTCAGTTTTGATCAGCTTTGTTGGGCCTGTCCGAGAGTTGCCCTTTTAAGTTGGCTTTAATTTCTGCCAGAGATGCCTGCTTCTCTGAACATCAAATACACACTTTCACATGCACCGTATGTGTGAGAGGCTTGTGAGTAGTACACCCCCCCTTTCTCTTCCTGTGCTGCTTGAACACTGCTGGACCCCCAGCTCTTCCCACTGCTACAAACATGCTTCAGGAATGGGAGGGGTGGAAAGGGGGCTTCCTGTGGCTCGTCGAAAAAGAGACTCGATTTAGATGTTTACACGAAGGACTTTGTGTGGGGGGGGTCATAGAAGGATGGGGCTGAATTTAGGGGGGGTCACAGAGGAGAATTCCTTTGATGTGGCTTGTGGGTGGCGTTATTACTTTTCTTTCAAAAACAGGGACACAGTAGCGGGTAAGCCCAAAATGCTAGCACATGTGAGTGGAGCTAATCTACAGTCTGTTTTCTGTGGCCCAAAAACGTCTTGTAATTATTGCAGACAAATACAAAGCACGGATCTTGTGAGTGCTTTTCCGGGTTGAGGCTGTCCACATTCTCTTGGCAGCTTGAACTAGAATATTTTAATCGGGTCTACTGTAATTTCTGGTTATAAAGGGTATATAATGCTTTAATACTCTTTCCAGACATTGTTCCTCATCTGATATTCAGACACAGTCTGAGACTTCGGTAGCTGCACAGTGTGAGCCTTCTTCTGATGTGTCAGCTTCACACTTTGACTGTGGCTTATCATAAATTTCACAACCTTGTTATACAAATGGCTCAGAGAATTTAAGAACCCATGGTAGATAAGTGTTATATGATGTAATATATAATATATAGTTATTATTTATTACATACAAAGTATGTGCCCCCTTCCCAATTTCTTCTATTTTTGCTAATTTGTCACATTTTAATGTTTCATATCATCAGACTTATTTTAATATAATATAAAGACAACATGAGTAAACACAAAATGTCTTTTAAATGATCATTCCATTTACTGAAGATAAAGATGAATTCAAAACCTATATCACCCATGTGAAAAAGTAATTGCCCCCTTAGCTACCAAATCAACCAGTTAACTAAATTCAGTTGACTGTTGGGTTTAATTTCAGTAGCCACACCCAGGCATGATTAGTGCCAGACCTTTTTAATCTAAACATCACTAAAATAGAAGCTGTCTGGCAATGTGAAGCAGGATAGAAGGTCTCAAAAAGCAGCACATGATGCCACGTTCTAAAGAGATTCGCATACTGATGTGAAGTCACTGAATTCTCCCAGTCTGGAAAGTGTTACAAAGCCATTGCTGAGGCTCTGGGACACCCGTGAATCACAGTGAGAGCCGTTACCCACAAATGAAGAGAAGTTTGAACAGTGGTGAACCTTCCCAGGAGTGGCCGGCCTACCAAAATATCACCCAGAGCCCATCAATAACTCATCCAGGAGGTCACAAAATAACCCAGATGAACATCTAAACACATACAGACCTCACTTACCTCAGTTACAGTTAATGTACATGATTCCACACTAAGAAAGACATGGGGCAAAAATGTCGTCCATGGGAACACTGCAAGAACACAAAAAAGAACAAAAAAAGAACACAAAGGCTTGTCTCGCATCTGCCAAAAAACATCTAGATGACCTACAAGACTTTTGGGATAATATTCTGTGAACTGATGAGTCAAAGATGGAACTTTTTGGAAGACATGGCTCCTGTTACAGCTGGTGTAAAGCTAAAACTTCACTCCAACATAAGAACACCATACCTACAGTCAAACATGGTGGTGGTTGTGTGATGTTCTGGGGCTGCTTTGCTTCTGCAGGAACGGGATGACTTCCCGTAATTGATGGATCCATGAATTTTGCTCTCATCAGAAAATCTTGAAGGAGAATTTCCATCTGTCAGTTTGCGACCTACAGCTCAAGCACTGTTGGGTTCTACAGCAGGACAATGATCTGAAGAACACAAGCAAGTCCACCTCTGAACCACCATTGAGATGCTGTGGAAAGACCTTTAACAGGCAGTGCATGCTTACAAACCCTCCAGTGTAGCTGAAATAATGAAATTATATTTTGCTGTCTCACATCATTTAAACGTTAAATTTCTTGTTGAAAACTGGCATGCATGTGTATTCAAATATGTGGTTAATGGCTTGACACAAAAATGCTGCCCCCACTGCTGTTCTTTTTGTTAGAGTTGCCAAATGCGAACGTTCTCATACTTTTACATATATTGTCATTAAAATGATAACAGGCGTGGGAGGAAACCTGCCAACCTTTACATAATTTCCATAAAACTCTTAACAATTTGTCACCCAAAAATACACAACTTCTTTTTCCCCTCAATATAAATGGCACAGGATCCAATGATTGACAAGTTGCAATGGTGTTTTCAAGTCCCTGATATTAAATGACATGCCCCCTTCACCTAGTCACTCACCTGAATAACATCAGTTAATTCTATTCATTAGGGTTGCCACTGAAAAGGCTTGGGACAAACGAGAAAATAAACCCAACCAAAAACACAAAGTACTAATGAAGTGTCAAATCTAACTCTTTTTAAAATTTGTAATGATAATTAGTGAATACATTTGTTGTTTGTTTTACATTTACAGCTTTTGGCAGACAGACTTATCCAGAGTGACTTACGTTTATCTCATTTATACAGCGAAGCAGTTGAGGGTTAAGGGCCTTGCTCAAGCACCCAACAGTGGCAGCTTGGGCTTGAGCCCCTGAACCTCTATTCATATAATCCCATAACCCCACACCTTAACCATTGAGCCACCTCCGCCCCTGACTGCTTTACTGTGGACAGCACAGTGCAGCAGGTTGCAGTGGGTATTAGTTGAATCTTGTCTATTTTAGATAAAATGTATGTACTTTGGAAATGGTTACAGTAGAAAAGATTATATTCTTTCTTTCTTAAAAAATGTTGCTTATGAAAGTGTGCATATGCTTTTCTAGCATCTAAATCTTAACTAGCCCTTCCCCCAGGTGCCTGATAGTTACTGTAAAACCCTGTCTATATGCACACTCCAGTCTCTACCTTGTGAAAGGACTGTATTGAAAAATGTACTACACCACCCTCCCCCTGACAGGACTTCACATTATTCCACTCTGGGGTTTGGAGGTCTGCTGATGTACCACATAATGTAAAATTCATGGAAAAGGGTTGCACGTATCACTAGTTCCCAACATGCAGGCTGACAAAACATTTATTAAAGATTAAAAAACATTTATTAAAGTAGTCCGTGGCAACACCTTGGATCTGACAACACCACAATATCACATGTTGGCTGAGCTCACAGCCTCCTCAAAAACCTCTGCATCTCTTAGCAGTGTAGTAAAGACATTGTAAAATGCTATGTTTACATTTACATTTATGGCAGACACCCTTATCCAGAGTGACTTACATTTATCTCATTTATACAACTGAGCAGTTGA
>JAOVYV010000045.1:11053746-11064203 GCA_025674545.1 Hassar affinis | reverse complement strand
GTAGTGACCTGGCCACTATCCTGCAAGAAGAATGGCTTAAAATCCCTCTGACCACTGTGCAGGACTTTATATGTCATTCCCAAGATGAACTGACGCTGTATTGGCCGCAAAAGGAGGCCCTACACCATACTAATAAATTATTGTGGTCTAAAATGTTTCAGTTTCATTGTATAACCCCTGTATATAGAGTGAAAGACATCTAAGGAAGATTCTAGAGCTGTTTTCACCATTTATCACGAATTTACAATTTTCACTGTGGTTTAATAGCTGGAGTTTGTGAGATGGGTCATAGCATTTCAGAGGTGGAAACAAAGTTTGGATATACAAGTATGAGCATTTCATGTGTGTATGTTGACTGCAAGAATTCTGGCAAAACCTCAAACTTATGACAGCGGTGTGGACGTAAAAAGACTCTGGGTGAACGCGACCAGAGTCGGCTGGCAAGAATTATTTCAGGCGTGCAACACTGCCTCAGGTAACATCGGAGTTCAATGCTGGGGCCTCAACAAACATCAGCGTGAGGACTGTGCAATGTTCCCGCCAAGATCCTGTGGGGGACATATTGCGTATTAACTGCTATACCAGTTTTTCTGGTACTTCAGTTACACCATGTTGTTATTAAGTGTACCCATGGCTATGTATCAGGTAGTACTGGTTTGTGTTTAGTTATTTCATCATTTGAAGTACACCAGCTTTATCCTTTGCAGAAAGCCATCTCTTCATCAGGACCTTGAGAGGTGAAGCATCCTGCACTCTATCACACCTAAAGGCATCTGCCTGTTTCAGACTTTTGAGACAGAATCCAGTATCAGTCCAGACACTCCGCCACAGGCCCCCATGGCTCCTTCCCGAGCCCGCAGTTTGGCTCAATCCTGCACTTAGCGCTGAGCAGAGCTCAATCCTATCCTGCACTCCTTGCACCGTCAGAAGAGAAAGGAGACAGGTAAAAGACAGACCAGACAAAAGCAAAGAAACAGATTGAATCACACTGATGAAAGGCTCAGGCTTTGGATGAGACGCAAATGGAGGACGGCTGAGGCTGAGCAGAGATGAAAGAGCACCCGTCTGATAATAATGACATTTTCTGGAAGAGCATAAACAGATGAGAATATGTTTTTATAAGGTCCTCAAAGCCTCACCTCCCTGTCGCGATTATCATAAACAAACCGCTGCGTCCACACACAAAGAGCATGCTCTTTTCGATCCCGCTATACGCTGTTTTTCTCTGAAGCATGTTAAACCCGCAGGTTTACACACTTGCTCTTCACTGAAGGGGCTTGTTGTGTTTCAATATGTGTTTCTAGTTTCATTTTTTTTCTTAATGGAAAAATTATTTAACAGTTTTATAACAGTTTTATTGTTTATGCAAGTTATTTTAATTACGTTAGAGATTAGAGTTGCAGCAGAGTTGCGATTCCTGCCTAAACAACTCTTTAGTATTTAATTTTGTTGCTTAACTGTTGTTTTTATCCCATCAACCTCAAAAACGTGATGCTGAATAATGCCGAATAATGGTCATTATTATTGACTGTGTGTTTTAGCAACAACTCGAACAGTTGAGCCAAACATGAAACTGTTCCCAAAATGTACCAATCAGACAAGACGTTTTTGTCCTAAGTTAGCTGCAAGGGAAGTTTATATCTGTGAGCCTGTATCTCTAAGTCACCAGATCCTTTGAAAGACATGTTTACCTCAGCAACCATTTGCTGTTTAATACGTTAGCAGTCTGGATTTAAATAAAATCAAATGAAATCAGACTCAGAATGGTATTTTTGTCCAGTATTGCACAACATGTGTCAATCCAGGAAGTGATAATCCAACACATTTCCTTTGACACATGTGCAAAGCCACCCTTGCTGCTAGGGCAGCTGATAGGGCCACCGAATGCACCAGTAGATTAGGTTTTCAAGACCTGAAGAGAGAAATGAAATTCTTTCCATCCAGGAAACATGGCTAGATCTACTCACTTGGATGTCCAGCCATGGATTACTGTTGGATTCAGGCTTCCAGTGGCAGGACAGCAAACATTTAAACTGGAATCTCAGTGTGTAGATTCTTTAATAAATTACCAGCAGCACATTAGAATCATAGTAGATGAACAAACCTGTGTGTTTAGCTGTACTTTAACATTTATGTGTACTTGTAAATTAAAAACAAAATTAAAAAAGTTAATTAACATTGAAAAGGAGGAGAAATTAAAACCTAGGTAAATACTGTATGTATAGCATTTTAAAGAATATCTGCTGCTTGAGTATAACAGTTATTTAAGAAACATTTTTAAAAGGTTTTAAAGATATTGTATGGTGGTGTGATATAGAACAATGTGCAGCAGAGAGCCAGTACACCACATCTGGCAGTCACACTTATCCAGAGCAGCTTACATTTGTCTCACAACTGAGCAGATGAGGGATAATGGTCTTGCTCAAGGGCCCTGCAGTGGCAGCTTAGCAGTGCTGGGACTTGAACTCCCAACCTTCTGATAAGAAGTCTGATGACTTAGTCTTGAAGTGATCACACTAGCTGTTACTACTGACTTGTTTTAGCTATATACACTGAAGTACCAGAAAAACTGGTATACCTGTTAATACTCGGTAGGTCCCCCATGGAGGGAATCTTGGAGGGAACGTTGCACAGTCCTCACGCTGATGTTTGTTGAGGCCCCAGCATTGAATTCTGATGTTACTTGAGGCAGCGTTACACGCCTATCACATGAAACGATTCCTGCCAGCCGACGCTGCTCACGTTCACCCAGAGTCTTTTTACAGCCACACTGCTGTTGTAAGGTCGAGGTTTTGCCAGAATTCTTGTAGTCACGTTGAAAATTGTGATAACTTCTCACAGCAGAAACAACTCTAGAAGATTTGACAGATGTCGTTCGCTTTATATACTCACTGGTGGATGCAACCAGTGTCATGCATAGGTGGCATCGCAATGCATTTTGCATAGTACCAGTTTTTCTGGTATTTCAGTGTACATTAGTTGTGGTACATAATATTGTCCAGTCCCAAATATCATGTTCCCACAGCTAATAAACTTCAGGCTTAATAACACAGTAAATGAAATAAATTGATGATGATTCATTCTACACCAGGGAAGAAACTGGTGACTATAATATGTGTAGGGGGGCATTTAGCCCAGCACATTACTAAAAAAATTATGTTGGGTTTTTGTTTACTTTTACCCATCTGCACATCTACCTTCAAATCAGTACACACGAGGTTGATGACGCATGCATGGATTTGGTGTAGATTGTCAGTGTATTGGAATAATTAGGACTAAGTCTGTACTCATATGTGTCTGTATGTCTGTGCTTTTTGCTTTCTCAGACCCCTCCTGCTGCCATCATGCCGCGGAGCTCCCCCAGTGTAAAGACGCATGCGATCAGGTAAAAAAGGAGTCATGTCATTATCCACATACACAAACCAGTTTACTCAATAATGCATTTCTGCAAATGTGTGTTTCGAGTGTATACATAGTTTCAGCTGTTTGATGTCTTAAGACCTTGGATTATTATTCAGTTATTCATTTTATTTAGTATCTGTTAATGACCAGAATCAGGAAACAAACCAATGACAGGCTAGGGACAGAGACAGGACACGGACGAAAAAGACGTCACGAAATGCACTGCGTTATGAGGTGACTGGTGACATTCAGTAACTAGAGTAAAACTAATAGTGAAGACTTGTAGTTACAAGGGATGTAGGCCGAGTCTGGAGCCCATTACAGGTCTTTAGGTTAATGTAATCAGTATTCTGTGGAGTTTGCAATGAAACATAGAATTGACATTTGACATTTGGAAAACATTTTGAGAGTTTAGTTAATTTATTGTTGGAGTATAATTCACCATCTGGACCTAAGAATGCTAACGCAGCATCCATGCTTTTAGTGTTATCCAAAATTATCAGTTACAGCATAACATTGGCTTTAATGCCATTTGTGAGATTCAGTTTCTTGGCTGATCTTTAAAGCTCCACAGTTCTTTAGTTCTTAGTTGGGCAAAAATGGACGAATGCATTTTTTGGCATGCAGGGCCGATCTATCACTTATCATGAACACTGAAAGGAGCTTTAGCAAAAGCAGAGAGGGCATAACCTTATTTCTCGAACAATATATTTAGTGTCAGCTCCGCTAGAAATATATAGACTGTTTGGACGAGAAGTGTTGTTTTTTTCCCCTTTGAAGTTCGGTGATGAGAAAGAGTGTGAGTGAATAAAAGTTTCCCTCACTCCTCCCATCATACTGAGGAGCAGGTGAGGGCTTTTTCGCGTACTTTTATTTACTGCCCGGAATGTATGTGATGAGGCCAAGAAGGCTTTCATAGATTCCCGTCTGTCTCCTAAACTCTATGAAAGACATGAAAGAGATGTCTGAAAGGACTTTTTGGGCAATCAGAAACAGCTGAGCCAGTGGCATTACTTTAACCTTGAGCCCTCTGGCAGCAGCAGCCCTCCCCTCTCTGAAAAAGAAAGTCCCATTCAGATTACAGTGGCTGTCCAGACAACACGCCAACTACGAGAAGCCCTCTTATGCCAATAATTGCACCTGCCAATGAGAGGGAGGGAGAACACAACACAATTTTTACTGGGCAAATCAGTGTGTTTTGATAAATGAGTCTGGAAAAAAAAAGAAAATACTGGATAATGAATGCTCACATGAACAAATAATATGTATGTATATACTGCCTCTCGAAATGGGCAGAAAGATTTGAACCTGGAAAATAGAAAGAACGAATTGGAGCAGACTAAAAAAAAAACAAATGTAGGAGGTTAGAGCATAGAGGACAGTAATGACACCTTGTTAGTGCTGGACTGCAGCAGGGCTTCTGTGGAGGGAAGAGTGTGAGTGAGTGAGTGAGTGAGAGAGAGAGAGGCTTCCAGACTGTGTCACTGTAATCGCCCAGCTATTTCACCTTAATGGAAGCTTGGAGCTTTGATGAGACGAGGCCTTGAGCCCCTTGAAAGAAGCAAGACGGCCTTCTTTAGATGTTCTGCCTGGCACCCGCCATTGATTTAGCCTTCAAAAAGAAAAGAGAGTAAAAC
The DNA here is from genome assembly GCA_025674545.1 of Hassar affinis. Taxonomy (NCBI): domain Eukaryota; kingdom Metazoa; phylum Chordata; class Actinopteri; order Siluriformes; family Doradidae; genus Hassar; species Hassar affinis. The sequence goes on along the minus strand of JAOVYV010000045.1, from coordinate 11,059,164 downwards.
TTTTCTAAATGGACTGGATAGGTCATTCACTCACAGAGGCTCTGGTCCTTTTCTCTTGGAGTGTGCAGCAGATTTTCTTTGAAGAGCCCCCAAGAAATCACTGGCCATCAGCTGCTCTTCTTTTAGGTATACACAAAGAGGATTTTGCAGACTATATGAAATTACCATACAGCAGTCTGGACTGGACACCATAATTAATCTGAGCTTCTCAGCAAACATGCAAAATTAAGTAATGTATGGATTTCCTGTTACCTGTTTACACTTAAAATTTTTCAATCACCATAAAGTGTGAGGCCAACCAATTATGGCATACAATGCAAAATATTGGGTTGTTTACATACCTATAGAAATCACATCCCTCAGTTGGAGGGACCATAAACAGTCAGACATCTGTTCAGTTTTTTGTCTGGCTATGTATCATTAATTCATGCACAAGAGAGATAAAAAAAATAGTATAGCATAGAGTGTGGTTGTGGTATTTGTGTCTGGTGTCTGTCACTGTTGTCTATCAACATGAGCACTGAAGAGGTTTAAACATAAAGAAGGCCTTCATGAGACAGCAAAATAAATGATGTCAGTCTGAGTCATGGCAAATCATTACTCGCATTAAAATCACCTGCATAGCAAAAGCAAACCAACAAATACCATGGACAGCCACACAAGTAGACCTAAACAACTTCTTTTCAGATGTTGTAGAGATCAAAAATCTGGTGGATGTAGGCTGACATGACTGGCATGAAGAGAAGAACAGACCAGCATCACTTCAGAGGGCTCACCACAAGATACAGACCACCATAAAATGCATAAATAAGCCTGTAGCGTTCTGGGACACAGTGTCACGAAAAGATTGATCGAAAGAGGAACTATTGAAGAATAAGAAGAAATAAAGATAGTCTAAAGCTTACCTTCTTACTACTGGGGTTACTGGTAGTAATCAATGCCATTGGAAAACTGCTGAGCATCTGTGGAGACTAGAAAGCGTAAGATCTTTCATTAGGTTGAAAACAGGTCTTGCTAAACAAGAAAGCATTGGTGTGGACATTAAAAAAAGGTTTTAACATTTAGCACTTTTACTTCAGTTTCCATTTCCAGTTCAGTTTGCTGTAGTGGAAAAAACCACAAGAAAACATTATGTTGCTGTCAGTTTACAAATGAACACGAAAAGTCATTTAAGAAAAGTGATTGTGGAGCTGGCTAGTGCAGAAAGTCATTACTAGCAAAGAAAGAGAGGGGCAGGAATTTATAGGAAGTTAATGAGGTAGAAGGTGGAGCATCAGGCATGACGTATTGCCCGATCTTCAGTAATTTCATACTCCATTAATTCTGACTACCACTGTCCATGGAGTCTAATATAAAGTGATCTGATAAAATGACTTTTAGTTCACTTGCTTAAAGGTAGCTTACAACACAATGTGAGAAATGCGGGTCCCATTTATGTCACAAAATCTCTACTAAGATTCCAACACCGACTCCAAAACAGCTTGCATGACTGTATCCTAATTTGTTAAAACAAGACTAATTAGAGCAGAGCATGTGGAATTTAAGTCAGTTTTGGCAGATACTTTTCTGTCTTGCCTACAGCAATTAGGAAAAATGACAAACTATCCTGGAGGCTTGAATGCTAATTAATCTCTCATACTGAATACAATCCTCACCACCAAAAGCTGACTAAGCAAATTCAAACTACATATGAGACTCTTGCCTGTGGCAGATTTGACTGATTTTCATAAAACAAACCATACATCATGAGAACTGATATTCACTGCAGTAGATTGGCAATTAGTCACCTCACTTGCCTGTTACAACTGGTTGTACACTGGTTGTTGAGTGTAGCACCTCATTTTCTAAGATTTGGTTCGGCATGCTCCCTAGTTTTGATCTGGCTATGTTGTAATTGTGATTGTGGAATGTCCTTATGAAGCATACTCTGTGTTATGCACTATAATCCTACCCCATCTCCCTGCATGTTATGTTCAACACAACCACACCACCACATTGACCATTTTACATTTATGCAATTGGCCATTTGTACAGCTGCACAGTTGAGGGTTGAGATGCTTGCTCAAGGGCCCAACAGTACCAGCTTGGTGGTGCTGGGATTCGAACTCATGAGCTTCTGATCAGTAGTCCATTGTCTTAAGCACCTTGAATTTGTCTTGAGCTACCACTGCCCCATGCACAAATGTCCAGGAATGCACATCTAAACTCACATCTTCAAGTTTGCAGATGACACAACTGTGGTGGGTCTCATCAGCAACAATAACCTGTCTCTGAATTTGACAAAATATTACAGAAGGATCCTGACTTCAGGAGAGCACTGAGCAAACACTCTTCACGGAACAATGAAGGCTCATCCATATTTGTCAGAAGCACCAAATTCCTTGGTGCTCACTTGGTGGAGAATCTCACCTGGTCCCTCAGCACCAGCTCCATAGCCAAGAAAGCCCTGTTGCATCTCTATTTCCTGTGAAGGCACAGAAATGTCCATTTCCCAACCCCTATCCGACTTCAACTATCGAGAGCATCCTGAGCAGCTGCATCACTGCTTGGTTTAGGAGTTGCCCAACTGTGCTGGGTCTCATCAGCAAGAATGACAGGTCAGCATACAAAGTGAGGTGCAGCAGCTAATGGACTGAAGCAGGGCCAATAACATGTCTCTGAATTTGACAAAACATTAGAGAAGAATCCTGACTTCAGGAGAGCACTGAGTTACCACTCTTCCCAGAACAATGAAGGCTCATCCATTTTTGTCAGGAGCACCATATTCCTTGGTGCTCACTTGGTGGAGAATCTCACCTGGTCCCTCTGCACAAGCTCCATATCCAAGAAAGCCCTGTTGCATCTCTACTTCCTGTGAAGGCACAGAAATGCCCATTTCCCAACCCCTTTCAGACTTAAACTATCGAGAGCATTCTGAGCAGCTGTATGACTGCTTGGTTTGGAAATTTCCCAGACTCTGATTGCAAGACCTTGCAGCAGATAGTGAGGACAGCTGAGAAGATTATCGGGGTCTCCCTTCCCACTGCATCCACAAAGCCACCAGCACTGTGGATGACCCCATCTGGCAAAAGGTACTGGAGTGTTCAGCCCTCATGGCCAGACTGTATAACGGTTTCTTTCATCAAGCAGTCAGGCTTCTCAACACCCAAAGCTTGGATTGATACTAGTCCGCATGTGACCTGTGTAGGTCTGTGCAGTCAATTTACTGTAGTTCCCTCTTGTTTTATGTAGCACCATGGTCCTAGAGGTTTCATTTCATTGTGTACTGTACTCTGCTGGTCAAAAAAGACAATAAAGCCACTTGTCTTGACATTTTCTCTGGTTATATTGTTCATTTTCACATGCAGTTAGATGGGGAAGGATGAAAGTGCGCAAACATGGTGTCTGCTTTTTTTCCCCAGTCAGATTTTGAACACACCCAAAATCCAAGAATTAGGAAACTTTTACAGAACAAGATGGAACAACAACTAACACAAAAGTCATGGTGAATGTTTTCAATGTGGATGAAGGTAATTAAAGTGAGCTTGTTAGAGCTGTGGAAGGAGCAAGAAATCTTAGTCAATAAGTGTAAAAGATATATTCGTGCAGAAAAGCCAATTACAGCAAATTGCTCTGACTCACAAGATAAAGATATGAGGCAATGGAATTTTGAGTTCATGATTTCCTTATATGCGATCAAAGTGTGGGAGACTGGTCTGTATTCGAATGCGTAATGTGAGCACCGTAATGTCGTCAGGATAACAGACGTCATACAGCAAATGGCAGAGAGTGTGTTCAGATGAATGAGTCTGAGATTGTAGTGTTCACTAGGAAGACAGCTTCAGACATTTTGTCAGCTGGACAGGATTTGAGATTTAAGAATTGAATTATTTTTTTACAGCGTTTAAAAAAATATTTGTCACAAAGCAGCATTACAGAAATCTGGGTCTAGGCTGCTAAAAATTCCCTGAGATGGAAGATTTCAGAAGCAGGTTTAATAATGCCATGATATTCTGGGTAAAGTCAGAATCAAGGTAGGTGTTTTTGCTCAGAGAGGTCCATGCTCATGAATAGAGGAATAGAGGTCCATGCTCATGCTCCAGGTTCGAGTCAGCCACAGCTGAAGAAGTGTAATAAAACAGGCAGGGACTGTTTACTTTCTGTTAACTCTCAGTCCTTTTTTAACTGTACTGTGAGACATTCTGTGAGGTTGGTTTCTTATTAATAAGGAATAAAACATGATGGGGTGTGCTGCTGCAGGAAAATAATGGTGTAGCAAGTTGGTTATTTTCCAATAACAGAATGCCCTGAAGTGTTTTATTCCTCTTACACCGTAACTTAGCAGCACTTCTAAAGTAATGAATTGACATAATACTTTTAAACCGTTTGTAGTTATGGTTATTATCCACGAGACAGGTTTGTTCCTGTTATTGCTATAAGTTATAGAAAAACTGTCATTTCCTCACCAGCATCTCTTTTTGTAGTAGTCAATAAAGTCAATAAAACACACCTTTTCATATTAGAAACCAGGAAAAAAACAGAAAATGTCCTCTTTCCTGTGGCAGAAGACTTCCTGACAATTACAAACCACAGACACTGGAGACTTCTTCTATAAATCTTAAACATCTTGTTATAGAACGTTTCACTATACACTGAAGTGCCAGAATAACTGGTACTGTGCAAAATACATAGCAACACCACCTATGCACGTCATTGGATGTGTCCGCCGGTGCGTATATAAAGTAACAGACATCCATGCTTCTAGAGCTGTTTCTGCTGTGAGAATGGCGAGTTATCACAATGTTGTGATTTTCAGCACGGTTTAACATGGTTTGGAGCTCGGGAAATGGGTCATAGCATTTCAGAAGGAGATGGAAAGTTTGGATTTTCACATATGAGCATTTCAATGGTGTATTGTGAATACAAAAATTCTAGCAAAACCTCAAACTTACGACAACAGCGTGGCTGTAAAAAGACTCTGGGTGAACGTGAGCAGCGTTGGCTGGCAAGAATCGTTTCACTCAATAGGCGTGCAACACTGCCTCAAGTAACCAATCAATGCTGGGGCCTCAATATACACCAGCGTGAGGACTGTGCAACATTTCCTCCAAGATCCCCTCCATGGAGGACCTACCAAGAATTAACTGGTATTTCAGAGTATAAACACTATTTAGTTTTCAATTACCTTATTTGGAATGACGCCTATATAAGTTCCTGTATAAGTAGGTCCTGAAGAAATGATAATGTGTTATATTGAGCATTAATATTAGCTTTTGGTTAGTTTTACAGCTGGTACAACTGCCCAAATTGTGCTAATAACCTTCTGACCATGTGACATGGTAGCTCGGTGGGTAGCACCGTTGCCTCACAGCAAGAAGATCCTGGGTTCGATCCCCGGGTGGGGCGGTCTGGGTCCTTTCTGTGTGGAGTCTGCATGTC
>JAOVYV010000045.1:11019752-11030369 GCA_025674545.1 Hassar affinis | reverse complement strand
GCAGTGCTGAGAATGATCCACCAACCAAATAGTACCTGATCTGTGCTGGTCCTGTGGGGGTCCTGACCATTAGAGAAGAGATTAAAGGGGACCAACAAAGTGTGTAGAGAAACAGATGGACTACAGGCTGTAATTGTAGAACTAAGTGCAGCTATATGGTGAGTGGAACTGAGAAAATGGACAATGAGTGTAGAGATATATTGTCACTGTCCAAGAAAACCCACTTATCTCCATTTTATTTCAGTTCTTCATCGTTTGAACACAGCAGCTGCTCTTAGTGACAAGTGAATATTTTATGATAAATGGAGCGACAGAAATGGCTTAAAATCAAATCGTTTTTTAATGATTGCTTACATTCAAATTAAAGAACATTTTTGCCATCTTCTGTAAAGCTGCAATTGATCAAAGTTGATTCTAGCCAACAAATTTCATTAGAGATGAGTTAGTAATGCACGCTGTGACACAGCAATTCATTTGATTGCAATCCCTGGCAAGAATTATGAAATCAGCACACTTACAGGGTGTTCACCCAAGCTTTTTTTTTTTTACTCTGTAGCAAATAAGCAAGTCATTGTGCCATATGATGTCATATGATATGACACAAAACCTCAAGTGGAGGACAAAATAATGGAATCACGTAGTAATTTGCATTTCTAAACTAAAAAAAAAAGCAGACGAGGAGCCGTGCGCTAAAATGATTAACTAATGTACTATTACTCATATGTACTATTATCTATTATACATTGTCAGTTATACATTGTACAGTTTGATATTACTGGATTCTGTAAATATGGATAAGAATGATGTCTAATATCATTTGAAAAGAGTAAATTTTTTGCCTCAGCACTGAGTAATTCCATAAATGCCAATAATTAAACATTGCCAATAATTAAAGTTCAGAATGTTCAGCTACAAAACAAAAATGTTTCACGCCATCACAAATTTGTGATTTTTAAAAAAAAAAAAGTTGGGTGGACTTCCGAGTGTGGTGATTCCATCGTTTTTGCCAGGGGTCGTAAAAAGGTTTTCGAAGATACAGAAAATGCAGAAAGCTATTTGAATCAGTTAATTGGAAATAGTGAAGCAATTATTTTTACCCTAGTAGCATTCGGTATTGCCGGGAGTCGATTCTGTGATTCCAAACATCCGAAGCTAAAGCTTTAGTGTCAATTCCACATACTGAAAATCATTTGTGCACAATGATTCACAGCAAACAAAATGATGCACAATCCGATTAGTTGGCTGCCGGAATGAAAAGCGGCTCGGACCCTGTTTTGGCGAGCGAGAGCATGAGTAATATTGTATTGCAGTTAGTGCCCCGTTACACACCCGCTGCATTATAATATCCTTTTAGTCAAGTTTTCCTTTTATTCCTTTCCCACCCGGTGATTTTAGGGCACTTCGTCTTCCCCGGAGATGTTTTTTTTTCCCCAAGGCTCCCCATGCTTAGCCGTGTCGGCCGTGTTGTTTATTCAGGTGTGATGTTCAGGCATTCTCCTCCAGCCCAGGCTAATATTTCCTGGAGGTATTTTGTAGCGAGAGCTGTGTGTTGTTGTAATCCTTCCTCCGGATACCCTGCCTGGGCTGTAAGCCCTTTAGCTTAAGAGTGTTCAGACTCCTCTGGGGACAGCACGAGTTCACGTTAGCTATTATCCCAGCGCTAATGTGTCTTTTACTGTCAGGGTGAGGGACGCGGTGTTAAACTGGTGTGAAATCGAATCGGAGCCGTGAACACTAGCATTTAAGAATACAAGTGAACGTCCCCCAAGATTGCTCATTAACACTTCTTCTTTACCGCTGTGGAATAGAATGGGGAAAGAAGTCAGGAGCGTGGCGAGTTTAACCTTGTTCATGCAAATTCTGTCTGTTGTTCTTTTGTTCTTCATCTCTGGATACCTGAGCGAAAACAGGCTTTTGTACAGTTAACGTAACACCTCAGTCAGACCCTTCGGATCACCTTTTCGTTGTATCGCCAGACCTCTTGCGTATTATAAGAACTTGAAGAGAACAAAGTCTTAAAGAGCTCTTGAGGACATAGAACAAGGCTTGCATCTGAAATAAATGTCTTGTGGAATCTGTCTTATGTAACACCCAGCTTGTTTTATTACAGCCCTCCCTGGTCCAAAGGTCCAAAGCAGGAACTTAATTCCATTGTTTGTTCTTTTGTAAACAAGATGATAAAATGGTGAACCCTCGCTGTTAAAAACCTGGTTGCAGTGCTTTTATGGAGGCAACCTTGATGCATCGGTGTATCAAGTGCCTTCTGTCTGATATCAAGTGCCTTATGTCTGATATGAAGAGCTGCTTGGAGTCCTACAAATAAACTGAAAGCACAGCATCATTCATTCATCTTCAGTTTATCTTCAGGATTCACTTGATCAGTGGATTTAGTGTCTGGAAGGAACACAGCGCACGAGGCAGGAATGCACCCTGGATGGGACACCAATGTGAACACACACACGTTCACACCTGGGACAAAAGAATTCATTTCACTCTGATTCATGATACTGTGAAGTAATAGATGTGAAAGTTCCCTAAAAAACCTTTTATACTTATTCTCCCATTCCAAATGTTATAAATATCCATAAGCCATTCCTATCTGTTCCTACTATCAGTTACCTGTAGTTACCACAGGGAGGCAGTGTTGCCACATTGTTTTGCTACGCAGGCTCCTAAGTGATTGATTCGATTATGGGTCGGGGCTGGCAGTGCCTTGCAATGTGGCTAACAGCTTGGGCACTTAAAACAAATTGAGTCTGCCAGGGGGGAAAAAAATCAAATCTCAGCTGTTTAAAATTGACTCCACATTTGGCTTCCATTCCTTTTATGTTAGACAACTGCTGTGTAAAATGATCCATCAGTCCACTTTTACCCTCCACCATCTTACAAAACTCATTTCTACTTCAGAGGAATTCTCTCTCTTTTGAACATGATACCCCCCCATAGCACTAACTAACGCAAACCCCGCTGGGACAGTAGACACATTCGGACAGACGACTTCTCCGAGCCCTCATGTGTTATGTTCTAATATCTGTAACATTCCACTAGAAATATTTCCAGGAAATTCCTCACAAATAGCAAATATCTCGGTACACTAGGGGTTTTTTTTGCATTACAACCATTATGGTGCATGTGAGAGTATAGGAATAATAGCAAAAAGGCAAATTCAAGACAATCAGGACAAATTATTTTTTCTTTCTGTTCCTATTCCTATGTGGCTTGTTCAGTTTTAAAATTAAAATTGGTTCTTTTCTGCATGCCTCGTATGGACACTGGACAATAACTCATTTTCGGCCTTACCTCATACTTACATTCAGCTTTCTATGGTCCTGTGTATATCCTGAGCGATACCTCAGTGCAGCATTTATGTAGTGTGTGGAAACTTTGCTAAATACACTGAAGTACCAGAAAAACTGGTACCTGTACAAAGCCTATACAAAATACATAGCAATGCCACCTATGTACGTCATTGGTTGTGTCCACCAGTGCGTATATAAAGCGGCAGACATCTATGGAAGCTTCTAGAGCTGCTTCTGCTGTGAGAATGGTGAGTTATGATGATTTTTGTGGTTTAATAGTTGGAGCTGGTGAGATGGTCATAGCATTTCAGATGTAGAAGCAAAGCAGCGTGGCTGTAAAAAGACTCTGGGTGAACGTGAGCAGCGTCAGCTGGTGAGAATCGTACAACACTGCCTCAAGTAACATCAGAATTCAATGCTGGAGCCTCAACAAACATCAGTGTAAGGACTGTGCAATGTTCCCTCCAAGATCTCATGGGGGACCTACCAAGTATTAACTGCTATACCAGTTTTTCTGGCTCTTCAGTGTATACTATATTTCCTATATTTTAATAATAAAAAGCAAAGCTCCGTGGGAATGAAATTCAGTAATAACTCATTCATTGCTGCTTTGTTCTCCTGCACTCTCTTCCTCTCTCTTTGATTCCCTTAAGCACAGCTCAAACCTCAGGATTAGAGACGTTATGAAACGGGCAAGAGGAAGGAAACAGATAGACAAAATAACACAACTTCTCTTCTTTCATTCACGCTTTCATTACTGTTTCAGTTAAATCTACTTCTTATATGAATGTTTATCTCCAAAGGCCCTGCTCAGTCTGCAGAATATAGGAGAAATATGCATTTATAATTAACCTCCTAAAAGTATATTTCAACAAAATAAGGCAGTTGCATTCATTCATTCGTTCAGTAACCATTTTATCTTGGTCATGTTTGTGCCTTTTTTTTCTAGAAAACTAAGCATGAGTCAGCACCATCACAGGACACCCCGAACATAAATTCAGACACTTATTAACACCTAGCGGCAAGTTATTGGGAAGTTGAAGGAAAATGGAGAAATGCACATGGACACATACCCACTGTGTTACCCACGAGGAGTTTTAATATTGAAGCATTAGAGTTTGAGACGCAGTAGAGAGAATATCATACCCTGGGGCTCATGCACATTGTGCTGGGTTTTCTTCTGATTTTAAAAGTAAATGGACTGGAGCAAAAGTGTGCTTGGGCAAAAGCTTTATTTGCTGAAGATGGAATATTGCAGCATGTCTGCCCAAGGGTGTAGGTTTGATTTTGACAGTGGTGGGGACACAAAGGCGTATGGTGAGGCTTTTTGCGTTTGACTTTATTAGACTTTTGACCACAATTTCATGTCATCTAGAGTTTTTATTTATAGATATGGAAGGCAACACACTCATAGAGGGAGTTTTTTCTGTCAGTATGTTCCTGAGACAATCATTAGAAAGTTTTGACTATGTTACCCAACAACATCACAGTCAGCTTTCTGTACTTCCTGATAGAACTAAACAAGCAAACATTAAAATAACACACTGATGCATGCCGTATGAACCCCAGACAACATGTGCCTATTGAGAGCTCTCATTTCAAACACACATTGATGAAACATTGTACATTGTACGTGTAGCCTAACATTTGTCACAATACTGAATCTCACTACCAACATTTCGCTAAATCGTTATTGGACTTTACCTCAGACCCTGCCTCTCCACCTGCCTCTCTTTTGTCTGAGCTACTACATGCTCGGGTTGTTTCTGTCACCTGACACAACACAGTGATGCATGCCACATAAAAAACTGAGAAAAAACTGTTATGGCTTTGTTGAGTATTATTATTGTTGTATTGTTATTGTAAGATTTTTTTCTTTGACTTGTTGTAAAATAGCTCCAAGTGTCCCCCTTTATTTTTTGGCCACCATCCTGTCTGAGCACAATGCCAGCTTAGATTAATTGCCAAAAACACACGCTCACTTTTAGGGTTTCAGCCAGATCGGTACAATATTGTTCCTCCTTCAAAAATAAAATGCACTGTCCCTTACTGAATTGATACGAGACGTGATTTTTGTGCACACAGATCGAACGAGATCTGTTAACCATTTGTATCCCAAATACATTGATTAGACACTTGCTAGGGACAATTCAGTAGTCGCTGGATAGTGGTAGGGAAACATCCTTACCATTCTTTCCCAATTCTATGCCGTTGTGTCTCAACCCAGAAAACTGCAACCCAGATTGGCCTTTTATACAATAAAACATATGGCAGCAGACAATAGGCTTAAAATGTTGGCTCGATGCTCCCAATGCAAATCCAGATCTAGGTTGTCTGTAGTGGATGCTAATTGCCTTGTCCCAGTTGTATCCTGAGTCAATCCATTGCTCTTGGCTCCAGCTGTAATGTGGTGCCCGAGGTGGAAGGTTTCTTTGTCATTATGAGAAGTAGTGTAGTGCCTGAGGTGTGAGGTAAAAAAGGTTGTCAGGTTCAACAATTGTCTGTAACCATAATTTCTTTCAGCAGCCTACAGCAAATCTGCCTCTTTTTTTTCCTTTTAATAACTTGCTCCCATTCTTGGGGTCACCGTATTTTAATCTGGTGCAGATTTTTATGCCAAATGCCCTTGCTGGTGCAACCCTCCCATTAACCGGGCTTGGGACCGACACTTTGTGTGCATTGCACCCCTCAGAGTCCTAGCCTACCGGGCTTCCACTGCCCCAAATCTGGCTCTGTTCTTATAAAATGTAATACCTTCTCATAATCATCTCAATTAAAGTGTCATACATAAGTTACATGCTATACACAGACAAACACGTTATTTTGTAAGTACTCAATTCCTATTACAATATCTCCTTATTCTACATGCAGAGTCACTGATCAGTGCACGTCTATCCTAGCAAACACTTCAGAAGACTTTAGGCATTGTAATGTTTTCTATCACAACAGCGTCATTTTACATTTGCTGTTTCAGGTGCATCCCGATGCGGCGTGTGTGTCTGACGAATACGACAGACTACCCGTGTCTGCAGTACCAGTGTGTGAGCCGCCCTTCCGGCTGCGACCAGAACCAGCTGGATCCGGCCTGTGACACGGACAATATGGAGCACACCAACTTGTGTATGCTGTACCAGAGCGGCAAATCCCTGGCGTACATGGGTCACTGTCAGGTACACACGTCACTGCACACTGTACACACAAACTAATGCAGTTTATTATTTTAGACATGCTTCTAGAACTATAATAACATCATATATAAAAGAGGCATGTTATAAAATTGCTACTTTCTTTAGTTCATTGTTTTGTTTGCATTTTCTTGGTCTGCAGTTAGTTCTTGCATTGCCTGAAGGGAACAAGGCATACGTACTTTCAGGAAAAGAGATCAGGTTGAGGAGAAGTTGAGCAGTATTCCCAGACAGAGCTAAAATTACAATCTGCCCCTTTAATAACTCATAAATATGTACTCAGTCTGTTATACATGTGCGCTTTGACAGTATTGACAGTACTGTGTTCTGTAAATATGGACAAAAAGATGTACAAAAATGTTTGACTAATATCATTTGATTTATTGTTTTAGTAGTAGCTAAATAAATTAGATAAGTTATTAATTAATATTAGCTAACTAAAAAGCCTTGTAGGTGTAGAGTAGCTGTGTGTTTCTGTTGAAATGTCTCATACTGGTACTGATACTGCATTTGAGTGAATAATGTATCCAAAACTCCACAGCATAACACACGTAGAGCACCATTAGGCTCCCATTTTCTCCTAGTTTGGTCATTTCCCAGTTCTTGGCCACTAGTCCTGTAGCACTCGGTCCTGTAGCACATCGGCTACTAACCAGGGAAGGCATTGTTTAGCATGTGCTTCCTCTAAGACACAAGAAGCTTAGAGGACACGCTTGGGAAATAGGTGCTATCCGCCCTCTTCTGCATACATGAATTCACCAACTCGCCTGACTGGCTAGTGCTGCTGTCATTGACAAAAGAGATGTGGCATATGGTTTATTTGTTCCTTTGGATGCTCCCGTTCCTTTGGGGTCTCCACAGCAGATCAAATCAGCATCTCAATCTGGGAGTTTTACACCAGATGCCCTTCCTGACACAACCCTGCCACTCAGTGGGCCTGGGGAAGCACAATCATGGGCAATTTTGTATATCCATTTCACCTATCTTGCATGTGTTTGGACGATGGGAGGAAACCGGAGTACCCGGAGTAAACCCAATCAGACAAGGGGAGGACATGCAGACTCCACACATCGAGGAACTTCCACGAAGCCATGACCTTCTTGAAGTGAGGCGTCGGTGCTACCCACCAAGCCACCGTGCTGCCCTTAAATTGCATGTGGTTAAAAAATATTAATAATAAAACGCAGTAATTAATTATATTTATCATTGGGTCAATGGTTAGAGGTTCTTCATTGTATAATTTGTTCTAGAGAATGTTATCCCAGTCCATTATCTAATTCCGATAAGATTTTAGATTAGATTAGATTAGATTCAACTTTTAATTCAACTAATATCATTGTATAGAGTACAGGTACAGAGCCAATGAAATGCAGTCCGCATCTAACCAGAAGCACAAGAACGTGATATTTACATTATTAAGCACATCTGTATGTACAGTAAAGTCTATAGAGTGGGCTTCATATGTACAGTATGTACAGTAACTGTGCAGATATGAGTACTGCAATATTAGAGTATGCAAATATGCAATATGAGTAGTGAATAATGCCTACAGTGCAATATAAAACACAGTATACATATTAAGCTGTGCGATATGCAAATGTGATATGCAGGACATTGTACAGTATGGGTGAACTGGTGTAATATATATACAGTATATATGAGTACAGTAAATACAGTATAGAAGGTAGAGCTGTGAATTACTGCCCATGCAAATATACAAGTATGAACAAAGCCAACTTTTTTTCAGGATCCCTATTAATTTTTCTGATCATTTTTCTGAAGCGACACTAGAGGGCACTATCTTGTAAAATAACAGCAGTGTGAGCTCAGGCTGTAGTTTCCAGGAAGCTGGGTCAGAAGACTCGACATTAACTACTGCCGTCTGCTGAGGCCAGAGCCATTCATTTAGCTGCAGCTATAAACAGCAGCGTGAACAGGGGGTCAAGGCGGTGCACTGTGTTTAATGATGAACGCAACTTTCATTACAGAAAGAGTTCAGGACATTTTTCAGTGTCTGCACCGTGTGGTTAGAAGGTGTGGTGAACATTTTTCTGTCTAGCTGTGTGGGTTTGTCTGCATTTATACTAACACAGACACAGATCATCTAAAAAGCTATAAACACACACACAGTAGTGTAGGTTAGAGCCAGAGTAGGGAACCGGAGAGCTCAGTGATGTGCAGGCTCTAATTCAGACAATCATATTGCTTATTATCCTTAGGCTTTCTCTACATTTACATCTCATTCACATTTATGGTATTTAGAAGACGCCCTTATCCAGAGCAACCTGAGAAGTTGAGGGTTAGGGGACTTGCTCAAGGGCCCGACATATTAACCACTGAGCCGCAACGCCTACAGTGGACTGTTTCATGGGAAACCAAACGCTCACATACACGTATACTGAACAAAATTCCCACCACAGAGCGTCCTTCTCACATATCTCAAAAATCTCACATATTATGCTGCACTCAGAGAGATAAGGTAATAGACTCACTGGTCAGCACTCATTGGTTAAGCTTCCTGTGGTGCTCAGGTTGCCTCTGCTATCTCAACCCATGCTTTCTGAGGTCTGATCTCATGGAAAGCAGCTCAATCAATTACAAACTCATTAAAATACTACTGGCAAACAAGCACGAAGCTCAGATTTGGCTCATTCAGTAAATCCGGCATCTTCCAGACTGTGGGATTTTTACATCATGTGGGTTTTAGCACTAATGATTTATTTTGAAAGAAAGCCACGAAAGTAATAAAAGAACATTATTTCATATTAACTGTTAGGAAACACAGTTACATATGGTAACCTGATGCATGGCACAAAACATCTGCTAGCTCTTGTTTTTATGTTTCTCCCACTAGGGGGTGGGGGCGCTACGTTTTGAGGTTGTCCATCCACGCGCCCGTCCGAGAGTCTCTTCAGCGTGATCTCTCAACTACGAATGATCGATTGTTAATAACGAGAAAGGACTTAACCATACGCTTGTTGGCCCTTTCAGAGAAGCCAGAAATGTATTTTAGAATACCTTTATACTTTAAACTCATACTGTAGAAAGAAACTAACATCGGATTGCTTGAGCCACGTTTGATGTACAGACATGTGATTTCAACACAACAGATGAATTCTGAGAGTAAAGCTCCAGGTTTATTTAAACCTAAGCTTTGCCTGTTATGTTGCTTAGAAACCAAATCTAACTATTAACAATACATGAATGTGTATAATGAATATTATTAATAATAAATCGAATTAAACACTATATATGTATATTGTGTGTGTGTGTTTTGCACACAGGACACCTGCAGGGTAACCCGGGAAGTGTGTGGACACAACGGTGAGACGTATAACACAGTGTGTGAGGCGTTCTCGGACCGTGTGGCTGTGGATTATCAGGGCCGCTGCCACGCTTTGGGTCCTGTGTCAGGTTTCCCGTCTGATTCGGGCTGTAACGCCGTGCCCTGTCCTCCCCTCTCTACTGCAGGCTGTAACCCCATCACTCCACCCGGTGAGTTACACTCTGCTGTTCTCGACTTAACACAACTCGCATGCATCTGTAGACGTAGACCTTTCCCTCTATGTGTTTGTGTGTGTGTGTGTATAATGTGTATGTGTGTATAATGTGTATGTGATGTGTGTATAGGTGCGTGCTGCCCTGTGTGTGCTGGGATGCTGCAGATCCTCTGGAATAAGCAGCAGATGAACGTCTTTGCCAAGGTAATTATCTTTCCTGTGCTTGTTTTTGCCCTTGATCTATATTTATTACAGAACATCTTTTCAGTTCACTCGCTGTCTCCTGTCCTCGTTGCACTTTCATTTCAGTAA
This sequence comes from Hassar affinis, assembly GCA_025674545.1. Taxonomy (NCBI): domain Eukaryota; kingdom Metazoa; phylum Chordata; class Actinopteri; order Siluriformes; family Doradidae; genus Hassar; species Hassar affinis. The sequence continues at coordinate 11,020,073 of JAOVYV010000045.1, read as the reverse complement.
CACAACAGTAGGTGGCAGCATGGATCAGGTTTCGCTTACAAATGCTGTAATGATTTCAGCCTTTAGTAGACATCGTTGTATAAAAAAAAGCAGTAAACTCCATGAACTTCAAATTCATCACTACAACTCCAAAATGGCCACAATGAACCTTTTTTTGCATTGTGAACTACCACATACAGGGGTTAGGCAATGAATCTGAAACACCTGTCATTTTAGTGTGGGAAGTTTCATGGTTAAATTGGAACAGCCTGGTGGCCAATCTTTATTAATTGCACATTGCACCAGTAAGAGCAGAGTGTGAAGGTTCAATTAGCAGGGTAA
>JAOVYV010000045.1:10968658-10981785 GCA_025674545.1 Hassar affinis | reverse complement strand
CCCTGTCTAGGGTTGTTCCTGCCTTGCACCCTATGTGGCCGGCTAGGCACCGGCTCCCCCTTGACCCTGAAAAGGAATAAGCGGCCAAGAAGATAGTTCTTAAAAAAAGAAAAAAAGAATATTTAAATATGTATAATGCTTGATTATTTGAGGAGGCTGTGTGTAAAATCGAGTTAAATAAAGTACTTTTGTTTGAGGACTTAAAGGGTTAAGAGGTTCACATGGATCCAGAGTGTGTGAAATTAAATCTTCTTTCAGCATGGCGAAGATGGACGAGGCGATAGGAAGTCAAAAGGATCTCTATCAGCGGTGAGCACTGGCTGAGCTGAAGATGTTCTGCCTCGAAGAAAGTCACCGATGATTCAGTTAATCGTTCTTTTCTCTGACCGATGCGGTGACGCGAAACATGCACACCACGTTTTTTTCCATGCGCTGAAAAGAAAATGAGGAAATAAGTAGTGTGCATATCAGCCTGGCAGTTTTTCATCATAAAACGTTACCTCGTTGAGCTTTACGGGATATAATGAGGAGTTCCAGCATCAGTCCCGCGTCCCTGTTCAGCTAACAGCTACGTGACTCAGTCTGCCGTGAATCATTTGCACAGCCATATGCTTATTGCACGCTGCTTGATAGACCTACATTTAAAAACCAAATATATTCCTGCTGTATCTGGCTGCAGGAAAAAACACCGCAGATCAACTTGTAAGTTTGTTGTAACAAGCATTCACTCTCCCACTGTTGTCTGAAAGTTATATGCAGTGTATGAAAATGATGAAAACGTAACATGGAGTTCATTCCAGCGATGGCTTTTACGCCCATTAAGCCGGCTTTAGTCGAAAGTCGATTCGGCTTCGGCTGATCGCACATGATCAGTATGTCCGCCTCACCGAACGCTCATCCAGCTGTAGCTCAAAATGTAAATACGTATCAGACAAACTGTAAATACGCTGGAACACCACGGTATAAGACACGCGAAGCCGTCGAATCAAATTATCCGCTGGCCCGCAGTATTGTTTTTCTTTATCTCTGCCATCTTTGAAGGCTTGTTAGCTCCTCCAGGGCAGCAGGAGAAGGAGCTTCACTTTAGAAAGTACAGCATTATCATGTCTTTGTTTCAATTATATTTATAAATATTATTACTTAGAGAAGTGATGGGCTCTGCCGCAGCCGTTTTACCTCATAGGCATGGCGAGAAGCAGGGAGTGATATTACACCGAGAGATCGCTGTTATAGATGAGGAAACTGCTCTTATCACGCATAGCTCCTAAAATGGCTCGAGGTAACGGTAATAGAACCAAAATTGCTGATAATGCACGATTGTTTATCTGTGATTTGTTTGTTTAGTCATTTTGGAAAGCAGTGTTTTATCATTTTTCTTTTTAAAATGGTAAATTATTAGTGTGGATGTAATGGTATTAGTGTTCCAAATAAATTTTCAGTATAAGTGTAAAAGCCCTTGAACTGACCTGATGCTGTGCATTTTTTTAAAAATGCTTAAGTTAAATGCACTGGATGTACTAGGATTAAAAAAAAAAGAAGAAAGCAGAAAGCTAACAGGAAGTGAACATAATCAAATTAACACAGAGTCATGGCGTAAGAACATGACCGAAAAAAGCAAAATGGCTTCTGTTAAGGCACTCTTTTTTACTCATCTTCAGCATCTACTGTGCTTGTACTATGCTTCTGAGGCCTGAGGCACCATTTTCTATTTCATCTTAATGCAGTGTGAATTATTATTATTATTATTTTTTTTATTTATTTTTTTTCCTTACCCACCTCAAGGTGCTCAGTGTTGGTCATAGCTAAGCACTTAAAACAAACACAATCAAGACAGTCTGTGAAACCACATCCGCACGCTAACACTAAGACCCGCTACACTAACGTATAGTGTAGTGCATGTAAACATAAATAAGCACAACAGTGCAGATTTACACAGTGAACACCTGTGGAGGAAACATCGCATTGCTAATACCTGTGGTGCTTCCTCAAGGCGAGTCGACTAGCGTCATTGTAGCCATTCATTAGTAATTAGTCATTAATCATAAAAAGAATCCTCACGCTTTTTTACAATACAATGCAGTACCTGAAAAAACCGGTATAGCAGTTAGTGGGTCGCCCACAGGACCTTGGAGGGAACGGTGCACAGTCCTCGTGCTGGTGTTTGTTGAGGCCTCAGCTTTGTATTCTGATGTTACTTGAGGCAGTGTTGGACGCTTATCATGTGAAATGATTATTGCCAGCTGATGCTGCTCGAGAGTCTTTTTACACCCACGCCGATGTCATAAGTTCGAGGATTTGCCGGAATTCTTGTAGTCACGGTACACCCTTGAAATGCTCATACATAAAAATCCAAACTTTGCTTCTGCCTCCGAAATGCTCTGACCCATCTCACAAGCTCCAACTATTAAACCAAGTTGAAAATGGCAAAATCCTGATAACTTGCCATTTTCACGGTGGAAACAGCTCTAGAAGCGCATAGGCTTCAGTACCAGTTTTTCTATAGTGTGTTCCGTTTTGACCTGGGAAGTCGAAATGTCTAAGATCCCAGTCGGAAATGTTTTTTACAGTGGTTAAGTCATCGGCCAACTGATCAGAGTTCAAATCCTAGCACCACCCAGCCGCCACTGTTGGCTCCTGAGCAAGGCCCTCAACCCTCAACTGCTGAGTTGTATAAAATGAGAAAAATGTAAGTCTCTGTAGCAAAGGGTGTCTGTCAAATGTGATAAATATGGGGTTGTGTGTGTCTGTGTGTGAGTGCAAATATGCTGAACTGGACCAAACACAGTGTATGTGTGTGGTGTTTAGTCTGATGGCTTGTGGAAAGAAACTGTTGCGTAGTCTGGTTGTGAAGAATGTGTGTGTGAGGGGTGTGTGCTGTTCAGCCACAATGTTGGTGGCTTTCTGGATGCAGTGTCTGGTTGTGAAGAATGTGTGTGTGTGAGGGGTGTGTGCTGTTCAGCCACAATGTTGGTGGCTTTGCGGATGCAGCGTGTGGTGTAAAGGTCTGTGATGGAGGGTAGAGAGACACTCTCTTCGATGATCTTTCAGCCGTCCTCACTGTCCTCTGCAGGGTTTTATGGTCTGCAGTTTTGTTTATCACCGATTACAATGTTCTCTCATTCATCCTTTATGATCAATATTAAGATTTCCCTGTGAACATATACGATAATTAGCTCATAAGCATGTAAGTAACAAATGCTATTAAATGCAGTGGTGAAATAAAAAGACCACAGGTTTAATAAACATGTTTTACATTTAAGGCCTTTATTATTCAGATTTTAGATAATAATAGTAATAATAAAATAATAATAATAGATTATTCAGACTTATATCATGTCTTAAAGAAGAGTGTCTTATGATACTCCAAAAAACGAAATACTTGATGGTTATAACCATGTAGATAATGCTATATATTAAATGTTATACACATTTCAATGTAAAAAGAAGTGTCCAGCAGTTGAGATGTGGCTCTCTTGCTCGGCTGCGTGACCACTGCGTCTCTTTTGAATGCAGGATGATTTGATTAAGCCGCTCAATTCGGAAGCTCCAGGCTCCAAAAATGTGAAATTAAATTGCCGCTAATTCCTGGATTTTTTTCCCCCTGTCGTGGACTTCAAACGAAAAAAATACTCTGTTAAGATTGTGAACTGAACATTATACTTCTTTGAAGGTTTTTGAGAATGTCAGTAGCTTCAAAATAAATGCTACCAATGCAAAAAATAGCAAAGTAATTTAGCAAAGGTCAGGGAAAAGATTTTTTTGTAGGGCTTAAAACTAATTACGTTGCATGCTACGTAACAATACCCCCTTACCGGGGGAAAACAGTGATGCTTTAGAAAGGACCTTGCTGTTTGTTTGCACAGAATGTTTTAGACTTTCTTAGGCATTTACAACAGGATTGTGTAAAGGATTGCAGAGCTGCTCAGTATTGGCAATCCAATAAAAAAACGACCTTTTCCTGTTTTGATGTTCCTATTACTACGAATATTCAACAACTCTGAGAAGTTCAAATCACGAATGATGTCTCGGCCAAGTGAGAGATGTACATGAACACCTGATGTTGGCTGACATTAATAAGCGTGCCCCACACATAATTAGCAAAAGCAGGCTAAATAGTACAGACAAACGTTTAGGCTCTTCTTTGTAAGGAGGAATACATGACCGGGAAGTGTTATAGGAAAATAAGCCATGGTGGTGTGGTGTGAAGTACCACAGGTGAGTCCCTGTCACCATGGCGAAGTTGATTATCTTCCAATAATACCTCATCCCAAAATGGGTTTTATTCCTCTTGTACCACAGCAGGTTTTTCAGTACAATTTCTTCAACATCTTGAAGACTTTCCTGTGGTGGAAAAAAGGAAGACGTGTATAAGACTTTCCTGTGTAAGTTGTCACTATGGAGATCATACCATATTACAATGATTGCATTAATACAGTATAAATCTGTTATTTGTATTGCAGCGAGCGCTACGGTCAGAGCTGATGTTAGGGAGAATGAATCGGCACCTTTTGAGGATTCAGCAGAGATGTGGCAAGGGACAGTGTAAGACACTAAGAGGAAAGAGCTATCCGCCCACTTCTGCATGCATGAGCTCACAGACAGCCATGATTGGCTAATGGTGTTGAGACTGACAGGAGAGAGAGGGCTAGTTTTCTCCCTTGGACTGGCGACTGGATAATAGCCACGGATGGCTGTGGCATCATCAGGATTCAAATTCACCATAGGGCTTATGCTTTTTGTCAGGTAGGAATGAGGCGGAAGACAAGGAGAGGTGGATTTGACCTTTTAATAGGGCAAAGACTGTACCCAGCAACATGGTCAGTACTAAAACATCAAGCAAATGAGTGGTCCAGGTCAGGCGAAGCACTAGCAGAATATCATAGGCAAATCCAGTAGTAACACGGGCAAAAGAGTCAGAGTATCCAGGTAATTAGCACTCAGTAAAACTGCTTGTTAATGCTAGGAGTGGGGTTTCGCAGACGGACGTGGTGTTTCTGTGAAACGTCTGCTGCACCGCTCGCTCGAGACCCCAGAGCGATAACTGAATGTTAATGTTAGGTGATTAATGATAAAGTCTCAGAGAAAAGGGCTGTGAGTTAGAGACTCTGTAAAAGGTTTTTAAAATAATCTGTCTTCTTTTTAGAGTAAAAATCACTCGAGGGGTGATTTACACAAAACTATAAAAAAATACGAACAAAATCAGGATTGCTTAGGTGTCTGTGTTATGGTTTACCGCTTTATTTACTTGATAAATATGGTTTAAGCAAAACAAGCCAATTATAAACTGCTTTTCTGCACAAATCTGCACACTTTCGAACATTTTTCCGCTTTCCTTAATCGTTCATGACTACTGTTGCGTTTAACACAAAGTTAATTGCTTGGTGCCTCTTGGTTCCTGCATGTTGAGCGTAAAAAATTTTAGTCAGCAAACAAGTGGGAGTATGTTAATGTACCAGAGTTTCGCATTAGCCACATGTTTATGTTCAACAATGCTGCATGGCAAAGTCTTTCCTATTAGAGCGCCGTCCAGAAATAGCCGAGGATCAGTTATCTGTTCACAGGGACTGCGATCGGCCCCGGAGCTCCGGCGTCTTCACTCCCACAACATTTAGAGCTCATGTGTCTGATGCCTGATGCCTGGTCTTTTAATAGTATGTTTTTACAGATGGAGGAAAAAAGAAAGGCGCTGACAGGAAAGACGGCAGGGGCATGGCAGTGTGGATGTGACAGTCTCCGCACAGGCTGCGGTGCTGAACGCTTTTAAGTGTAGAGCTGTGTGAGCGAGACGTACATGTTTCCCTTTAGAAGTCCAGCTTTGTCATTTGTTCCAAATTTTCACTAATAAAGATAAAGCCACCCTGAACGTCTTGCATGTTCATTTTTCTCATCTTTCTCATTAAAATGGCTCAGTATCAGCGATGCTTTAGGTCTATTTTTGTAAAGAAAATCTGACTTTACTTTTTTTTTTTAATTTAGACATTTATTTACTTGGTTAATAGTTTTGGACTGTCATCCCTTTTGAGGATGTGTCCCAGCCTCACATCCAGTATTCCCAGAATAGGCCTCAGATCCACTAAGTCTCTGAGCAGAATAAAGTAGTTACTGGACATGTTATAATAAATATGCACTGAAGTACCTGAAAAACTGGTATAGCAGTTAGTACTCGGTAAGTCCCCTACGGGATCTTGGAGGGAACGTTGCACAGTCCTCACGCTGATGTTTGTTGAGGCCCCAGCATTGAATTCTGATGTTACTGATGTTAGTGTTACACACCTATCACGTGACAGATGCTGCTCAAGTTCACCCAGACTCTTTATACAGCCACACCGCTGTCATTAGTTCGAGGTTTTCGCTGGAATTCTTATAGTCACGGCTCACCCTTAATGCTCGTATGTGAAAATCCAAACTTTATTTTACTCTGTTTCCAAAATGCTATGACTCATCTCACCAGCTCCAACTATTAATCCGTGTTGAAAATCTGGAAATCCTGACAACATGCCATTCTCAAGGGGGAAACAACTCCAGAAGCTTCAATAGATGTTTGTTGCTTTATATATACACGCACTGGTGGGCGCAACCAATGACATGCATAGGTGGCGTTGCTATGTATTTTGCATAGGTTCCAGTACCAGTTTTTCTGGTACATTGTTGCTATTATAAGTTACATTTCCGACTTGGAAAGTGACCAACCCTGACTTCAAAATCTAAGATGGCTGCTCCATGCATCAAGAGCAGTGAAAGCAGAAATAATATACTGTGTATTAGCACTTCTCTTATTTGTGTCTTGTTAAATCGTTTGTGTGCACAATAGCACGTAATGCATCGTGGTATCACTAAGTGGTATCACTAATGATGGCTAACCTAAACAAAATTCATTTAAACATACCCCCCCCCCCCCTCTCTCTCTCTCTCTAAAAGAGAGTGAACTTTTGCATAAACCAGCATTAGTGCAGTGAGATAAGTAATGCAAATGAAAACAAATTTGATGGCATACATTTAGGAAAATTAGTCTGACTGCCCTAAAATTTAGCACGTTTTTCAAAAACATTTATTTGTCTGCACAAAACTAAAGCATCAAATTAAAAGCCTATTACCATAAGAATGCCCAGGCGATGCCGTTATCTGGAATTACTCAGTGCGCAGCGAAGCATTATGCATTTTTTTTTTTTCAATGTTTTCAGTAAAGTGTGTCCACACGATTATTGAGTCGTGACCTTTAAGACCGAGACGATGTTTGCGGACGTGGAAAGCGCTCACAGTCTCGTTGCTAATGTGACCGGAGTAGAGGAACACTGCTGGAGTGGAGGGGAGGACTTTAGGAACAGCGTGCTATTGCCTTTCTAACACTGTTAAAGCACATTTCCTTTTCTGTGTCTGTCCATTTCTAGTGTTACTGCTCAGGGTTCCAGACTGCGAAGGTTCACTACTGTTCAAGTTCATCTTTACTGCTTTTGGGCATTTATGTATTTATTCATGCCATGTGACATCATAGGTTGAGCTCCATAGATCATAATGTGGGTAGGAACAGGACATGAGTGAAAAGAATCCAGAATTTTGAGATATATATGCTGAATAATAATTTTCTGATCACGTTTCCATTAACACAAATCCAGCCATGTCCAAAATCTGAAAAATATTTTATTTCTGTATGCCCCAGCCATAGTGTTCACTATGAATATACACTGAGGTGCCAGAAAAACTGGTACTAGGCTCTAGCAAATTTGTATCAACTTTCTCTCACATTTAACAACTTTAATATAATGGCTAACCTTTTCAGAAATGGCGCCTTCCTCTGCAGTCGCTTGTGAATGTGTGTGTGTGTGTGTGTGTGTGTGTGTGTTCTGCTGTAGTGGTATTTACACCTGCTCTAACTAGGCTTAGTGCAGATTTCCATACACTTCACGCAGAAGACCACACACATGGAAATGTCACGGCTTTGTTTTCTCTTCGGGACTTCGGAACGCCCGAGGCATGCCGCTGCGGCGCAAAATCGAAACAATAAAACCACCAAAGAAACTTTTGACAGTCGGATATGTTCAGTGCACGTAAGCAGAAACGGCGTCAGTTATTCTGTCTCAAGGACATAGGCACTGTTTACTGAAACACGACCGCTGCTTGTGGTGTTAGTGATTTATTTATGGAATGGTATTCATGGATTTATAATGAATACAATTTCGGGTGTTATTTTTGGATGTGGAAGACACACTGTTGTTAACTTTTAGACATTGCAGCTATTTGGTGCAACAGTTTTAATAGATTTAAATTGTGTAGGAGTTGCATCAGCTTGTTGGATTAATCCTGAGAAATCTTGTGATTACCCCTGCGGCAGGGTGAGATGGATCGTTTCGCGACGCTGACTCCTGGCCTCGCTCAGGCTTGTGTGCATTCCGCAGCAGCTTGTCCGTATCTCGCCGTTTCCCGTCACACGTGTATCCGCCTGCTATTATTGTGATGTACATTTTGTTCAATCGCCATGCATCTGTTGTCAAAGCAATTAAATCTTCACAGTAATGCCATTTCCTGTTGTACTCTGGAACAAAAACAGTATTATGTGATGGCTGAAACGAGCTCTAGATGAGATTGCATTTATTGGCTCAAGTGCCTGGACGAGTCTTTGATGTCTCAGGTTTTGTGCACATGAAAGCACTCGGAATGGAGCGATGTACCAGGCAAAATGATTAAAAAATAGCGAGCTGAAGAATGAAGGACTAAGAAAGTTGCAGTTAGAAAAGTTTTAAGCGGCTGAGCAGAAGCAATTAGTGCATATGTTCTTCATCTCGCTGTGCAGTAGGACCGGATAATACAGAAGGAATAAAATGAAACGGGATTTTTATACATTTATAGTCACAATTATGTTGTGCCATGTCCACAAGGCAAGCCAGGTCCTGTTATCACAGATTCCTTCATACAGAAGACTTTTGCTTAACAAGAACCCGTTACTGTGACTGTTACGTTGGAGGATAGTTCCTTATACGTTAAATACTGAACGCTTGTCTTTACCAAAAGCTTTGCCATATCAACGCTTGCCAATCTTTCTTTGTTTAGTTATGTTTTACTATAATTATACGTTTATTGTAAGCCTTAGATTATGTGTTATGTCCTGTACACTATGGAGTACCAGAAAAACTGGTACTGGATCCTATGCAAAATACACAGCAACACCACCTATGTACATCATCGGTTGTGTCTGTCAGTGCGTATATAAACCTATAGACGCCTATGGAAGCTTCTAGAGCCGTTTCCGCTGCGAGAATGGCAAGTTTTCAACGATTTTGCGATTTTCGACACACTTTAATAGTTAGAGTTTGTGAGATGGATCAAAGCAAAGCCTGGATTTTCACATATGAACATTTCAAAGGTGTACCGTGACTACAAGAATTCTGGCAAAACCTCAGAATTTACAACAGCGGCGTGGCCGTAAAAAGACTCGGGGTGAACGTGAGCAGCATCAGCTGGCAACAAATGTTTCACGTGATAGACGTGCAAGGCTGCCTCAAGTAACCTCAGAATTCAATGCTGGATTCAATGCCTCAACAAACATCAGCATGAGGACTGTGCAACGTTCCCTCCAAGACCCCATGGGGGACCTACCAAGTATTAACTGCTATACCAGTTTTTCTGGCACTTCAGTATATAACATAGTAATGTGATTTGCATTGATGATGGAACTACTGACTGAGATGATGTTATAGAAATGATTCAGTACATTCTGACCAATCAGATATAAGAATGCAGCAGTGCTGTGGTATAATATGTTATGTTGTAAACTATTTTTTTCTTCTTTTCAGTTTTAAATAAATTATTTTTGGTAGATAAAAGCATCAGTCATTTCTTAATCTATTTTATGTTGCATATTCTGTACACAAAAATATCAAGCATCATGATATGATATTTTTGCCATATTGTCCAACCCTATTGCACAGATTTGTATAATTAGCATTCGCTTAAGGCGTTTGTCATGAACAACTTTACTTTATTGGATCTGCGATAGCGAATCCTAGTAGAAGCCATTTATCAAACAGTTTTGAGTTCGTCTCATTAGGAGATAAACTTGTGAAGTGACTAATTTCAGTCTTTTGCATGCCCAGAGCTCCTGGATGTGTTAAACGGTGACCTTTTGATTGTGCAAGTCTTCCACTCCGTCTCATGACGGCACCTAAAGGACGTCTGTCCCAAAATAGTTCTGGCTTCAGGGGCACAGTTCTGTGTGCAGAAGTCACACCTACTCTTCCATGTCCACAACACACACACACAATGCCAGCTGAACAGTGAGTCAGTATTTACACACATCTCGTGTCTGTCTCTTCCACATCCTGCAGGGCAGTTAATGGCCCGAAGACGCATTCCGACTGCCTTGCTAAAATGTGACTGATAAGAAAAAAACGGCGAAGTGCTTAGCTTCTTGGGTCGGGTTTTTACCTGTGACCCTGAGGAAGCTGTTAGCAAGTGTGGGCTGTGATGTGCTTTTGGAAATAAAGCCACTGAGTGCAACCTCAGTTAATGTTTAGTGTTTAAAAAGCCTTTAATGGGTCAAATTGTGTCTCTTTCCACTTGTTTTGACATTGACATTTGACACACTGTAATTTATTGCAATTTCATAGGTTCTGTTGTTTCTTACCCTGTAATTGTGCAAAGAGATATTTAACTAATCGTTTTTTAGCATATCCTGTTCAAGATGCTTAGTTAGAAACATGGTGAACAAATCTGAGGAATCATCTGAGCCAAGACCATGAGGCTTATTTTTTACTTTATTATTTTACTATTTATTTTATTTTACTTTTTCATCAGTACAAATTTCCACAAGCATTTCAGTTGTTGCTTCATGGTTCATTTTAACAGCTCGAATATACCAGAACTTACCAGACTTCTCTTCTCTCGATCGGGTCGATTCAGGGCTGCATTGTTTTCTCACTGCTTGACACGTGTGTGTGTGTGTGTGTGTGTGTGTGTGTGTGTGTGTGTGTGTGTGTGTGTGTGTGTGTGTGTGTGTGTGTGTTTTCTGCCTTCTTCCCTGCTTAATTTGTTTTATTCTGACAATACGTCCCACCTCATCGAACTGTCCTGGTGTAGGACGCTGTTATAGATCTTCACAACTGAGTACCTTGTGTAATTTTCTGCTTTTGTTCCTACGACCTTGTCAGAAAATGATCCCAGTGTGAAATAATAGGGAGTACATTTTGCTAGTCTAGCCTTACTGTCAGAAAATGCAGTCCTTCCTCTATGTTGGGTTTTCACGCCTTTCCCTTGAGTTGCCTGGACGGTTGAATAACATCACTTGGTGCTTTTTTTTTTTCCTGATAAGGAACATTTTTTTGGTTAGACAGCACACAGGTGTCCTCAGGAGTCATGTATCTCTTTAGACAGAGTTCTCAAACATTGAAAATCTATTGAAAACTAATTTCTGTAAATCTAATGCTTATTGAGAGACTAACTCTTCTGAGTTGAATTTCATTTTTTTTGCTAAATGAATGGAATAATGATGAGAACTAAAGACCAACCTAATCCACAGTAATGAGCTGTAAGCACTGCCTGTTGTTTATAGCCACAAAAGCCTCATATACATACATGCCTAGCCTTGAGACATATATAAGTGGATCTTGTTCTTGCTGTGTTGGTCTCAGCAGCAGTCTGAATAAACTCCATACCACTGGTGATGCATACACATTGTCACATGTTGCCTAGCTACAGCTCGGAGCAAAGGAAACACTGTAGGGTTCATGTGGTACAGCTTTATTCGCTTCTTCTCTGCTGATATAAATCACTATGTTAATCTCAGCACACTACTAATCTTTCTCCCTGTAGTACTGCTTGTTGAAAGTCAAATTTTTATTTTCTTTTTTTAAATTTGCTTTAATTCTGCTTTAGTTGATTCATGACCCGATATACTTCTTCCAACTATCATCCCTCTGCTCCGTCTCTGCTTCTTCTAACATATGTTAATAAATGACTATCAGTGAAGTGCTTTTTAATCATTTATTTCCCTGTAGTGTTACTCATTATTTTTCCTTCTTATTTCTTTATTTATTTCCCTGTACACTTTTGCATTTATTAACCTTCATAAATCTTGAAGATTTGTTGGCTGGAGTTCTTAAAACTGAAAGCCTTGTTCCTTGTTACAAACCCCATTTCCAGAAAAGTTGGGACACTTTCTAAAAATGCAATAAATGATGAGTTTTCTATGATGAACTCTCATGTGATATAAACAAATGTAGAGATCGATGCCTGCAACGTTTAAAAAAGTAGGACAGAGGCGTGTTTACCACTGGGTCACATCATCATTTCTTTTAATTATACTTTTTAATCTTTTGGGAATTGAAGATACTAGTTCTTGCAGTTTTGCAGGAGTAATTTTTGCCCATTCTTGCTGTGTACAAGAATCGAGCTGCTCAACAGTCCGTGGTTGCCGATGTCCGATTCTCCTCATACATTATTAATAGGAGACAGATCTGGACTGCGGGCAGGCCAGTCAAGCCACGCTGTTCTAATTTGTGCAGAATGAGGCCTGGAATTGTTCTGGGAAAGATATCATCTGGCAGTAGCATATGTTTCTCCAAAATACCAATATAATCCTCTGCATCAGTGGCACCTTCATATATATGCAGATCTCTCATGCTGTGGGCACTGATGCTCCCCTGTGTCATCACAGATGCTGGTTTATGCACTTTTTGTTGGTAACAGACTGGATTTTTCATCTTTGGCACATAGAATCCAACGTCCATTTTTCCCAAAAACGAGCTGATACCTGGACTCGTCTGACCACAACATGTTTCCACTGTATTTTGCACCATCTCAGATGACTTCAGGCCCAGAGAACTCGTCAGCAAAAAATTATACTATATGGCTTCCTCTTTGCATAATACGGTGTCAGGTTGCATTTCTTGGTGCAGTGGCAGACTGTGTTAATTAACAATGATTTTCCTAAGTACTTCCGAGCCCATGTGGCTCACGGTAGCTTGATGGTTTCTCAAACAATACCGCCTGAGGACTTGGTCACGCACATTCAGCATCACTTTCCACCCTTGGTCTTTATGCACTGAGATGTCCCATGACTCCCTGAATCTTTTCATGATATTATGAACTGTAGATGGTGAAAGACCTAAATTCTTTGCAATCTTGTGCTGAGAAAC
>JAOVYV010000045.1:10927901-10938546 GCA_025674545.1 Hassar affinis | reverse complement strand
TATCCAGGGTAATGTCAGCATACCAGGAAACGTTTACCACCACCAGCATCACGTAGTGACCTGGCCACTATCCTGTAAGAAGAATGGCTTCAAATCCCTCTGACCACTGTGCAGGACTTGTATATGTCATTCCCAAGACGAATTGACGCTGTATTGGCTACAAAAGGAGGCCCTGCACCATACTAGTAATTTTTTTTCAGTTTCATTGTCTAACCCCTGTATATAAGACCTATAAAAAAGTATGACGTTCTTTAATACAGGCTATGCTGTTACTGGGAAATAATCAACAGTAGTTCTACTTTGTAATGAGCTCCATCACAGCACCCCTCCAATTATTATTTTCTTGTAATAGTTTCATGTTGTCTTCTTTCCTTTGTTGCTTGTAAGCTTTGGAAATGCATTGGACACTTTTTTGGAAATGTGCTTACAGATCTGTGAAACCTTTTGAAAGAAACCGATCGTCCACCTGCGGTTGTTTTGATAGTTAGTTTGTAATTCCTGCGCTAATGCAGTCCAAACACACTTCTTACCTCAATAGGAAGCCACTTTGCCTCTCAGTAGTTTCCAGTTTCTTTTATAGCAGTGGGTAGTGAATGAGGAGCGAGAACAGCTTGTGAACGAGAAGACAGCCGACGTGTGAGTCACCGCACAGTAACACACAGCTCATACAAATACACCATCTCTCCACTGCAGGAGAGAGCACACGCACACGCGCACACACACACCTCACTTTGCTTTCTGCTCTCAGAGAAGAACAGGAGTTTGAGTTATTTTTTCATCATTTGGAAAGGATGATATTTCTTTTTAAACATGCCCTCTGTGAAAATTAGCACAGTTGCAAATGAGCCTTGATTTTGTGTTCCATTGTTCTTTCACTGATAATTCACAGAGAAAATCGCTCTAATGAACCCGTGGGAGGCAGTAATTCAAAAGATGATATTCTGTCATAGTTGTTAGCAGACAGGCCTGCAGAATGCAGAGCAACCGTCTCTTGGGCATTAAATGACTGCTGGAGAGTGTCAGGGTGGCAGTTTGTCATCCAGGCTGCATGGCATCGTCTTGAGTGTTTTGTGTGGTGTTAAGTCCTGATTCTTCAGAGGAGCCAGAGGAACAGTTTGCCTGCTTGTCAGATCCACACCACTGCTGAGCGCCATTCTCACTCACTTTAGCGGGCTGGCACATTGTGAAGCTGCTTCGTGATGATAGCTGCTGTAAACACTCACTTGAGTTAGAAGTCAAGCGGGCACCATGATTGAGTGTAATGGTGTGAAATGCAGGACGGCTTGCCGGTCGTATCAAGATATTTATTGAGGCTGGTCTCTGAGAGAGTGTCACAGAGAGTTCTGGCACTGACTCCTCAGTCCTGATTGGGCCAAAAGAGTCAGGTGAGAAGCAGGCACTGTCTGGGATAAAGGCCCAAGCTCCACCTCTCTGGGCTCTGGAGTGTGCCTGGATAAATCAGGCTCAGTGCCGTGACTTCACCCTGCTCTGAATTTTAGAGATTAGCCGAGCTGACGCCCTTCCTTCCTGACACAGGCTACAGGGACACTCCAGCTGAGCCTTGCTCTTATCTTATACCAAACCCCACCCTTACTGGAACAACAGCCTTGTTTTGTTTATCTTGCATGCATTTGTAGTGTTTTTAGCCCTTTGATTTGAATTAAATTCATGGCTAAATACAGTACCAGACAAAAATTAGTTGACAGCTTTGCACATCTTGGTATTTTCTCAGTCAACTTTATGAGGTAGTCACCTGGAATGGCTTTCAGTTAACAGCTGGGCCTTGTCAAGAGTTCATTTCTTGAATTTCCCTCTTAATGTGTTTGAGACATCAGTTGTTTTGTGAAGAGGTGGAGTTTACAGGTATACAGTAAATAGCCCTATTTGAGTAATCTTCTAATCCTTATGTGTTCCTTCATAGTCTGGATGACTTCAGTATTAATTTACAATGTAGGAAAAAATTGATTGAGAAGGTGTGTCCATACGTTTGACTGGTACTGTAGATCCACAAAAACACTATATGACCAAATGTTTGTGGACACCTGATCACAGCTATATGAAGACTTTTTCCCCAAACTGTTACCACAAAGGTGGAAGCTCTAGCTTTGCAATTCTCCTTTACTGGAGCCAAGAGGCACAAACCAGCTCCAGCATGACAGGACCATTGTGCACAATGTGAATTCCAGTACAAAGTATGGCACGTTTGGACTTGCATACTTGGTAGTACAGACTTGCTCATTTCGACTCACGAGTACAAACTCCTGAGGACGGAAGTATGCTGTACAGTGATTCTGCAACTGGAACAGCAGCTTGAACACACACAAAAATCTCATTCTTGTTCTCCGCCATTACGCTGAGATTTGTTGTGAAATGCATTCTGGGATATCTGACTGTCCCAAGTCCACACAAGTCGACACTTGATGCATCCTCGACAACTATACATCCTGGCATTTGAACTGTACTTGGCTGTAGACTTTTGAATGGAACAGTACTCAGGACTGACGGCGTTTCTCAAGTACACAAGAACAAAACTACAGACTAAAAACTGCAGATTGAGAACCGGCTATGGTTTGGTTTGAAAGTTGGAGTGGAAGAACTTGAGTGTCTTGCACAGAGCCCTCACCTCAACCCTACTGAACACCTTTGGAATGAACTGGAACACCCACTGCACCCCAGGCCTCCTCACCCAACATCAGTGCCTGACTTCACTAATGCTCTTCAAACTGAATGGACACAAATGCCAAATGGATGCCCCAAAATCTAGAGGAAATCCTTTCCAGAAGTGTCGAGGTTATTATAATACAAGCAAAATGTCCAGAAACTTTTGTCCATATAATGTATCAACACTTTCTTAACATGGCTGAGTGGACCAGAACTAACTGTTATATAACCTGTCATAACAACCATTTAATTCATTTTAATTTATTTTAAAATACGCTCCAGGAGCATTTAATTTTTTTAATTTGGATGCTTTCTGCAGAGTTTGCTCTCATTACAGAGCTGGACTTTTAATCTGTTATGTAATATTTGGGTTTTTATTCAGTGTGTGTGTGTGCTCTAATTAAATTCTCCAAACTGTCTCCCAACAGGTACATGGCCCCTGAGGTCCTTGACGATTCAATAAATATGAAACATTTTGAGTCATTCAAGCGAGCAGATATCTATGCCATGGGCTTAGTCTTCTGGGAAATTGCAAGCAGATGCTCAATTGGAGGTACTTCAGTTAAAATTATTGCTTTTCCATCTTACTCTTGCACTTCAGTAGTGCATTAGATAGATTATGTTTTCCCCTTTCCGTGTCTTTGATTGACTTTTATCAGTAGATATCAAACAGCACATCATGAAGAGAAGTTGCAACATAATATTTAACATAAATGAGTTAGTTAGTTACTTGTTGGATTTATACCTGTACCCTGTGATGGCATACTATTTTCCCTGATCCCCTCAGGCATTCATGAAGACTACCAGTTGCCGTATTACGATCTGGTGCAGTCGGATCCGTCAGTGGAGGAAATGAGGAAGGTGGTGTGTGAGCAGAAATTGCGGCCCAACATTCCCAACAGATGGCAGAGCTGTGAGGTACATCATCGATCCTACATACTTACCAAGCGCTTTTTAAGTCGTGTCCTATCTTCCACAGTGCGAGACACGTTGCTCTGAGACACTTCTCTTCCACTTTTACCAACAACCCTCATGTGATCCAGGGACAACTTGGAAGATGTTATAGTGTTGAATCTGCAGTTCAGAGACAAATTCCTTCATGTGTGTTTATTGCTGTTATCGGAGACAAATGCTTGAGCCAAACCGCAGCCCCCAGGAGGTGTGTGCGTGTGTGTGTGTGTGTGTGTGAGTGAGAGAGAGAGAGAGAGAAAGAGAGAGAGAGATATTGCAGTGTTCAGAGTTGTCTCAGATTTCCTTGCTCTATCATTTGCCATCCATCAAGCCCACAGCAGCCACATCCTCCACTCCACCATTATTAGTGTCCTTTTTATTACACAGAAAAGAGACACATTTACATTAGGCCTAATTCACCATAATGTAATTTTGTAATCTAATCAGCATCTGCTCGACCCTGGCCTCTTTCATTTTTTCAAGAGCCTCAAATTGACTAACATGCCACATTTACTCCGCTTCCTAGATGAGTTTATTGTAAACCTGTGCGAACGCCTGCAGTGTTTGTGGCGTGTGATTTAGCACACGATGTCTGCAGCGTTTTGTGGAGTAATGTAAGCAGATGGTACATTCTGCCTGTGTTTACGACTCGGCCGCCTACACACACAAACGCACACACACACACAGATGCAGGTGTCTTAGCTGTAGCTGTCTCAGGCTTGCTGGGACAGCGAAAGGGCTGAGATTACATTTACACTGTCTTGCTTCATCGGGACTACCTTCTAAATCAGGAATTGTGAAAATGGCTGTTTTTTTTTAATGACCTCTCCAAGGAGCACATTCTGAATTAACCGTGGTTTGTGCATTGTGGCCAGGTGTTGCACCATGTCGAGACAAACAAGAAACTTTATTTCCCAGACATGGTGTCACTGTGTGACACTACCTTCCTTTTAATTTTTCATTATTTTGCCTGAAATGCACTGTTTATAGGGACAGTATGTTTCTGTTGATCTCTCATACAGAGATCACTACCACCTCATGGGGTGTAATGATCTTATTACCTCTGAGGGGAAGGTTTAAGTAGTTTGAAAATAAGAGTATAAAGTATGGCCTTTACAGTCCAAACATAATTTTATTTATTTTTTTATTTGCAGCTCATAATTGCCTCTTCACAACAACATTAATATGGCCATGCTTGGAAAAATAGTGAACTTACATACAGTTCTTGATTTCTAAACTGAAATCCTCATCAACTAGGTAGACTTTAATTTACATCAGGGGCGTCCAATCTTATATGCAAAGTGGCAGCGTGGCTTCTGATTTCCCAACACAAAATAGTTAAGAATAAAGAATAAAAGAAATCCAAGATTAGCTGATTAAACAGGAACAATCAGGTGTCACTCATGTTTGAACAAGCTCCTAATGGTAATGTGATGCCTAACATGATGTCAAACTGGACAGACAGACAGGTAGGTGTCTTTATTAATCCCGGAGGAAATTCACAAATTGTTGCTAGGTGTGAATGAATGTGTCTGGTGCCCTGAGACGAACTTCTGTCCCATCTAATATATATTCCTGCCATGTGCCCAGTGTTCCAGGGATAGGACTGAATATCAATGAAGAAATTAATGGTTAACCACAGAAGCTGAACTAGCACCTTGCCAGCATAAAACATTCTTGAGATTTATCATGAAAACAGTTTCTTGCTCTCAGTCGTTCGGCTTCCTGCTTGGTTTCGGGTAGGCAGTAGAGCAGTGATGTTCAGCAAGCAAGTGTAGATTGTGCAACAGAATGTCATGTTCTTTATTTGTCTTTTCTTACTGTTCAGTCAGTTATTTTCTGGCATCACAGTTTGTGTGTAGTAGTTGTCAGTAACAGTTACATTCAAATCTCTAGACAGTTAGACAGGTTACCCCCCTGAAAGAGTAGCCAAATTTTACATGCACACACAATTTTATCACTATGTCAAGCTTTATATCAAAATTTTAATCTTACATGGTGCAACAGTCATTTAGTGTGTTTGGTAAAAGATTATTAATAGCCAAGAACATGCATCTACATGAGGCTACAGTGGGCACAGCCTCACCGAAACTGGGCAGTTGGAGATTGGAAAAGGTTTGATATTTGATATATGGTTTCAGTTTCTGCTGTGACCTGTGGTGACAAGGTAGGGTTGGAATTCGTCATCAACAGCATGAATTTCAACCTTTCATGTGTCAACTGTTTGGGCTGCTGCTGGTGGTGGTGTGATGGAGTGGGGAATATTTTCTTGGTACACATTGCACCTGAGCATCATGTAAAAACACCTGCCAAGTCTGTAGCAATATGTTGATGCAGTCAGTTCAGCATATATCCATGTCAGATGCTATATAGTGTACATCAGCTCAAACCCAAGTGATGAAGTCTAATAAAACTATATAAACCAAACTAAATAAAACCGCCTCTAAATATGGAATGTTCACAGGAGCACATTGTTATAGAATGGAAGATGTTTGCAACCACAGGACACTTCTAACACAGTAACCAGGCTAGAAGGGCCTTCATCAGGGAGATGACCAAGAATCTATCGAATTTAGGGTCTTGTGTTCTCCACAGAGATGGGAAAATGTCCTATAAGGACATCTATCTCAGAATCACTCCATCATACGTCTTTCTGGTAGAGCAGAGGAGGAGAGGCTTCCATTTCAGGCACTCTGGCTTGGAAAGCATAAGAAAATAATTCTGGTCTGTTAAAGCAAAATATTTAACATTTGGTGGTTTCCAGCATTATGCTATTGGAGGACATCTCAATTTCAAGGTTAGTATTGAGGGAAGAAAATTTGCACTCAAATACAGATAGGTACTTGAAGAAAAACATTTCTAGATTATGCGTCTCGAGTTTACTTTTCAGCACAACAATCCAAATCACACAGCCAAGACAGTGTTGGAATGGCTTTGGGACAAGTCACTGAATGTCCTTGAGTGGCCCAGCCATAGGCCAGACCTTAAACCCCCGTGAGAACATCTGTGGAGTGATCTGGAAATAGCAGCTCACAGACACTGTTATTGAGCTTCAGTGGCTCTGCTAGGAAGAATGAGAGAAACTGCCTAAATCCAGGTGTGCAAAGTTTGAAGAGATTTACCCAAGAAGACTCAAAGCTGTGATTACTGCCATATGTGCTTCGAAAATTTCTAAAAACAGTTTTATTTTGTCATTGTTGGTTGTCTTATATAGATTAATGGCCAAAACATTCAGTTTAAACCATTTTTAAATGGAATCTATAAGACAATAAATTGTTCAAAAAGTGGTTTAATATTTTCCAAATCCACAACGTATATGTTATAAATAAAAGATTCAAATACTAGTAGGAATAGATGCTGCATTATTCATTCTGAGGTTTTTTTTGTTTTTTGTTTGTTTGTTTTTGTTTTTTTTTTAAAGCTTGTCAGAGAGGTTCACAGAGCATCTGGCTTAGTCTAGAGGTGTGCGTTTGGGATCAAATGAGGTTTATACTTTCATGCATGTGAGCTCATGGAACAAAGAAAGATGTATTTATAGTGCCCTTAGTAAGTCCCTGGACAGGTCTGTGGTGGTTTAAATTAGGCCACTAATATGATTTATATTTTTTTTAAATAGAACCAACTAAATTTGTTAGAAAATAATCATGGGCAGATGCAAACAAAAATAACCTGCAAGTGGGAATTAAAAAAAAAAGAAACAGTCCTTTAGCAGACCATGGTGACTGTGCTGGTATTTTTACCCAACCTTAATTTCAAAGAATCCAAATACAGATAGAACTAAAAGGGCATTTGGAGAGTGTGGACCTCTGCCAAGGTGGAAAGTCCACTCTTTTATGATATTAAAGTCTACAGCCAGAAGCACTACATAAGTCTGGATATACCATACTGTGCAAACATTTTTAGGCAGGTGTGAAAAAATGCTGTAAACTAAGAATGCTTCCAAAAATGGAAGTGTTAATAGTTTATTTTCATCAATGAACAAAATGCAGTGAATGAACAGAAGAGAAATCTAAATCAAATCAATATTTGGGGTGACCACCCTTTGCCTTCAAAACAGCATAAATTCTTATAAGTACTTGCACACAGTTTTTGAAGGAGCTCGCCTGGTAGGTTGTTCCAAACATCTTGGAGAACTAACCACAGCTCTGTGGATGTAGTCTTCATCAAAATCCTTCTGTCTTTTCATGTAATCCCGGACAGACTTGATGATGTTGAGATCAGGGTTCTATGGTGGCCATACCATCATGGTCACCACCCTGGTCACACACTGCTGTGGGATGGCATCCCATTCTTCAAGCAGCATTTGTCGCAATTCAGCCAATGTGGTTGTGTTGGTCACTCTGACACGAACAGCACGCCCAAGCTGATCCCACAAGTGTTTAATGGGGTTGAGGTCAGGACTGCTTGCAGGTCAAGGTAGTCTCTGATAAACCCCGCTCTGTGGGGGCGAGCGTTGTCATCTTGGAGTATAGAGTTCGGTCCCAGACTGTGGAGATCTGGGATTGCCATTGGTTGCAGAATTTCATCTGGATGTCTCTGTATATTGAGATTGCCTCCAATGATGACGAGCCTCATTTTTCCAGTGAGGGCGATGTCGCCCCACACTATCACACTGCCTCAATTTACGGTCCAACTGCCATAGGCAGAATCTGGATTCATCGCGGAGTATAACGTTCCTCCAGCACAAACACTTTAGGTTCCAGTGCATGTGTTGCCAACACCAGTGCAAACGGGCCTGATGGTGAAGGGCAGTCATGGCAGGCGTCCTGGTATCCTGATGAGACCAGAGATCGGCAATCAGACATCTGATTGGCTGCACCTGAGGGTACCAGAAGCTCAAACAATAGCACACACATATCCTTACTTTTTTTGCTAAGCAAAAGCATCTATGAATGAATGAATGAATTTTCCCCTATTTTCTGACATGCTGAAGGTTTTCAATTAAAGTAATATCATTTTCTCTAAATCTTTTTTCAGTAGCAAGGACACAGTCATCTCACCCAATGCACCATTCTTTAATTGTGTTCATTTGTAAAGCTTAAGCTAAATATCACTGGGTACTAAAAGCCAGATCATTCTAATTTTCCTGTTGTTGTTTTGACTTATCATTTGCCCTTAGTTTTGTCTGAAGCCAAACAAGGCTAATTTGATTTTGAACTGTTAGTGAAATGAGTTGGTGTGCCTGTGCGTTATGAAAGCAGTCATACTGCCTCATTACATTGCAGTCATATACTTCCACCTTAGTCCTGCTGGAATTTACAGTTAGACCAACATACACTAACACCACAGGTTTTCCAGCAGGAATCTGAAATTCACTTGACAAAAGGCAGTAATAAATTATGAGATTCATGTTCAATTTTGTATTTTGTCTATTATCTAGACAAACTGTCTGAAAAGTCAAGAACCAACAAGATGTAGAACTACATATACTGTACTTCATTTTGTATTTTTCTTTTTCTGAACAACAAACCGTATGTTCTGCATGTTCACTCCAGCATTTTCTCAACTGCTGTATTTTTTGTGGTTTTCTTCTTCTTAATATTTATCTCACCATATTAGGACATATATACACTGAAATACCAGAGAAACTGGTACTGGAGCCTGTGCAAAATACATAGCAATACCTATGCATGTTATTGGTGACCTCCACCAGGGCGTATATAAAGCTTCTAGTGCTGTTTCCGCTGTGAAAATGGC
This sequence comes from Hassar affinis, assembly GCA_025674545.1. Classification (NCBI taxonomy): domain Eukaryota; kingdom Metazoa; phylum Chordata; class Actinopteri; order Siluriformes; family Doradidae; genus Hassar; species Hassar affinis. The sequence continues at coordinate 10,929,237 of JAOVYV010000045.1, read as the reverse complement.
AAGTTATCACGATTTTGCGATTTTTGCTATGTGCCTCACCTAACATTCACTGTTATTCAATGCCTTAACAAACATCAGCTTTGAGGACTGTGCAACATTCCCTCCAATATCCCAGAGGGGAAACTACCAAGTATTAACTGCTATGTTCTAAGTGTAGAACCTAAAGGAATGCAGCTCAGATCTTCAGTGAACTCTTCTGCTGTCTTGAACTCTTGATGAGGGTGTTCTGAGAGTTAAAGAAAATTCTCTATTTATTTGGTCAGATCTGTGTCTGTGCTACAGGCATGTCTTTGCCTCCCTCGCTGTACACTTTGTATCAACAACATTTATAATTTATTTTAGCTCAGGTGTTACAACTACAGAAAGAATAAAGTAGAATCTCTTCTTATATTCACTTTACTTGTGGAAATGTCCAAAGATCCCAATCTTTTTTTCATCCTCACAGCTTAACATGAGCTTTGAATGGAAAGAGGAAAGTTTGCCTCTGTTTTATAATTTATCTAACAGTAGAATTTTAAAAATAAAATGGAATCAAAACAGAAATAGTTAGAAAATGTTTCTCAGTGACTTGCGATACAAATAGTCTGTGTGCAGGGCGGAGTGCTACAAGCTGCTCAGAGGATACTAAACTGCTCAGACTGAATAATTAAGGCAAAGGGAATATTTAGATCATATTCAAAAAGGGACATGTAAACTTTTTTACTAATGTGTAGCAGTGTGGAACAGCTTAGTTACTGACAATCACAAATTAATTTTAAAAAGGTAAACTTTTGCCAGCAATACACTTAAAAACATGAAAGTTTTGGTTACTTACTTTCTTTGGCTAGGCTGACACCATGCAAAGATCTTATTGTGTAAGCCAGATTAACAGACGCAACCGTAAAAACTTTCCTTGTACAGTGAGCAGCAACAAGTGACAAATTTCAAACCTTTGTTTCAATTGTGAGCAGAATGGCTTATAGCTCAAGAAATCCATTATCTCAGATTATTCAAATATTTCTTAAGATACAGTACAGAAATACCCAACTTCTGACAAGTATTTATACTTTTATACACTCGATACTTGCCTGGGGCTTGTTTACCACGAATTACTGCATCAGTGCGGAATGGAGGCAGACACCTTGTGGCACCGCTGAGTTATTGAATGTTCAATGTTCTTGAAGCCCAGGTTGCTTTGATGGTGGCCTTCAGCCTGTCTGTATTGCTGGGTCAGGTGCTTCTCATCTTCCTCTTGACAATACCAGATAGAGAATCTATGGGTCAAGAGTTGGCTGGCCAAGCAAGCACTGTAATATTATGAATGAAAGAATGAACGTAACAAAAGCCTTTCTCAAAC
>JAOVYV010000045.1:10896409-10910902 GCA_025674545.1 Hassar affinis | reverse complement strand
AATCTCGTTGTACTTTGTATACTGTGTATGCTTAGTATAATGACAATAAAGGCTTTCTATTCTATTCTATTCTATTAACTGTGGTGTTGTGGTGTTGTTCTTTCCTTCTTGTCTTGCAGGTTCCATCCTGGTGATTGTGGGTCACTGGGAAAGATGACCCTTGGGGGGGTGTGGGGAGGAGGGGGGGCGGTATTGTCTGGTGACCACCACCTTAGCCAGGAGCTGATTGGCTGTTTAGGGATGCTTGGGTCAGCACTGTGTTGCTTCCTTCCAGTGTGCATTGGGGTTTTCAGGGGACAAGCATATGTCATACATAGGCCATTTCTATTACAACATTTTCTTCTAAATAGTCAACCTTGAGGAATATTCAGTCTGCAGTTCTGTGGGGTTTGTTGGTTTCTTCTGTCACTGATTGTTTTAAGTTTCTAGGTAAAATGAGTGCGAGATTCCAAATGGCTTCACTCTATGTTGCTGATCTTCACCCTGATGTGACTGAGTCCATGCTCCTGAAGAAATTCAGCTTTGTGGTGCCAGCTTACTCCATCCATCTCTGCAGGGACAATAGGACTGGCAAATGACTCAGATATGCTTTTATTGGGCCAATGTTAATACAAACATAACACATGAGACTAAGTAAAAATAACTACATATTAAGATGTTGGCCTAGTAACACTGTACAATTTCTTGCAGCAATACCAACACAGAAGTGTTAATAAGCTGAAATTCATTTTGTTCCCTCAGCTGAGCACTTTGGAGCTTCTTAATTGTGACTGACTTTTGGGTCAGCCCATGAGCATCATGTGGTCCCATAAGAAAGAGCAACGTGGGTAATATCTTTATCAAGAACCTGGAGAGGTCTATTGACAGTGCAGCTCTTTATGATACCTTCTCCACCTTTGGCAAAATCCTGTCATGCAAGGTTTGAGCTCTGTGCTGTATGGATCTGAACAACTTCATAAAACAAAAGTCTTCAATTAGATCTGTTTGACATATGTCTAGTGTGTTGAAGGGTGTTCCTCTCCTGAAGGAGGTGTGTGATAAAAATGGGTCCAGAGGATTTGGATATGTGCACTTTGAGTGTGCACAAGATGCCGAGGTTGCCATCAAGAGGCTGCATGCTCTTCAATGGCCACAAAGTGTAAGTCATGTGCAAATCACTGCAATGTACTAACCTGATTAGATTTATTTTGAATTAGCTTTTGATGTGTGTATATCTAAATCTATTTACTGGTTATTTAAATTTTTCTATAGTTGATGCAGCGGTTTGGTTTGGATATATGAGGTTATTTCTGTTAACATGAGTTTATAATCTGCTCGCAGTTCACATTACAGTTAACACTGTAACTAAAAATGCTGCACCACCTGCAGTTCCCACTGCAGCTCTCTTTGGAGTTCCTGCTGCAGTTCCCTCTGCAGTTATTCTGTAGTTAACATTACAGTTCCCACTGCAGTTCCTGCTGCATACCCACTGCAGTTAACATTGCAGTTAACATTACAGTTAACACTGCAGCTAAAAATGCTACACCAGTACAAGATGAAATAAATTAAGGATTCCTGGCTGCAATACCAACTGCAGTTAAAAAAGCAATACCATCTGCAGCAACAGCAGAATTTAAAAAAGAATTACCGGATGCCGATACAGCTGCAATCCCAGATACAACCCCAGCACCTGTGAGAGATAAGCAGCTGACCAAAGCGACAATGAGAGAAAAAGATACAGAGCTCTCCCAGGATTCAGGGGTACCAGTAAAACCAGAACACACACACACACACACACACACACACACACACACACACCAATAACACAATATTCTGCTTGCTTAATATTGCATTATATTATATAACCATGCAGTATTGGCTCAGTGATGTAGTGAAAACTGCATTGGGCTGTATTTTTATCACAACACAAATTCATCACACCATTCCAGTAGATGTTATTGTTTAAGTATTAGTGTTTAATTAATTCAAATTTTGTATTATAAGAATAATAATAATCAATAATAATATCCTACATTTTCAGCTGTGCCTGCAATGACTTGGAAGCTGCTCACCATCTACATATTGGACACAGCTGATGTGGATGCACAGATCAGTATACTGCATGCAAACACAGACACACAAATACAACCCCAATTCCAATGAAGTTGGAACGTTGTGTAAAGCATAAATAAATACAGAATATGATGATTTGCAAATTAAAACTCGCAAATCTCTGGGCCCAAGCTCATCTGAGATGGACTGATGCAAAGTGGAAAAGTGTCCTGTGGTCTGACGAGTCCACGTTTCATATTGTTTTTGGAAATCATGGACATTGTGTCCTCCGGGCCAAATAGGAAAAGGACTGTCCAGATTGGTATCAGCGCAAAGTTCAAAAGCCAGCATCTCTCCAGTATGGGGGTGTGTTAGTGCCCATGGCATGGGTAACCTGCACATCTGTGAAGGAACCATTAATGCTGAAAGGTATATACAGGTTTTGGAGCAACATATACTGCCATCCAAGCAACCTCTTTTTCAGGGACGTCCCTGATTTCAGCAAGACAATGCCAAGCCACATTCTGCACGTGTTACAACAGCGTGGCTTCGTAGTAAAAGAGAGTGGGTACTACACTGGCCTGCCTGCAGTCCAGACCTGTCTCCCATTGAAAATGTGTGGCACATTATGAAGCGCAAAATATGACAATGGAGACCCCGGACTAGTGAGCAACTGAAGTTAAAGTTCCCAAATGCTTATTGAGTGTTGTTAAAAGGAAAGGTAACAGTGGTAAACATGCTCCTGTCCCAACTGTTTTGGAATGTGGTGCAGGCATCAAATTCAAAATGAGGGAATATTTGCAAAAAACAATAAAGTTTATCTGTTTGAACATTAATTATCTTGTCTTTGTAGTGTATTGAATATGGGTTGAAAAGGATTTGCAAAACTTCCCAACTGGCCCGGAATTGGAATAGGAGTTGTACAATTTAAAAACACTTCTGCCCTGCACATTACTTATGGCTTGGAGTGTTTAATTTCATACAACAATGTATCCAGTACTTTTGACTCCTCTTGCTTTTGGAATACAGAGCTTGAGAATTTCTTCTGTGTATAGGAAACAAAACACAAAGCAGCATCTCTGCCTCTCACACATGTCTTACTCTCTGTCTGTCTGTCTTTTCTGCAGATGAGTATGTGTTACCACTTGTGGAGAAAATTGACCTGACTAGAGTTAAGGACACTGCCTGGATGATAATACATGGCGGGAACAACTATGACCTGCTGAATATGATTGGGGACCCTGAGCTTCTGTGCACCCTGTGCACACACATACACACACACATACACAGAGTTTTTTTTTTGTTTGTTTTTTTTTAGCAATTATTGACGAAATGTTTTAGTAACACTTAGTCAATTCATTTAGACATAAAACGTGCCATGTCTGCAATTGACATGAATTAGCTTTGGCCATATGGAAGAAATAAACAAAGCCATCTTTATTCAGTCATCATATGCATATAATCGACATGAAACACTCTAATTTACTATCATATCCGTGTGTGTGTGTAAATTGAGCAGATTGTTGCTATGCTGCGGGCATGGGAGGCTGGTCAGCATGAGGTGCAGAGGCCCTGCCTTTACAGGTTTAGTGTGACCTGGCAGAATCTCCTGAGCATTTATTATGCCAGTTGCAGCACTCGTATGCCTGCTGTGGCTTCAGAAACGCACAGGGCATCATACCACAGGGAAATGGAGCAAGATATCATTCAAGCAATATCAGTCTACTGTAATAAAAAGACTATATGCAAAAACAAAACAAACAAACCAAAAACTTTATTACAGTGTAAAACAGAAGTCATTAATGGTATGACCTGGTAAAATAACCCAACAGGAGGCATACAATACACTGTAAAAAATTGTTGAAAACAACCCAACATGGACTGTGTCACCGCCCTGGGAAAATATTGAACAGAAGACATGCTGGCAAACAGCTTTGGCATTTTGCTGTTGTTATTGTTTTGAGCTTCTGGTACCCCCAGGTGCAGCCAATCAGGTGCCTGATTGCCGATCCCTGGTCTCATCAGGTTTATTATTTCTCGGTAGATTATTTCTTGTCTCTATGTTTATAATTTCATACTGATAGCATGATTATAGATTACAAAAAATTACTTCAAAGCATGATGAAAAGAAGTAAGCGATTAATAGTAGGTAATTTACAATATTTTTTTTTTACAATAAGGAATGCAATTATTATTTTGAATTCATTGTACTTCTAAATGTACTTATTAATATTAGCCACAGCTAGCTAAAATAATTCTGGAGATGTGACTGACCAGAATAATAATTTTTGAGCACTTTCTATATTTTACACCCTGTTTAATCTTTGTATTGTGGAATTATACATACATAGCTGAACGAACAGGCTGATGAAACAGACATTTCTAATCTGCTCACATGGGTGTGGCAGGAAATATGCATCAGTGTTGTCCTTCCCTTTTTTCTGCTTTCTCAGCTCATCTGCCTTACCTTTGGGTCATCGTCCTTGGCATATACTATTACAGAAACCCCACTGTTCTTCAGTGGTCAGGACCCCCACAGGACCACCACAGAGCAAATATAAGTTGGGTGGTGGATGATTGTCAGCACTGCAGTGACCCTAATATGGTGGTGGTATGTTAGTGTGTGGTCCAGTGCTGCTGAAGTTTTTAAACTCTGTGTCCAATTACTGTCTACTCTATTAGACACACCTACCTAGGTGCTCCACCTTGTAGATGTAAAGTCAGAGACACTAACTCCTCTGTTGCTGCACAGTTTGTGTTAGTCATCCTCTAGTCCTTCAGCAGTGGTTAAAAGAAGTTACCTAGAGGAGACTGTTGGCTGGATATTTTTGGGTGGTTTACTATTCTAAGTCCACAGTGACAATGAGGGGTTTAAAAACTTCAGCAGCACAGCAGTGTCTAATCCAATCATACCATCTCAACACACACTAGCACATCACCACCAAATAATACCTGCTCTGTGGTGGTCCTGTGGGGGTCCTGACCACTGAAGAACAGTTTAAAAGGGGGCCAACCAAGTCTGCAGAAAACAGATGGACAACAGTCCCTATCTGTAAAACTACAAAGTTCACCTGTATGGTCAGTGGAGCTGATAAAATGAACAAAGAGTGTTCTCAACAAGGACATGGATCAACAAGGAGTTGATTTTAATATTGTGGCTGATCAGTACATAAACTATACACAAGGCAAACAACTTGCTATCAGCTATTGTAAGTTACTGGCAGCAGCTTGTTCTTTTAAGTGCCTCTATTGTTTTTTGAGATCATCCCTTGTTTCAAGAAACACCTTTAATTGCTGCCAATAATTCTTCAAAGGTGTTTGGCTACATCAGGGGTGATGAGAATGAGTACAGGGTGATGGTTTAACATGAGCTTAACGTGACAAAGACAAAGGAACTGGTGGTGGACCTGAGGAAAGTCAAGGCACTGGTGATCCCTGTATCCATTAGGTGTCAGTGTGCACACTGTAGAGGACTACAAATATCTGGGAGTGCTTATTGACAATGAACTGGACTGGGCTAAGAACACTGAAGCCCTATACAGGAAGGGACAAAGTCGTCTCTATTTTTTGAGGTGAGTGAGGTCCTTCAACATCTGCCAGACTATGTTCAGGATCTTCAATGAGTCTGTGGTGGTGAGTGCTATCCTCTAAGCTGTTGTATGCTGGGGCAGGAGGCTGAGGGTGATAGATGGCAACAGGCTCAATGAATGCCTGGAAATTATTGGTTATACTTTTTCACACCCTTTATACACCTTTCATCTTTCTTTTTTTATTTATTATTTTATTATTATGCCAAAATAACACTAAAAGATGGTACCAAGCCTCTAATTATATGCTAATTATAGTGCATCTAAAAAGAATATCATAATCCTATTTCTATAATTGAATTCAAAAAGGTAAACTGTCACATATTTTATATTCATTACATGTAAAGTTACATATTTCAAGCATTTTGTCTTTATTTTGACTGCTATGGCTCATGAAAATCAGACATCTCAAAGTATTAGAATATTTCAGTATTATATATTTCAGAATATTTCAGAGTTTGAGTAAATTACTATTGAAACAGTGTAAGTACCATGATTCTCTCAGTCTAGCTCAGCACACGCAACCACAATCATGGCGAAGACTGCTGACTTGACAGTTGTCCAGAAGACAATCATCAACATCCTCCACAAGGCAGGTAAGCCACAGAAGATCTTTGCTGAAAAAGCTGGCTGTTTGAGTGCTATATCAAAGCATATTAACGGAATGTTGGCTGGAAGGGTTAGGGAAAATGTGCTAGGGAAATGTACACAAGTAACATGGATGACTGCAGCCTTGAGATGAAAAGGAAAAGGAAAAGTCGATTCAAGAACTTGGGAGAGCTTCACAAGTAGTGGACTGAGGCTGGTCTCAAGACAGAGTGCATCAAAACAGATGTCTCCAGGAAAGGGGCTACAACTGCTACCTCATATCTTTGTGCAGCTTTCCCCCCTCACCTTTTGCCAGATCAATACCTGACATACCTGTGAACCAATCACTGTTGTCTGTGCCATTCCTATATAATCTGTGAGCCATCCTGAAATAAACCGGGAAACTTTTGATTCACTGCATACCTGGTGTCTGTGTCTCATTGATTCCCCCGAGCTCGTGCAAGACGGACGGAACTGAGACCGAATCGAGAATGAACCCCAAAGATTTAAGTAATAGATTTAAATCTAACAATACCTAATATCAAGATTTTAGAGCACTTCATGTTTCCATCTGCTGACCTGCTTAAGGGCGATGTCAGTTTCCTTTTCCAACAGGTTTTATCACCTGCCCACAATGCCACAACTACTACTAAATGGTTTGCTGAGAATGATTTTACTGTGCTTGATTAGCCAGCCAATTCTCCAGACCTAAACCTGTAGAGAATTTATAGAGTATTATAGGAAGTGGAAGATGAGAAACACTGACCAATACAGATGAGCTGAAGCTGACTATCAAAGCGACCTGGACTTTAGTAAAATCTCCGTAGTGCCACAAGCAGATTGCCTCCATGCCACACTGCAGTTATGCACTACTTCATAATGTTTGGTGACGATGACTTCATTTTTCAAGATGATAATGCATCTTTCCATAGGACAAAGGATGTGAAAACTTTCCATCAAGAAAGATATATAATTTCAATGGCATGGCCTGCAAATAGTCCAATAGTCCAGTTAAAAATCTCTGGTGGAAATTGAAGAAAACAGTCTCTGTCAAGGCTCCAACCTTCAAAGCTGATCTGGCAACAGCAATAAGAGACAGATGGAGCCAGATTGATGAAGAATATTGTTTGTCATTAGTTAAGTCCATGCCTCAGAGAATTCAAGCTGTTATAAACGCAACAAAATACTAATGGTTATGTGTTTTTCTTATGATTCCATAATACAGTATTTTCCTCAGAATTGGGTGATTCCATATTTTTTTCCTCTATGTGATCTAAAAATGGCAATTGTGACTGAGTACAACAATTATATATATATATTTTTTTTATTGTTTCTTTATGTGAAAAGGTTGGAATTTAGAAAAAAAGATAGTTTTGTGGCATGTCTCCTCCAAGAGTGGTGATTCCATACTTTTTGCCAGGGGTTGTATACTATGTGAAGGCTTGGAAACTCAAAACCATAGCAGGCTCCAAAGGTTACAAAAATAAGAAAGAGACAGGGACAGATACAGAAGATGCAGACATGCCTCACCCACCAAGGCCATTGTACAGAGTATGTGACCATAACAGAGAGGAGATGTGGCATATGCAACATATTAATACACTGAACACAAAACACATTACAAATCACTGCAAATATTGTACCTAAACCTAATTATTAAATTGTGTATCATCACAGATCAAAAATTAAGAATAATATCATTAAAATAGAAAGGGAGAAAAATAAACAATTTCTCCCTTTGAATGACTCTAAATTCACCAGCACGCTTAATCATTCTATATGATTCTACTTCCTGTAACCACTTGCCAGGTAATCAACCATGTACATATCCCAAAACAAGGATAGGTCTTATACATCTGTCCAAGCATGAAATAAAAATGTCACATCAGATGTATGAATTAGCAACAGGAGGAGTTAACATAATGGTAGTCTCTGCTACCTGAACTCTTGTCATGATCTTAGAGACACATATACTGTAGCAGTGAATCATGCCATAAATTAACAGGATAGTGACAAGGAACAACTTGAAACACAGCGCTAATTCCTGACCACGTTACCACCGTTAGCCTAAGCAGTTAGCCATCCAATCACTGCTAACTTGGTCAATACTCTATGACACCTAGAGGTTCTGCAGCATCTTTAGCCAATTTCTCAACTTGTTGAGACAGTATTCGGATTTGATCAAGGCTTACCCTGACATCATAATTAGGAATTAAAGCACCCAGGAATGTTCAACACAATAACTTGGGATTACACCAACAATGGCAAATGTGAAGGTAGCATCAATGTTTTAAAAGAACATAATGTCTTGCATCTTCCTAGGAGTTAGATTATTGCTTTGTTTTGCTAGTTCAATATGTGCATGATAGTCAAAGTACCATTGGGATGAAGTTCAGTATTTAAAGGCACTCAGTAAACTCCCTATTTTGGTATGTGTGGACATAACCATCTTTAGACCAAACATTTATGTCCTGATTAGTGAATTCAAATGATGTCATCTGCAAACCCAAATCCAGGTTTCGTTTATCTACGTGGTCACCTGTTGAAGTTCTAAGCTCTCTAAAATATAACATAGATCTGTAATGTTGTTTGAATTCACTAGTCAGGATGAGCAATACACACTATTAATTACAGTTATTGCATTACTGAGTTATAGATGAAGGAATTCTGAATTGTAGTTCAGGAATAATAATCCATGGTAGGGCTAGTATTTCTGCTCTTTGGTGCAACTCTACTCACAACACCCACTCCTAGGTCCAGGTCTTGTTCTGGGACAGAGGTGAGGTTGGGAGCTTGAGCATCCCTTCAGCAAAATTGGTGACCGTAAATGGGCACCTTGCTGACCGTAAATGCAAGACAGCCCCCTCCTATCATCCTGGTCAGAAGGTGTGGCTCTAGTGGAGGTGTTGTTACTGTGTTACTGTGTTGTTAACGTCAGGCCTCATAGAGGATCGGCAGTAGGGGTCATCCCTGAGGTAATAATCCATGCTAGGGCTAGTATTTCTGATCTTCGGTGTGACTCTCCTCCCAACCCCCACTGGCCTTGGGTTATCGCCTGTTTACTACTTGTGGTGGGTTCTCCAGCTGCTTCTGCCTCTCAAGCTCTCCTGCTGTGGTGGGCGTTAGTATTTTCCCTTTTCCCTTGGAGAGACCCGAAAGCACTCAGTTTCCACTTCCAGGTTCCCAGGCTTTGTTTTCTTCCATGTGGCCCATGCCCATTGCTCATTTGTTGCCGTTCTCACGTTGTGACAGTGGAATCACAGATGTACCCCTCTTTTACTTGACAAATGCTGCTTCCTTTGGTTCTCTTGCACCTGATAATTTTTTAATCACTTTTGTTTGAGTCTGCAGTACAGTAGATCTTGTTTTTGAGCTTATAATTTCCTCCCCCTCCACACATGCCAAGCTAGTGCAGTTGTACTGCGGCGTTTCACCATTGCAGCGACCTGGGTTTGATCCCTGTGTTCGCCAGCCTAAGCACCTTTCCTTTTCCCCTACATTTAATAAAATATGGATAAAATAGAATCAATTCTTCTGACCTATATGCAGTAGGCCTATATGTAGAGCAGAATGGGTGCCAACTTTGAGTTCAAATAGTCAGAATTCAACAAAAGGAACTTTTTACTGTTGACCACACTGTTTATTCTAAATTTACAGAACAAAATTAAGTGTTTTTAATTTCTGAGTCATGCTACATTATGGCAGATACATTAACTAATATAGATGAACTAGTGCACACTTTGGCAGCAGTATGCTCAGTAAATCAGCACATTATAGTGGTACACCAAGTACAGTTGAGTTGAAACACTACACTATCTACACATTGCTATGCAAACTTATGGTAACATTTCGTATGGGCCTTCTTTTGCTTGTCTGCTAAAAAGTGGTCACCAATGAGATATGTAAGTAGTTCATATTCTCCACAATTAGCTTGATTGCAAAGAAAACCACCTAAAATTCTGAAGATTCCCTTAAGTGTTACTTTTATAACTGTTGGATCTCTGCTATAATTCTATGCAGAAAATACAGCATGTTGCCAAGTGAAATACTTTATAAACTTGTAACTTATAACACCAAGAACCCCTACTTCATACCAATGACATGTTCATGCAGAGTGGGATGTGTGGCTGACATGTACTCATTTCATCATCTTTAATATTTTTTATGTGACAAAAATACTACAAATGTATTGTAGTATGATTTATGGCAGAAAGTAGCTGCAGTATTCTTATTACCAAAAATAGAAAATTAACATGCCACTGTTTACAGCTTACCTTGTAAATCCAATAATATCATTACAATTATTGGCAGGGAGCTTAAATATTACAAATTTTAAATAATACACAAATCTGCATATGCTTTGTAGTAGGCTATAATTGATTTGTAATCTTATAGGCCTAATATCATTTCAGACAGTGGGTTTCCGCTATAAGGGTACAGTGTGTTTCAACTATACACTGACCACCTCACACATTTCTTTGACTATGAAGGCACTGGAAATGTGTCCTTTTGTAGAGAATGGATTAAAGATCACAGTCATCTAAACTCAATCTGAAAAGGAGGTGGTGAACTTAACCATGTAAATGACTTTTGCCAGTGTCCTCAGCCTCTGCCACAACTGCAAGTTATTTAAGGTGTTCAAACTGTCCTTCTCTTCCAACTGCATTCAGTCTACTTAATCTGTAACAGAGTAAATCACAGTTTGAAGACCTGTAGTAAGAGTAAAGGGATATGTTATAGATGCCATTATTCATCCATTACTGCAGTATTATCAACTACATCAGTATTAGTATTATTTGAATTAGCTTGCAATTACAGGTATTAGAAAACACATTTAGGGCATGTTCTAAAAATGCAATAAAACCTGAAATCTGTAATTTGTTAATTCATTTGAACCTTTATTTAACAGACAGAAGGACAAAGAAAAGATTCTCAGTGTTTTCAATGCCAGGCTTAATTATATTTGTTAAATATAAACAAATTTTAATTGTTGGATTATTGCAAGTGGAACTTTTGCCCATTCTTGCTGTGTTGAGCTCAGCAGTATCTGTGAGTTTATTGTAAAAATCAATCATGAGCCAGCACAACTTATATACAATCTGAAAATCTGAAAAAAGTGAAAATCTGGTGAAGTTTTAGGTCAAATCTATGCCGAAATATAGACAATCCCAAAGGTCACAAACCCACCACTGTATGTAAATGGACCATTTTAAATTGTATTTCCAGTCCTCCACATATTTACACTAGGGTAGTACCATCAGGAGTATATTTAGTGCAAATCTAGACAGGTACTTATAGTGTACCATTAAAGTATTACGGGGTCTCAAACTCAATCCACAAAGGGCCGGTGTGGGTGCTGGTTTTCCTTCCAACCAAGCAGAAGCCACACCTCATTCCACCTGTGTTCAATCAATGAATCTAATCAGTGGATCTTGACTTTCAGTAGTGTGAGGCTTCTACTTGGTTGGAATGAAAACCTGCACCCACCTGGTCCTTTGTGGATTGAGTTTGAGACTCCTGTAATAAAAAAAAGCTTTAATTAAAAGTATAAGAATTAATTACCAATAGTTATATTGTGTATTTACAATATTTATAAAGGTCCACAACATTCACATTCACATTACAATATGAAAGATGCATATGCATATGCTCCCTACATGTTACCACCCCAGAGACAAGCAAGGGTACAGTTTCTTTTTTTTTCAATGAAAGAGTGTAACTACGACTTTTTTATTCATTAAGATTTGCATTTAAAAATCTTTGGCAGCAACATTGGTGGTGGTGGTGGTGGTGGTGGTGTCTAAAAGAAATCAAATGCATTGTCAATTAGGTAAAGAGAGGGACTGACACACACACACACACACACACACACACAGAAAGAGAGAGAAAGGGAGAGAGACAGAGAGAGAGAGTGTGAGAGAGAGAGAGGGAGATAGGGGTGGTTTATGGATTTGTTTGCTGTACAGTCCGGAGCCTGGAGCAAACCGGGATCGCCATCTGTTTCCTCCGAGACCGTGAGTCAAATGTTAGAGATCTGTGCTCGCCGTCGGTGGCGGTGTGCGCTTGCCGCCGGTTTCTCCGTCTGATGCAGCCTCATCAGCCTGTGTGAAGCAAAAAGTGCGGAAATGACAGAGGGGACATTTGGTGGATTACTCTGGGATGGGAACAGTGGATGTACCACGTATTCCTCGGGTTTCTAAACTGATCTGTGCTTTGTGAGGATAGTGGATCTCTCTCTCTCTCTCTCTCTCTTTCTCTTTCTCTCTCTTAGAATAAACTAACAAACACTTATAATAAAGAAACGGAGCGCCTCTGCGGTCATCACAAAGGATGCCAGGCTGAAGGGGAAATGTGCCACTTTTTCTCTAATCTGGTGAGACATATAGCCTATTACTTTTCGGTTTTATTAATATTACTTTTTTTTCTTTTTTTTTTTTTTATCAGTGTAACTTTTTCAACAAAAAAAATCCAGTCCTAATTGCAGCAGGCAATCATAGACACATGCTATATAATTTTCATAGACTAACCTTTACTGATTTATTGATAGGATTTTAACCCGCACCCATGCAGATGCAGGCTGTCATCTTGCATCCTGTTCTTTGCTTTTCTTGTTAGCCATTTACTGTAGTTATTATTATTATTATTATTATTATTATTATTATTATTATTAGGAAAGACGCTATTACTCTATCTCCCTTTCATAAAACGAATTCAGTTCTGAATGAATGGGGTGCAGTGGGAGCAGCAGGCTATAGGTCTTAATCCTAATAGAAGTTGCAGACGGGTCGCGGCCTATTCACTTTCTCTTTTCATTGTAATCTGACAGAGATCATTTCCTCCCTATCCTCGCACCGACTCTTGACATTGACCACTGCGGACTTACACCCAGCATCCGGAACATCTACACCAAGTCTCTTCCCCATCTAGAAACCAAAACGCGTTTTATTATCCGCACGCCTCAGCGACGTATTTGGCCCAGGTGAGCCACCGTAGAAATGGGAGACAGTATGTCGAAGAGACTAAAGCTGGTGACAGGGTCTGACTCGGAGATGGAGGAGCGTTCATATCCTAATCCTTTTCCAGACTGGGATCAAGGAGTCCTCACATCGTCTCCCTCAGCAGCTGACAGCAGCACCGGAGACATTTTTGATGCAAATGGAAAGGTAAATCATGCTGTAATTTAGCAGAATTTAACCTGTATTTTTCTGCATGTCCCGCCTCCTCATGCTAACTAGACGCTAGTGTTGGTTTGGTTCCGAATAGCTCTATAGTCCCTATAAAGGTGCACTATCTAGACTATAACATAACATAACATAACCACGCTGTAGTGCACTATTAGTGTCTTAGAGCCATTTGGACCGCAACCCAAAGTTTTTGGCTGTCATTGCGTTGTAAGCTACTTTATTAAAAGTGGCTAAAGTTAATTTCATAACTGTCTTTAGCTAAACTAGCATTTATTCATTATTTAGAATATAATTTAACCCAGTCTATATACCTATATTACTATCAACTATTAATAGCTTTAAGTGATGTAACCATTATCCACATTATTTCATCATTGCATGTAGAAGTATTGGCCAGAATTTGAACCTTTCCACTTTTTGTACTACTATAAACTGAAATGAGTTTGTGGACACCTGACTATCACACCCATCCGGCATGTCGAACGTCCCATTCCTGATAGAGTCCCGCTTTCCTGTTATAATAAGCTCCACTCTTCTGGGAAGGCTTTCCACTAGATTCTCCTGCATGACTGGGAATTAGTGTTCATTCAGTAACTAGGGCATTAGTGGGTCAGGTACTGATGTTGGGTGAGGAGGTCTGGGGTGCAGTCAGCGCTCCGCTTCTTTTATTTAAAGGTGTTGAGTGGGGTTGAGGTCAGGGCTCTGTGCAGGACACTCAAGTTCTTCCACACCCGTCTTCACATGCCGTGTTGTTATACCCCCTTTCCACCAACACAAAGCCGGTTCCATTATTATTCACGCACCTAGTTATGACCATTTGGAGCATTCAGCCAAAACTAAGCTGGTTAAGTTGGTTGCCAGCTGTAACACAAAAAAAGCAGGTGTTTCAGTGTAAAACGTAGGGGTGTGCCATATTCTACAGGTTGGCAAGTTGGGGATAAAAGAGCATGCAATGGTCTGCTGATGAAACATTTCCCCCAATATATATATATTTATATATATATATATATATACACAGTCAAGCCCGAAATTATTCATACCCCTGGCAAATTTTGACTTAAATTTTCTTTTATTCAACCAGCAATTTTATTTTTGACCGGAAA
>JAOVYV010000045.1:10834596-10845369 GCA_025674545.1 Hassar affinis | reverse complement strand
GTAGAGAGCTTCATGGAATGGGTTTCCATGGCTGAGCAGCTGCATCCAAGCCTTACATCACCAAGAGCAATGCAAAGAGTAGGATGCAGTGGTCTAAAGCATGCCGCCACTGGACTCTAGAAGAGTGGAGACGTGTTCTCTGGAGTGATGAATCACGCTTCTCCATCTGGCAATTTGATGGAGGAGTCTGGGTTTGGTGGTTGCCAGATAAATGGTACTTGTCTGACTGCATTGTGCCAAATGTAAAGTTTGGTGGAGGGGATTATGGTGTGTTTTTCAGGAGTTGGGCTCTGCCCCTTAGTTCCAGTGAAAGGAACTCTAAATGCTTCAGCATACCAAGTGATTCTGTTCCAACATGATTTCACACCAGTGCACAAAGCAAGGTCCATAAAGACACAGATGAGCAAGAGTCCTGACTTGATAGAACTCGATAGAACACCTTTGGGATGAATTAGAGCAGAGACTGAGAACCAGGCCTTCTCGTCCAAAATCAATGTCTGACCTCATAAATGTGCTTCTGGAAGAATGGTAAAAAAACGAACGAAAATGAACACACTCCTAAACCTTGTGGAAAGCCTTCCCAGAAGACTTAAAGCTGTTCTAGCTGCAAAGGGTGGGCTGACATCATATTAAACCCTATGGATTAAGAATGTGATGTCACATATGCATGTGAAGGCAGGCGAGTGAATACTTTTGGCAATATAGTGTATACAGTGGTTCACCATGGGTATCCATGACAATATCATAAAACTGAGAGCAGCCCAAGTTATGAATGTAAGAAGAGGCACTGTTGTACCCACCTATTCTCTGTTTGTTAACATCATGATCTTTTTAGTTGTCAGCATTTTATTAGACAGATCATCCACTGCTGAGTTTCTCTACTTATGTCTTTCTTTGCACAGTCAACTGGAGAATTATTCAGGGGAACAATTAAGGCAAATTTCATTTTCATGTTTCATTTTTTTTCTTCTTCAAATCAAAAATGAATTGCACTCCTATGTTTAAACTGATATGAGAGTAATCAATGCAGGCTTCTGTAGTTGTTTCTATTGTAGTCTAAAAAAAAGACACAGAATGGCTAGAACCAAGTCCCAGTGCTTATACAATCTCATTTCAGAGGTGATTGTGCACCTGGAGCCTTGCCATGCCCCCAATGTGATAAACTATATATCTTTAGCCAGCTCAAAGCAAGCAGACTGTTTTATGCATGAACTGATCAATTATAAATAAAATGTGTGCTCATGCTATCTGGTTTAATGGATCCAATGAAGGATATCCTGATCAGGAATAATAACATGTATCAGCATGTGATAAGGTATGGGAGGCAGAGGAGGATGGTATGATTGTATACCTGTCAGTCTAAAGTGCACAGGGACACTCCATTTCCCCGTAACCAAAACTATCTGTCTGAGCATTTGAAGCTTCAATGACTGGAAAATGCAAGCCTTGCTGTCTAACCAAGTGTCAGGACACACAATTCCTTCTGGTCCAATTGTGAGAAAAGTTCAGCTGATGCTTACATATGACTGAAATGCCAGATGAATTTAAATGCATCTGGAATATTTGTCTCTCAGCAAAGGACAACATTTCATCCAATATGAAATAATAACTATTCATACAAACATAGATATATTTATGTGTATGCATAAATATGTGAACATATATCCTGGGCATATCACCTTAATAATTATTACTTTTTCTTTGACATGTACACCAATCAGGCATAACATTATGACCACTGAAAGGTGAGGTGAATAACACTGATTATCTCTTCATCATGGCACCTGTTGGTAGGGTAGAATATATTAGGCAGCAAGTGAAAGTTGATGTGTTAGAAGCAGGAAAAATGGGTAAGCATAAGGATTTCAATGAGTTTAACAAACAGCTAAATTGTGATGGCTAGATGCCCAGTCAGAGCATCTCCAAAACTGCACTTCTTGTGGGGTGTTCCTGGCCTGCAGTGGTCAGTATCTATCAAAAGTGGTCCAAGGAAGGAATAGTGGTGAACTGGCGACAGGGTCATGGGCAGCCAAGGCTCACTGATGCATGTGGGGAGTGAAGGCTGGCCTGTGTGGTCCGATCCAACAGACGAGCTACTGTAGCTCAAATTGCTGAAGAAGTTAATCTTGATTCTGATAGAGTGGTGTCAGAATACACAGTGCATCGCAGTTTGTTGTGTATGGGGCTACATAGCTACAGACCAGTTAGGTTTCCCATGCTGACCCATGTTAACAGCTGAAAATGCCAACAATGGAGATGTGAGCATCAAAACTGGACCACAAAGCAATGGAATAAGGTGGCCTGGTCTAATAAATCAGGTTTTCTTTGCATGTGCATGTGCACTGCTTACCTGAGGAAAGGAGGTAAGGGGACCATGGGAAGGAGGCAAGCCAGCAGAGGCAGTAAACTGATAAAAGTTTTAATAGGAAGTTTACACTGTTGAAGTTATGAGCTGTTCACTGACAGAGATTTGACTGATAAAGTGCAAAACTGTCCATGGCAATCAGTCCTAACCATCATGCCCTGCATCTAAAGAAATCTGTATCTGAAAAGTGAAGATGCTTTTTAAAATAGTGAAAAAAATCACAAAAGAAAAATCACTGCAAAGAGCAGTAAACAGTAAATAACATAGATCAAATCAATATTAAGTGTGATCCTTATTTACCTTTAAAATTTCTCAGTTTTATGAAGAATTGTTCTGGAGGTTTTTTTAAGTGTCTGTGAAAACTTGTTATAATTCTTTAGATATTACTTGCTCCTGTCTCAGAAAACCTTGATGATATATTTAAATATACAGTCAGTCACAAAAGTATACACTGGTTCTAGCATTCACATTTCTGCAAATCTTTGATTATATCTTTTCATGGGACAACACCATAGAAATGAAACTTGGACATAACTTAGAGCAGTCAGTGTACAGCTTGTATAGCAGTATAGATTTACTGTCTTCTGAAAATAACTGAACACACATCCATTAATGTCCAAATAGCTGGCAACACAAGTGAGTATACCTCACAGAGAACATGCCCAAATAGTACCCACAGTGTCAATATTTTGTGAGAGCACCATTATTATCTAGCACTGCCTTAACCCTCTTGACCATGGAATTCACCAGAGCTGAACAGGTTGCTGCTGGAATCCTCTTCCACTCCTCCATGATCACATCACAAAGCTGGTGGATGACAGACTTATTCCACTCCTCCACCTTCCAATTGAGGATGCTCCACAGGTGCTCAATTGGGTTTAGGACTGGAGACATACTTGACCAGTCCATCACCTTTACCTTCAGCTATCTCAGCAAAGTAGATGTCATCTTGGAGGAGTGTTTGGGATTGTTATCATGCGGCTCTGCTTCGAATTCACGTTTCACTCAATGAACCACAGCTCCCCAGTGCCGGCAGCACTCATGCAGCCCCAGACCGTGATGCTACCACCACCATGCTTGACTGCAGTTATCTTGGTACTCCTCACCATGGCACCACCACACATACTGGCCACCATCTGAGCCAAACAAGTTTCTCTTGGACTCGTCACATGCTCTTGCGCTACTTGTATTCAGCAAACTGTTTGCAGGCTTTATTGTGCTTCAGCTTCAGAAGTGGCTCCTTCTGGGATGACGACCATGCAGACTGAGTTAATGCAATGTGCGGCATATGGTCTGAGCACTGACAGGCTGAACTCACACTTCTTCAACCTCTGCAGCAATGCTGGCAGCACTCATGCATCTCTTTTTTGAAGCCTCTGGATATGATGCTGAACACATGGACTCAACTTCTTTGTTCAACCCCAACGAGGCCTGTCCAAGTGGAACTCATCCTGGATAACCTCTGTATGACTGTAGCTCAGTTTCATGGTGTTAGCAATCTTATAGCCTAGGCCATATTTGTGAAGCGCAACAATTCTATTTCTCACATCCTCAGAGAATTCTTTGCCCTGGACATGTTGAATGTCCAGTAGCCAGTATGCGAGAATCGTACCCAAAGCACCAAATTTAACAGCGCTGCTCCCCATTCACACCTGGAACCTTGTAACTCTAATGAGTCACATGATATCAGGGAGGGACAACGATACAATTGGGCACAATTTAGACATGTTTACTGTGAGGTGTACTCACTTGTGTTGCCAGCTATTTGGACATTAATGGCTGTGTTTCAGGGCATTTTCAGAAGACAGTAAATCTATACTGCTGTAGAAGCTGTACACTGACTACTAGTAATATCCAAGTTTCATTTCTATAGTGTACCATATAAATATATAATAAAATATTCATTGTCAGTTATCTAAATAAAGTTATTATGAGGAAATAAAAAAATGTAATTAAATTGGACTCAATATGCATGAATAATCAGTCTTACAAACACTGCTGTGATATATCATTTGATAAGCATAGACTGTAGGTTTGTGCCAGGAAGAAAGTGTAAACAGAGAGCATCAAATTCAATTTGCCTGCAATTCTACTTTTCTCCATCCCAGAGGATATTACATAGAAATATATTGAATACTCTTGTACTCCATGTGGTAATATGGAGTAACATAAGCTTAATTGGGCTGCCTATAGATCTGACCAGATTAGGTTATTTAAAGAGGCATGAATGACAGGTGATAGCATGAGCACCGGCATGATATATAGGTGAAGCAGTGGTCACAGGTCACAGAGAAAATAACTGCAAACCAACTGTGTGTGAAGTAAATACCTGAGACATTTAAATAATCCAATGTGAGTTGCTTCCAATGTGAAATGGTCAGTCTCTCAGCTAAATTGCTCCAAATATATCATATTAAAAAAATATTTTTATGTTATATAAAATGTTAAAAAACAAACACAACCTCTTCCCTAAACTTTGTCAGGTTTATTCAGACATACCACCACTGCTCCTAATAAAAGAATCATATTTAATTAAAACATTTCTTTTCAAAAACAGAAATATGCCTTTCAGAAACATGCCTTTCGAAAATAAAACACATCGATACAAAGCTTTATTTTTCGAAACCATATTTGGTGTTGTTTTAAGTTGGATTTCTTCTCAGTACCAGTTGCAACAGCACAGCTGGTGTTCATAAAAACAAACAGACAAACTAATAAACAAACAGAATGAATAATGCAAGGCTGGGGCTGATTACACCCCCTATATTTGATGTCTCTCTTTGGTCTAAATGTTTTCAGATCATGTTTAGGACACCTCCATAAAGTATAATATTCAGTGATGGAGAAAAGAATGTGAAATACAATTTCAGGTGTAATTCAGGTGTGTGTATTACAAGGTGTATGTATTACAATGCAATACAATGTATTATGTATCTGAAAGTTGTCTGCATTCCAGAAGGAATATAGTCATTGATGCATGTGAATGATGAGAATACATGGGAACATGAACACATTAAAGTAGACGAGTCAGTACTATGACATCCACAAATTCCCATTAAACATGTATAGAGCTGCTGCCAGTATTCAGTGCTAAGGGATTAAATATTTCAGTGTATGTATACACACACACTCTGTAATGGCTGTATGTTTTACAGACACACTTTTGGCTGGATTGAAAATGGCTGATGCAATCTCTGTGCTTTGCTCAGATAAAGCAAACTGTAATCAAGAAGATCAATGTTAATGCAGTGTATAGACACTGGGTTGGTGTTATTCATGTTGAGCTGTGACTTTGACAAAAAAAAGCAGCCCATTTCAGAAGAGCAAGCAGATTGGAAGCCTGTACCAGAGCCAGCTTTCCCACATAGCTGAATGCACTTCAACTAAAAAGGGAAAATGAGCAAATGTTACCATTTTGTATAGAAGGATTCATTTCTGATTAAAAACTGGAAGAAAAGTTAAAAGATCTGAAACATTTGTTGTATCAACTTAAGCCAGCAACAGTAATGCCCAGAAGCAGCTCTCTACGGAGTGAAATAGAGTGGAATGAAGTGTCTTTGATTATAGGCAACTCTATTGGAATGAAATGCCTGAATGACATCTAATGGTTGTCTTAGTTTTTAGATTCACTTTAATAAAATGACTCAAAACTTATAACATGGGAAAGCTGGTGGAGACCATTGGGAATGTGGGTCATTATTAAATTTAACTAATGCAATTACTTCACCTTTGACATTTTCTGCTAAATCTGACTAATTACCAGTGAATTTAAAGTAGATATAAAAAATACACACCCAGGTTTTTTCATTCATTCATTCATTCATTTTCTTGACCGCTTATTCCTTTTCAGGGTCACGGGAGAGCCGGTGCCTAGCCGGCAGCATAGGGCGCAAGGCAGGAACAACCTTAGACAGGGCGCCAGTCCATCGTAGACTCAGGTTTTGTAAAAAAAAGATAAATCATGTCAGATGTTTTTCTACCCTTAATGTGGTAAAGCAAATTCAAATGACAAAACAAATATAAATGTTTTAGGGAAAAAAGAAATCCTGAAAAAAGAAATATTTCAAATTTTGACCTGCTGCCATTTTTCTGCACCCCAGTTCCTATGTTTTCATACATAGTTGAGTCGCTTGGCCTTGTTTCCATGTTGGAGGTAGGTCTTTTTGGCTGCAACCCTCCATGAAGACCACTTCTGGCAGACAGTAGATGGGTGTACCTGGGTCCCACTGTTTTCTGGCAGTTCTGAGCTGATGGCACTGCTGGAGATCTTCCGATTTTGAAGGGCCATACGATTGATGTGTTTGTCATCTGCTGCATTAATTTCCTTGGCCGGCCACTGCGTCTACAATCCTCAGCATTGCCTGTTTCTTTGTGCTTCTTCAAAAGAGCTTGAACAGTACATCTTGAAACCCCAATCTGCTTTGAAATCTTTGTCTGGGAGAGCCTTTGCTGATGCAGTATAACTTTGTGTGTTGTTGATGTGCTCAGTCTTGCCATGGTGTAGCCCTGTGACATGTGACATCTTCTCCCCTTTTTAGAGTTTTAAGTTTTTTTTAAGTTTTAACTTAATTTAATTAAGTTTATGTTTCACTTAATGACTGTTCAGTTCATTTCAATCTACATGTGAAATTTACATTTACATTCACATTTATGGCATTTGGCAGACACCCTTATCCAGAGTGACTTACATCTCAACTCTGAGCAGTTGAAGGTTAAGGGCCTTGCTCAAGGGCCCAACAGGGGCAGCTTGGTGGTGCTGGGGCTTGAACCCCCAACCTTCTATTCAGTAACCCAACACCTTAACCTCTGAGCCACCTCTGCCCTCTTAGCCTCTGAGCCACCCAAATTGATGATCATTAGCACCTGTTTGGTATAATTGGTTGATCATAAACCTGACAATAATCCTATAAAATCCCTGACTTTGTGCAAGTGTACTTATAAGAATTAATGCTGGTTTGAAGGCAAAGGGTAATAATCCAGAATACTGATTGGATTTAGGTGTTTCTTTCGTTCACTCACTTTGCATTTTGTAAACTGATATAAACAGTTATTATTTGTATGTTTGAAAGCATTCTTAGATTACAGCATTTTTCCACACCTGCCTAAAAACATTTGCACAGTACTGTATAGCACAAAAACACAAAACTTTGTCACCCAAAGTAGACCATACCTATACTGAACCATGGTGGTGGCAGCACCCTGCTTAGGGGCTGCTTCTGTTCAGCTGGGACTGGGGCTTTAGTCAAGATAGAAAAAATAATGAATACCTTCAAATCTCAATCTATTTTGTCACCAAACCTTTAGGCCTTTGTTAGATAACTGGATATGAAGAAAAATTTTGCCTTCCAGCACAATAATTAGCCAAAGCACAAATCCATGTCAGAAAGGAATGGCTACAGAAGAAGATGCTCAATGTTTTGGAATAGCTCTGTCAGAAATCCCCTTGCCATTTGATAGATCTGCTTTTGACAGGAAGTTTTTTCCTTGATAATTCATCTTGGATTCAATTCAAACCCCTTTAACAGCAATGTGTAGACCCTTTATATCTGCAATCTCTCTGATGATGAATCATGAAAACTTCCAAACAGGTTTCAGCAGCTTTGAATGGTTTAACAGAACACAAATGTATGTGACATGAACAAACTTGGCTTGGGTTCTTTTAGATTTCTTATACACAATGTTTGATACCAAAATGACAGATATAAACATAAAAGTTGAGAGCTATGCCTTGATACCTAAATAAAGACATCATCTGAGCCTTTCAAAACTGATGTACCCCTATTATGACCCTTGTCCTACCAGAAAGTACTTCTTGAGTATCCTTTCAGTGCATCAACATTAGAAACAATTAGAGATTGTAATTGCAGGGGCTCTTGAGTGGTGCAACAGAAAATCAGTCATCTGTAGATCGCAAATTCGAATTCCAATCATGACAGTTAAATATGCTCTCAAGGAGAGAGGGATGGTAAACGCTCTTTCCCCTATCAATCACAAGTGACAGTTGTGTGTCTTTAACGTCATGCATAGATAGGTGGGCTAATAATGCTTTCCTTCAAGTATTATGCTGCCCCTAATATAACATGAGCAATAATTCGAAAAGATGTAGTCAGAAGATAGCTGTGACAAGAAGACACAAGTGCCTGGTTGGCAGCTGTCATGTGATGGGGACAGGGGATATCTGAAGTGAAGAGGTGCCTGGTGAGAGGAAATTGCCTATGATTACATTAGGGAAGAAAAAAATCAGGGGGGAAAGCCCATAAAAAAGAGATTGCAAATGAGAATGCATATCTGCATATGAATGTACACGTATTTGTAATAATCTGTCCATGGATACAACCTTAATCCATTGCTCATTAACAAAAGTCAAAATTATCAAGATTCATTGTCAAACTAAAATATTAGATTTTAGCCTCCAATTTAATATCACAACAAGCCGTCACTGCTTGCAAAAAGAAACTGTGTTGGAGAAATGATCTGTACTTGTATTACAGTGAAATATGCTGCTGTCTTTGAGTGTGGAACTGAAAATGATGGATATTCTGAACTCAACACTCCAAATATTTGAGTGTGACTCAGTTGTTTTATCTCGCTATTAAGGGCATGTGTCAAACATTGTGACAATGACAAACAAAAGATTTTTAACTAAAAAAAGAACATTTGACATATTTCAAGTGTGACTATAAATCAAAAGAGTATTGCAGCATTTAAAATGCAGTTTTGAAAAATTACAGTATATGACAGGTTTTAAAGTCCTTTGTTGAATCGGCAGCTATAAAAAGACAAATGTTTGAATGGCTGCCTATGTGTGTGACACCATGGCAATTTTCTGGAGGATCTCTGCTTCCACTGAGGAGACCGAAGAGGATAATTACCCGCTGATAATAACCTTTCCATAAAATGTCTCTAATTGAGGAGTTCAATTACTGGCACTCTTTAAGAGACAATAGCTGCCTTTTTAAAGAGCAGGGTGGCATGTTCAGAGAATCTGATATTTACTTGGCTCAGTCAGGTGTAATGGATCTCAGCCTGAAGAATCACACTCCTACAGTTATTCATGAGACTGCATCCAAAAAACACATAACACCTGCTTCTGAGCTGTGAGAGTGGAACAGGAGATCATCCTTAGTATTCAACATTACAAGCAATATGACGAATCTTATGGTTTGCTTGAATCAGACATAATGTATGAAAATCATATTTTCCTAAAATAACATATTTTAACGAAATTAAGTTTAAACATTTCTAACAGGCTTAACTTGAGAACCCTACAACTCAGTGTTTCCCTATAGCAAACTTCACTCTAATAGCATTTTGGGAAACTAACAGCACATATATCCAAACAAATGGGATAAATATGTAAATAATTGTGTTTGGAAACTTTAGGCTCATATTTTGAGATGTAGGTTCTTGGATCTCCTGTCATTTTCTATTTTTGAGGATCTACTGTTGTGGCACAGTGTGGCATTTGGTGCCCTAACGACAATGTCTTGTCACCCCTAATGGCACCATGGTGTGTGTGTGTGTGGGCATATTTTTATTAAATTATGCTTTCAGTAATGTTTCATGCAATTGTCGCCATAGTAAATGTTGAATGTTAATTCAACTGAAGATGTCACATATCGCACTTACTTGAAAAATTATTCAGCCCACAGTTTCTCAACCATACAATCTCTAATTCAATATTCTCAACAAATGTTGGTGTCAGGGGCAACAAGTGTGCTGACCTATGATTGGTGGATGATTGTATCTTGAATGTACATCTCAATGCTAATAGGCTGTTTGCATGTGACGTCACATCACTGTGTTGCTGTGGAGCGAACTGCAGACAGGCGGTAGGAAGTGATTTTCTACAAAGGAAGGACTATGACTAGCTCTCAAAATGCCTATAGTTTGCATCATTTATGGTTCCTCAAATCAATCAAACTGAGAAACTACAGAGAGCTTTTATGGAATACCAAAGGTTGTTCAACAAGGGGGAAAATGTAATAAACTGACCAAAGAGTTGGATAATTCTTGTGTGTGTCACCACTTCATCAGCATAAAGTAATTTATGAGGCTATGTTTATGTAGCTAACTGTTTCCTTACTTTGTAATGTTAGATAAAATAAACAATAAAATTATAAACAATAAAAGAATAAGACAGTTATATATGTATATGAAACACCTGTTGTGCTTACACTAATTGTAAGAATGTTTACTATTAGGTATTTTAAGCATATACAGTACTGTGCAAAAGTTTTAGGCAGGTGTGGAAAAATACTGTAAACTAAGAATGCTTTCAAACATACCAAAAAGAATAATCCAAATCCAATCAATATTTAGTTTTACTACACCAGCATCAATTCTTATAAGTACACTTGCACAAAGTCAGGGATTTTGTAGGATTATAGTCAGGTGTATGATCAACC
>JAOVYV010000045.1:10782895-10801070 GCA_025674545.1 Hassar affinis | reverse complement strand
GCGAACACGGGGAGAACATGCAAACTCCACACAGAAATTTCCCAGGTCGCCCCACCCGGGGATCGAACCCGGGTCCTACTTGCTGTGAGGCAACAGCGCTATCCACTGCGCCACCGTGCCGCCCAGCCCAACAAGTAAACATTGGAAATGATTACAATCATTACCTTGTTAGCCTTGTCTAATTTATGCATATTTGCTGTCTTGCAGAATACTTTGAGTATTCTCTAGCCCTTTTGTTTGTATTTTTAGTCATTTTAATAAAACATTATAGGTATTACAGGTATTTAGTCTTCAAGGGTTCTTGCAATTGCTTCTTTAAGTCAATTACACAGATGTCTCATATAATAAAAATACCAGGAAAACATTCAATCTTGTTAGCAATAAAAGAAGGAATAATAAGAAATAAGCCTTATGAAATGGCTTCTGTATTTCTGTATTTATCTGTATGTGTGTGGCTCAGGAATTTTAATTAACTATAATAATAAGGCCATAAAGAGTTGAGATTATTCAGTGAATTGGTTGATAATTTGATGGGAATGTGTTAAACATAAGCACAAATTCCTAAGATCTCTCCACATTCTTCCAAGACAGGTTGTGGAAATCCAATTAATCCTGTGTTATGGCTTGAATGTTACTAGCCATGAAGTTCAGTCTGACATATCCTGTTTCTGCTTCCAGAATATGAAGTCGTCTAATTGGGATGGCAGTTTGAGTTGGAGTGTTGAGCTGCTTCAGTGATTAGATTAATGAAGATTGAAGTCCAGTCTAGAAAATGTATTTGTTTTCGTGCTATAATTGTGATTCCATTACAGTTTAATTACTTGTAGTTATGTTCACTTACCTGTTCTGCATTCAAAAATGTTCCTTATCTTGCATCTAATATAAAAATAGTACAGGCAACCAAAGATCCAAGATGAGCAAATTTAGACTATATTGGGTAATTTTTCTCTTATATCACAGTAATTATTTAACTCAAAATCTGTATGCTTGGAATATAGACAATATACAGCCAACTGCATTTAAGACTATCACAATAGAATTACAAGTGATTCCTAATTATTTTTCTCATTATGGATACACCAACATTTTCATCAGTACCAGCAGTTACAACAGTCTGGGTAGTCAATATAAATGTAATTTTGCTATTAGATGGCATTTACCTCATCCTTCCCACAAGAAGTCCTTCCCACGCTTGTCGGAAGATGTACTATTATGTAAAGTATATCAGATAACATATTTTTGGTTTGGCAAGTTGTTTTATCCAAAGCAGCTGACAAATGAGGCAGAATTCAAACCACAAAACCGAGCAGTTTAGTTAACATTCCTGTACCTGTGTATACATAGTACAGCTGAGTCTCCTATGTTCTCCTTGGAAATGTACTATTCTATAGTACTGAGTACTTGATTAAACAGATCACCTTTATTGGATTTGGGATAGGCCTACTGTACAAATTCAGTCAATCCCCAGTAACAAGGTTGGTAAGTTGCTTACTTCATCAACAGTGAGCATATCTCAATATAACTGGGTTATTTTGTTTTTTGTGTTAGATATGCTCACTGTGGATGAACTAAGCAAGTTACAAACTGTACAGTTAAAAACAAACACACATAACCTTTTCTGCCCTATACCTTGCAGGCTTCCTAAAAGTCCAAATGCCTATTGATGATGATGTTGATTTTGACATATGGTACCCAAGTGCTCAAAGGCTTGTGGTGAAAATCTGAACGTTTGGAACAGTCCTAATGATGTCATCAAATTCCTGGATGCTCTTGATGCATTGTTGTTTTCAGTGCAATGCTTTCATGATGACTCACATTTTAGCAATAAAGGTCAAAGACATAGAAACTCACAGTGTAATTGTTCATTTTAGTGGTTTGATTGTTTCCACAAGTTCTAAGACAAATATCTAGAAATAAGGAAAGATCTAGAAATAATTTGGTGCACTAATGTGACCAGCAAAAACCAGTGTGACCAGCAGAAACTTTATATTCTGCTCAGAAAATAATGATATTTATAATCCTTCTATCAATTCCTTCAGGTTGACAAATTGTAATTATTTTCACAGATCACAATGATACATTAAAATTATGTACAGTGGTGAAATTTACTTTTATAGGATATGTTACACACAAGATCTAATCTGGACATTTTCAATAAGTATAAACAAATTAATTATTTTCTTGCTGCAAGTCTGTTATGACATTAGTCAGGACACTGTTGGGTTTCTGTGTGTAGTTTATCTGCTAGTGAGCAGGGGGGTTGGAAAGGGGAGGGGTGTGAGCCAACAATGGAGCAGAAACAAAAGCAGACACCATAACTAAAGTAAAACACCATATACACCTGGCATAATCAAATTATAACATTTAAATCTAGAAAGCTAGGTAACATAAGAAACACTTATCTATATAGTCCTCATAATAACTTCCAAGCAATTAAAGCAATACATACAAACAAAAAAACTAACAATACTCTGTGTATGAATAAGCATGATTATTAATGGTAATCTAAAAGAAAAAAACTACTTCTCACTCTCATAATCACATACATTTATGGATCCATAGTTTGATCCTGAGCCATAGCTACTGTTTGGAGTTTTCTCTCCTGCTTGCATTAATTTCCTCTGGGTTCTCTGGTTCCTCCCACCTCCCCAGTAGGCAGATTGCATTATATTGTCTTTAATTCGGAGTGAATGACAGTGTGAATGTGTGTGTGATTGGTGCCCTGCAATGGCATCCCATTTAGGTTATGTTCCCCTCTCATGCCCAGTGTTCCCGGCTTCAGATCCATGCAACAGTGCTTACTGAAGATGAATCTCTGAATAAATGAGTAGTAGCCTGCAAATTCTCAGCCTATATTGGATCTTTAAGAAAAACCTCCTGAGTGAAGCTCCATGATGAAACTGATTGCAAAAAATTAAGTTACTGGCTGTATGCTTTTCATCAGCAGGGACTGTTAAAAAATGTAAAATGTTATACTGAATAATTCATATTAGTAATACTATTTTATTTCTAACAAACTTGAGTTGGAGTTTTAGATTTTTCCAGAAATATACAGAGATTTATACACAACACACATATACATACATTCTTTCTCATTCTCAGTATATGTGTGTGGGTGTAATATAGTGGTTGTGTTAGAAGCAACTGAAGTCATAGTGATGTTCTTATTATTAGCACTATAAAAAGGCAGCAGAGTCAAGTGAGCTATAAACTTACAAAGTAAGACACACTAAACTATAAAGATGTCTCAAAATTACAGTATGACTACAGGACCACACCTTTCAAACCAAGGGGTATACACATACTGGGACATCCAGATAATAGACATTTGAGAACAAACTGAATTAACAATGTCCAGCAGAATGGACAGAAAAGAGGTGAGGTAGCATTTATGGAAAACAACGAGTAAAGCAAAAACAGAAACTTCTCCTGATCAAACTTGTACAGATTAATTTTAATTTATTTAAGACCTACAAGTGCTGGGGATTCCACATTACATTAATTACAACTAAAGATTTCAGAATGTCTTGGGCATATGTGGATGTAAAATCATCATTTCAGAGACCATGTATAATGTAACAGTCATTCTATTTTATGTATGTAATACTTCTTTCTCTCTGTAGAGGCAAAGTGACAGCCCATATAGAAGCCATTACTCTTTATGCTGAGTCTGCAAGTCTGTACTGCGAGGCAGGATATTGAAACTCCTTTGAGCTGATGCTTCACTGATTGTGTGGAAAGTGAGGATCAAATCTAAGGGGCGTTTCAGTCTGTGTAATCAACTGACACAACTGTCACTGGTAGGCTGCATGAATCTCCAGTCTGGGCTAGAAAGAAATCAGCCCCAGCCACACTTCATGCTGTTCTGTGTATTTTTTTCTGACCATTGTTGGTGCTGTTACATTTGGTTCCACAATAAAGTAACGATAAAAATAGACTTTAAGACAACAAATAATCTCATGTAGATGCCACAAAAAATGAAAACCTTTTCCATTGAAACAGGGGAACAGAATCTTTTCTTATACTTGTTAATTTGAACTACATGGTTAAAAAATTAAGAACCATAAATAAGCCTTTTAATCAGCATATCAGTCAAAAGTGTAGATGCATGTTTATTCCATCCTGAGGTCAGACAAAGTGGGCTAAGTGATCATAAAATTGTAAGCGCTAACATTTTGACATTTAGAGACCAGTGTGAGGAATTATTTTAATGGAAACAGCAGGATATGAGAAGGTAATTCTAGAATCTTACAAATAAAAGTACAAAGGGACCACATCTTCACAGAGGATTGGTTGGTATGTCCTTAGAAGACCTCAAGCAATTCACTGTAGACAATACTGAAGAAAATGAAGATAACAAGTGACACAATAAGAAGGAGAACACGTGGAATGGCAAGTTGCTTACATGCACAACAATGTGATCAACTGCCTCCTGTTCCACTGTTTAGTGAAAATTTACAGACAGACAAAATGGCAGGCTGTATATACAGCACACTCAATCTTTAGATAGATAGAAGACTTTCAACCCTCCTGAAAATATGAACAAAACCTTAACAAATTAGCATTAACAACTGTAATACAGTAAATGAAAAAAAAAAACACACACAACCTTTTCTGCCCTACCTTTCAGGCTTCCTAAAAATCCAAATGCCTATTGATGATAATGTTGATTTTGACATATGATACCCAAGTGCTCAAAGGCTTGTGGGTGAAAACTCGAACATTTGGAACAGTCCTAATGATGTCATCAAATTCCTGGATGCTCCTGATGCATTGCTGCTTTCAGTGCAATGCTTTCACAATGACTCACATTTTACATGATGACTCACGTTTAGTGAAAATTTACAGACAAGCACAATGGCAGGCTCTATATAGAGCACACTCAAACTTTATTTCGATTTGACTGACTTGAGCTATATAGTATATGTACAGTGGAGTTATCACAGGCAGGATTAGCAGCATAGGGGATTTGAGAAGAATCTGACAAAGCTCCTATGCAGTTGGCTACCTGTAGCCATTGTGCCAGATCTCTGAAGATATAGTTTCATGTAGTGAATGGGAATTGGGAAATAGGGTAAGAATGCAAATACAACCCATGAATGAATTATTTAATTAATTAAATAAGAAATAAACAAACAAACTTGATCTATCACATAGTGATGTGAAATCTGACTGCCCAGTGTCCAGCAATGCTCTGACTCACACGCTGTTAAGCTGACCATAAATCCATAACCCGCCCCCACAACGGGAAGCTGTTTGCATATTTTTTTTAATTAATTGCCAGATGAATAAGTAATTATCAGGGACAGAGTATTAGTATAACAATAGTTTACAATGAGAATTCCAAAGTTCAAGTAAAGGAAATAAGAAATTATATCAATAGTAATAATAAATTAAAAAATTATTAAAATTAAAATTAATAAAGTTGAGGAATGTGTAAAGAACATTAAGTACTGGATGCTGAATAACTTTCTTCTACTGAATTCTGATAAGACAGAAGTACTTGTACTAGGACCACAGCCAGAAGTAAGCTTTCTGATTACAGAGTAACTCTGGATGGTCTTTCAATTACATTATGTGCAGCTGTAAAAGACCTTGGTGTGATTGTTGACTTCAGTCTTTCATTTGAAGCTCATGTAGATAATATTACTATGATAGCCTTCTTTCATCTTAGAAATATTGCTAAAATAAGAAATATAATGTCTGCAGCATGATGCAGAAATATTAGTTCATGCTTTTGTTAGCTTTAGGTTGGATTATTGTACTGCTGTGCTGTCTGGATGTTCCATTAAGTGTATAAACAAACTCCAGTTAGTTCAGAATACAGCAGCCAGAGTCCTTACTAGAACCAGAAGATACGGAACATCACCCCCATCTTATCCACACTGCATTGGCTTCCAGTCAAAATGTGCAATGATTATAAAATACTACTATTAACCTATAAAGCAATAAATGGTCTTGCACTGCAGTACCTGAGTGAACTTTTAGTCTGTTATGATCCTCCTTGCCTACTTCAGTCAAAAGTTGCAGGTTCTCTGTTGGGTACCTTGAATATTGGCAACTACAACAGGGGGCAGAGCTTCCAGCAGCCTTCCAATTAGTGTTTGGGACTCTAGGGAAGTCTAGGCTGAAATTTTGTTTAGCCAAGTCTTTTGTCACTAGTGTTTCTCTTAGGTACAGGCACAGATCTGGAGGGTTTGTAGGCATAGAGTGTTCTGGTAAACTGGGGTGTTTGGATGCCCCCCACTCTCACACGTTTACTCAGGTCTGTGGACAGTGGAGTTGCTGACTGATTTGTGTCCCAGGGCTCCCTCATATCTGTGTTACCTTCTGGCTCTCCCTTTTAGTTTTACAGTTTTAGCTAGTCTTGCTGGAGTCCCTGGTTGCACTTGAAATGTAAATGTAAATCACCATTCGGGACAATTTAAAGATACTATTAAAAACCATGAATTTTGCTTCACAGTTGATATAAGCAACCTTCCTATGATGACTGCTAGGACTAACTGCCATGAACAGTTTTGCACTTAAACAGTCAAATTTCCATCAGTGAGCAGTTTATATTTTCAACAGTGTGGACTTCATGTGAAATTTTTAATCAGTTTACTGGTTAAAAATGCAGTTTTTTTTTACTATATAGCACTCAGTTATAGAAGGGATTATATATTACTGAACTATCCAGTATCACCCAAATGAGGACGGATTCCCTTTTAAGTCTGATTCCTCTCAGGGTTTTTTCTTCTTGTCATCTGAGGGAGCTTTTCTTTGCCACCATCACCCCTGGCTTGCTCATTATGGATAACAGTTAGCTTGTTATTATCTTCATAAAACCCATTGTGTAAAATAAGTAACTAGTAACTAAAGTTGTCAAATAAATGTTTTAGCATAGAAAGTACAGTTTTTCCCTCTGAAATGTAGTGCAATGGAAGTATAAAGTAGCATAAAATGGAAATACCCAAGTGAAGTACAAGTAAACTGTGCTTAAGCATTGGACTTGTAGTAAATGTACCCAGCTGTAAATGTACCCAGTTACTTTCCACTACTGCTGTACTGCCCAAATATCCTTTACAAGGTGAAATGTCAATAAAGAAATGCACTGAAGAAAGTGTGATGTGAACACTATGAAACTGACAACACAATTTGCTGACTATTGACCAGAGTCATCAATGAACATGGATGGTTTTTGGATAAGGGACCCTTTGGCATTGAAAACAGTGTTGCACTGGAAAGTAATGAGGAAAAGCAAATCCCATAATCACACATCAGAACAGAAATTGCTAATGGTTAAATTGATCATTTTTCTTTCAGACAGTTTTTTTCATTCTGACAATTCAATGTATTAAAGTTATTTTAATGTCAAAGCAGCTAAAAATAGCAATGTTTTAGTGTATAATTTCTGTTTACATTTGTTTACTTTAAATGTAAGAAACATTTATAATATTAACTCATTTTTGAAAAAATGAATAGTTATTATATGCTCAGTTTCTTTATTATTTCTAATTATGTAAGGCAACTGCATTGTATTTTAATTGTTCAAGTATATTTTACATCTACAATACAAATGATAATACAGTACATCTGAATAATACTCTGATATACTTGATAATACTTATGAATTACAATTCTCTGAAACTTTAATATTGTGATGAGGCAGGAATATAGATGAGTGGTTACACCTGGTCCTCAAAAAACCCAATGTGTCTGATTACAGTAGGTGATGAAATCTGTCTTGCATCATGTTTTTGCATCATGAAGATTCAGTTAAACACAATTTTTAGCTTATTTTCTACACTTGACAAAAGTCTTGATGCACGTAATACACACACAAATCAACATTTAGCATTTGTGGGAATTTATGTGAATGTTTCATCAGGAGCTTTTCTAAGATTGCATATAAACTGACAAAGGCAGAATGATATTCTGGTTGTCATGGCAATTGGATGGAAGGGTAGATGGAATGGAGATGATGTATACCAGCATTAACTTCACTTGTTAAAATGGTGATAAGACATAGTAGTGTGGTGTCTTTCATTGTAGATGATGCAAAGTAGCTGAAGTACAAAAGCTCTGCTGACACCGTCTTCTTCTTTGTAAAGGAATTTATTATTACAAATATCAAATTAAAACAGAATTAGACAGGAATCGTTCAGGCCTCGCAAATGCCTGGAGAACACCATAATCAGATCTGTGCTCTAAGGAGAAAGAGAGGGGGCCCATGTTCTTATAGACTGGGGAGAGACCCCCACAATGTATGGATTCCTTTGTCTTAAATCAAAAACATATGTGACTCAAAAAACTCAGGACCTTCACCATTCTACCCATAGGGCCTAATGGTCCCTCCATAGAAACACTGAAGGCCAGAGACTAGTCAGTAACTAATCAGGCCAGAGACTAGACAGAAACTAATCAGAAGTGAGCTGTGTGCATCCACTGCCAGACATGTTTATTTCATGATTTTTCACCCATGCAAACAACCTCAGACAGAAGGATTTGTGAGGTTATTTCAAATTTCATTTTAAATAAAATTATTATTATTATTATTATTATTATTATTATTGGTGTTGTTGTTGTAGTTTTTGTAAAAAAAAAAAACTATTGATATAGATAACAGTGATCATAAGAAAGAGAATCAGCCTGTCACCTTTCCATTATAGCACAGTGAAATACTTTTCTTTGCATATCCCAGCTTCACATTTTTTTGCATCTGCATGATTTTATGCATTGTGCTTCTGCCACATACAGTATCAATATCAGAACAGCAAGGTCACTTCTTTCGTTTTTGCTAGTCTCTGGGTTTGAGATTAAAAGATAAATATGAGACAATAGCTCAGAAGTTTAGCTTTCATTTCCTGATATTTAAATCTAGATGTGTTAATTGTGTTAAACAGACCACCCACTATTTAGGTGAGCAAAAATATTGGAATAGTTAGCCTTAAAGTAAATTAAACACATAATATTTAGTTGCATATTCATTGATTGCAATAACTGCATACGTTGGCAACCTAGTGACATCAATAAACTTTTGCATTGACAAAATGTTTCATCCCAAGAACAAGGCAAAGAAATGGATTGTTCTTAAATGGTACCTGATTAAAATCATGAGATGCAGGTCAAGAACCTCAGAAAATGTTCACATCAAACATCAGAATGAGGGAAAAAATTGTAAAGCTGGAATATGTGAGGAAATTCACAGTGCTATAATGTATATCACTCTGGAATTCTTTTGTTTTTACCCACAATGGCTGTAATATAAATGCATCTAATAAGCCCACAGGAATCTAAAATAAGTGTTAAAGTGTTAAAGATTATTTTTTTTAAATTTGTAGTACTGTGATATTATAATTGTCATGTCTATGGCTGCCAGAGGTCGCCAGATTCGCCCTGTGGGAGAACTCATGGACCGAACTGCATCTCCCACAGGACATTGCAAATCCCACAGGGCATTGTAGAATGTTCCTGCCCTCACCCCTTTACGTTTGGGAACTTCTGTGCTTTAGACTATTTTGTGTTTTGTTAACTCCCTCCATGTTCTGGTTGTTTTCCATTTTTGGGCTTTCATTTTGGACTTGTTTTTGGACTGTGCTTTTGCTTTTTGTTTTGCAACCGTTTCATGAACTGTGTACCTGTTTTTAGCACTGCGTTAAATAAATACTCTGCATTTGACTACTCTTAGTGTGAGTTCATAACAATAATATAGTAGTATATTATAGCATTGCACTATTGCAGTATTATAGTATATTATGGTACGGCATACTCAGAATCAGGCATAACCCATAATGACCGCTCCACCTACCCACTCCCTACTTCCGGTGGCCAATGCCACATAGTTCCCCCAAGGGCTAACCATCCTGGTAGCCCACAACACTGCAAACCCAAACAGTAGTTACTAAATGAAGTCTCTCACGCCAAGGTCTATTTGGCCTGTAACCGTGTTGGCTGTGCTACTTGGGTACGCTGTCCATCGCATGCTCAGATTTACTCAGTGAAAACTAGGGTGTCATTATTTTCTCATAAATTATTTTCTTTGCATATCCCAACTTGTTAGGAAGTTGGGGTCAGATGGCAGGGTTAGCCATGACATGGCACTCCTGGAGAAGAAATGATTATGAGCCTTTTTTGAAGTTATCAACTCTTCACTGATGGAGGCTTAAGTGCAAAAAAAATCATGGCAATTATAGTCCTAAACATTCATACCAAAACTGTTCATTTCAGTTGCAATTCAAACATCTCAGTCTATGCCATAATAGTGGAGATTTGTAAAGGAAAACTCTGCTCCCCATTGTAGCCTTAATTATCTGAGGTACCAACAGAAAGCCTGTACCTTTTGATTGAAGTAGGCATAGCAGATCATTAAAAAAGTTCACTCATGTATGGTGGTTTATAAGTCAAATGTAGTATTTTATAATCAATGTGAAATTTGCAGTATGGATATGATAGGGGTGATGTGGTCATATCTCCTGGTTCTAGTAGGGACTGCTTCAGTCAGGCATAACTAGAGTGTGTTTCTAGAACATCCACACAGGAAGGCATTAGAACAATCCAACCTAGAGGTAACAAAAGCATAAACTAGTTTTTCTGCACCATGCATTATATTTATACAGTATATCATACCTTATATTTCTTATTTTAGCAATATTTCTGATGAAAGAATTTAAAAACCTAAATCGAATCAGAGAGTCTGACAACAGTAAGGAGATTTTTCCACAATTATGGGGCATAAACTGCAAAAGCCTGGTCCCCCTTTGATTTTAAGTTAGTGTGGGGGACAGCTAATATCCTCTGATTTGAAGACCTTA
Organism: Hassar affinis; assembly: GCA_025674545.1. NCBI lineage: Eukaryota > Metazoa > Chordata > Actinopteri > Siluriformes > Doradidae > Hassar > Hassar affinis. Next base: position 10,790,277 of record JAOVYV010000045.1, on the reverse strand, counting down.
GGGTTCTCACACTATGAAAAGGACATAAGAGCTCAGTGATTATGGACAGCCTGATAAGTAAGCATTACATTTTTTAAATCAATTCTATAAGTTACAGGTAACCAGTGTAGAGAAGGAAATATTGGTGTAATGTTATCCCTGTGCTTTTTCCTAGTGAGAAGTTGCGAACAAGCCACCTCTCTCTGACTCAAAAAAGTAAATAAGGCATTGCAGTAGTCCAAATGGATGGAGACAAATGCATGAATGACTTTTTCAGTAAATGGCAGAAAATTTCTAACTTTACTAATGTTTCTATATAAAAAAAAAACAGGATTGAAGAAGCCTCTTGATGTGTAATGAGAAACTAAGATGGGAGTCAAACGTCACACCAAGATTTCTCACAATGAGCTTTGCCTTTAATCCAACACAGTCAAGAGCAGACTGCACCTTTCTGAACATTTCATCAGAGCCCACAATTATAACCTCTGTCTTATCATCATTTAGTTTAAAATTTTGAGACATCCGTATTTTAATAGCTGTCAGACAGTGGGTAAGGTTAGCCAGTTTACCAGTGTCATTTCATTTGACAGAGAGACATATTTGTGTGTCATCAGTATAACAATGAAAAGAAACATTAAATCTTTGAATAAATTTGTCCTCTGTGGAGGACAATTTTAAACCTGAATCACACTATTGAATTAACTCCTTTTGTGATCTACAGAGGACAATTAGGGCTTTTCAATGATACCAAATGTGAAGGGGTGGGGCTTTGGTACCTTTCTCTTCCTCTTTCAGGAAAATGGCATTTTAATGGCACATTTTACGGAAAGAGGAAAAGTAAGTAAGTGCATAATACTTTTTATTGAGCAAATTTTGGCTTGAAATGTTGTTTGCATATTTTCTTAACAACACATTAAAACATTGTTTGAATTATTTTGACTGTACTTTAGCATAGTTTGTAAATGTTTAAAAAATGTCCTCCGTAGTGGCCATTTGTAGATATTTCTTCCATTTTGTTGGAATGACAAGAAAGGGAGTCATTCTCAGAAGTAGAGAGAATTTTACTGCGAATTGTTCAAGGAAACTCAAATATTGAGTTGTCTGATGAAGAAGACCAAGAGGCAGTGTTTGAGACAGAAACAGAGGAAGATAATTCAGAAAGCTCTGAGGATGAAATTCAGGCAGGGCAAGCAGATGTTAGTCTGGTGTTTAGACTTTGTGGTCTACCAAGGCTACCTTCCGAGATACAGGAGGAAAGGGCATTGGAGAACAAGCTGTTCTTCATTTGGCAGAGTCTGTTCCCCAAGGAACTCACCTGTTCTTTGACAGGTTCTTTACAACAAACAACCTCCTTGACACCCTGAAGACAAAAGGACTGATAGGGACTGGAACCCTCATGAAAAACAGGGTTTCAAAGGAGTGCAAGATCATAGGGGATAAGCCCTTCAAAAAGAAAGGAAGAGGGGCATCAGAGATGGTAGTCAGACGAAGCCCTCCTGAACTTGCTGTCATAAAGTGGTTGGACAACTTTATGATTTAAAATAATTGGATTGCATACATCCATATGAGCCTACCCAACAGCCTGGACTTCCGCCAAATGGGTCAACAATGTGAAGCCACATATACCCGTCATCCCATGAGTGTGGTGTGATCTGATACCATTCAAGACCCTCTGCCCCACCGAGAAACACACTCTAGCTGGAGTCATTGGATCACCCAGCAGTCTCTTCAATCACACAAGAATGCCAGCTCTCCGGCCACACTTCCGTCTGCACTGACACCAACAGCTTGCAATCTCTTCACTGCAGGAAATCTCACGGTTTACCGGAAACACCAGTAACACCAGGGAACATCGAATATGGTTAAACTCTGCTCCAAAATTAAAAATGGGGTCAGGTGTAACAAAAGATTGAATGTGCAGCAATGTCTCCTTATCATAAACATAAACGGTGTGTACATAAGTAAATAAAGATAAAAGTAAAACAAACATAAAGAACACAGGTAAGAGCACACAATGGCTCCATCTTGAAAAAGGTCATCTGTTCTGGAAATGTAGCCCAGAACAAATGTATTAGCCCAGAAGAAGTGTACTAATTTGAGAAATGCATCCAGAGCACACAGATTTTGGCTAGCGCCAATTCAAGATTTGTATTCTGGGTTTGGATTTTCTAGAGGCCATTGGACTTAAGTGCATGGTGCAAGTGACTTTGAGGTTGGGCAAAAAACATGTTAAGCTGACCAGTGATGGTGAGGCACTGGAAATTGGTAATGCCTTTCAGACTTTGTAATGCTCCAGCGACTTTTGAGCAACTAATGGTGTGAGTGCTAGTTGGTTTACCCAAGAACCAGGTGCATTATGTACCCGGACAATGTGTTGGTCCATTCTCCTAATTTTCAGCACATGCTGTGGCATGTAGAGTGAATTTATCCAGCTATTAATTCAGCAAACCTCAGGCTGCACCTAGGGAAGTGTATTCTCTTTCAGCATGAAGTTCTTGGGACATCTAGTGAGTGTAGCTGGTGTAGAGACTGACCCAGAAAAGAAAAAAAGAAAGTGAAGTGTGTGCTATGCAGTATTGGCCCACATTATCCCTAATAGACTATTCAACATTGGTCAGGGTGTCTCAACAGCAATGCTGATGCTTTATTGCAGTGTTCATGTGCAATGGGGGACTGCAAACACTGTGTGGACCTGAAAGAGCATAGCACGACAGACACAGCCACACCCACTGACACAGTTTAGAGATGTCGGGTCCTGATGACTTCCACAAAGTGCAAGATATGGCTGTTGAGATTTCCTGGGCACTTGGGTGGTTGCAATCTGGTAAAAAGCCAAATGTTGTAGCAGCTATGGGTGCCATGCAGCCTACAGGACAGACTGCTGGTGGCAATGCATGGAACAGTGGGTGCAGGACAGTTTGGTGTTGCAAAAACATTATGGTGGCTCTGGAAATGCTTTTACGGGCTGGACTCTCAGATGGATGTGGACTTATTTGTACATTGTCATGACTGCACAGAAAATACATGCCCCAGGTGCCCTGATTGAGCAAGTAACTGTTGATGATCTGTAACTGTTTCCAGTCACCAAGGCATGTTCTTGTCGCTATGGGCTATTTAACTAAATAGCCAGAAGCCTATGTGGTATCTGATCAGAGTGCTACTACCACCACAGCTTGGTTGGGGGAAAAGTTCTTCTGCTGTTTTGGAGTTTCAAAGGAGTTAACCAGTGACAAAGGGCAGAACTTCAAATCTGCTGTGATGGCAGAGATCTGCAGCTATCTGGGCATGAGAAAGAATAGGATGAAGCCTCTAAATCTGAGTGATGGCTGTGTGGCACATTTCAAACACAAGCTTACAATGTAGCTGGCTATTGTGGTTAACCAATATCAGTGTGTTTGGGACTGGTACCTACCATTGGTCTTACTGGCATGTTGGTCTGGGGTGCAGGAGTCTACAGGATTTACCCCTGCATCCCTGATGTTTGCTGATATTGCTGAGAATGCCCACAGAGCTCATCTTTGGTGCACACCCTGGAGCAGATGAGGGAGATATCCCCAATGCATGAATGCAGATTTGACTATTTAACACTCTGCTCAAGAAGGGTGACTGTCTAAAACCTCAATCTGCCTGGGGGTCACTGTGTAGTTGTGGAATGTTTGGGGGAAGTGGTCTGCTAGGTGCCTAAGGGACAACACACTATGGTGGTGAACTGCAACCCCACATCAGACCTGCAGCACAAGGTCTGTATGGAGCTGGGTTGGCCTATGGGACAATTTGGGACTATTTATCAGGCTATTACAATAAACCCCATTAATAGGATAGGTTGTAATGCTGTATATCCTGTTAATTTTTGTGGAACTGTACATGACTCATGAGTCATCAGTAGCAGCAATGCATAAGAGGTTTGTATTAAAACATGATTATTCTAACTTGTAACTGGTTTATATGGCAGTACAGTAATCTGCTTTGCAAATCTGTGCAAATCTCACATATTTATGGAACTTTTCAATACATTGTATTTTAGTTATCATAGCAGTGTGTTGATTTGGGTAGCCATGCTAGCCTATTCAGTATGATAATTACGGTGTGAATGTGCCACTGATATGATTATATTGATATGATTATATACAGTAGATTCAGAGATGGCCACATATACAGTTTACCTACTAGGATTGTTATGGTGATGGAGGAAATAATGGGCTCAAATGCAGGGAAGGCTGGGTTGTTATGGCTCAGCATAGCTGATAGAAGGAGAGGAAAAGAAAATAATAAATAAATAAATATATATTTATAAATGATGGGAAAATAAATATACACTATATTGTCAAAAGTATTCGCTCATTTGCCTTCACACACATATGAAGTTGAGTAACATCCCATTCTTAATCCATAGGGTTTAATATGATGTCAGCCCACCCTTTGCAGCTAGAACATCTTCAATTCTTCTGGGAAGAGTTTCCACAAGGTTTTGGAGTGTGTTTATGGGAATTTTTGACCATTCTTCCAGAAGCGCTTTTGTGAAGTCAGACACTGATGTTGGACGATAAGTTCTGCTCTAATTCATCCCTATCGGGTTGAGGTCAGGACTCCGTGCAGGCACTTGAGTCCATCCATCCAGGCCCCCCATAACAATAATTTTATTAACTAACTAGGAATGAGAATAAAAGGAAAGAAAGAGGAAAAAAGGAAAGAAAAAAAGAAGTTTGCTATAAATACTGAATGATAACTAACACAGTAACAGCCAGTTTAGGGAGGGGCTCAGACTGAACAAAGGATGTCTTATGAGCGATGATATGAACAACTTGCAATGGAGATATACACAAGTTAACTAATCTGGACTTGAATTAAACAGCACAGAAGAGAAATAGGAAGCACCAAATTTGGGCCTAAGAAAAAATATTCTACATAAAGTGGAAGTGATTGGGAATGGCAGCAACTTAGCCATGAAGTGGTAGGCCACATAAAATGACAGAGCGGGTCAGTGGATGCTAAGGGGCATAGTGCACAGAGGTCACAAAATTTCTGCAGAGTCAATCACTACAGACCTCCAAATTTCATGTGGCCTTCAGATTAGCTCAAGAACCGTGTGTAGAGAGCTTCATGGAATGGGTTTCCGTGAACAAGCAGCTGCATCCAAGCCTCACAAATGTGACTCTGGAAGAATGGTAAAAAATTCCCATTAGCACACTCCTAAACCTTGTCAAAACCCTTCCCAGAAGATTTGAAGCTATTATAAAGTTGGGCCGACATCATATAAAACCCTATGGATTAAGAATGGGATGTTACTCAAGATCATCTGTGTGTGAAGGCAGATGAGTGAATACTTTTGGCAATATTGTGTAGCATACTATTCTAAATTACTCTTATGTAATGCCTTTGCTTAGACTTAATGACGTGATTATTACGAAAAATGTCAAGTCAAGTCAAGTCAAGTAGTTCTTTATTGTCATTTCGACCATATACAGCGTTGTACAGTACATAGTGAGACGAAACAACGTTCCTCCAGGACCAAGGTGCTACATAAAACAATAAACAGCACATATGACGTAAAGTGCACGAGTGCTACACATGTGCAATGACGCAGGACGATTAACATTAAATACACAAGACAGTATACAATAAATACACTATACAATAACTAAATGTGATTGAACAAATACAATGTGACTTGCTTCTACAAATCAATTAATTAAAGGAGTAATTTTTAGTACTAGTGGTGACTAGTGCTGGAAAGAATTATGGTTAATATCTAATAACAGAACCATTATGCACAAAAGATTACAATTTCTTGATAAGATTACAAATTCAGTTATTATTTAAGTGATTACTAGTTCCATTCCACACGTTTCTTCATCAAACCTTAAACTGTATACAACACTGGAAATTAAGACAAGGATTGTAGTTGTGGAATGTTTGGGGGAAGTAGTCTGCTAGGTGCCTAAGGGACAACACACTATGGTGGTGCACTGCAACCCCACATCAGACCTTCAGCACAAGGTCTGTATGGAGCTGGGTTGCTCTGTGAAGACAATTTGGGTCTATTTATCAGGCTATTACAATAAACTCCATTAATAGGATAGGTTGTAATGCTGTATATCCTGTTAATTTTTGTGGAACTGTACATAACTCATGAGTCATCAGTAGCAGCAATGCATAAGAGGTTTGTATTAAAACATGATTATTCTAACTTGTAACTGGTTTCTATGGCAGTACAGTAATCTGCTTTGCAAATACAGAACTAATAACAGATAACAGATCTAATAACAGAACCATTATGCACAAAAAATTACAATTTCTTGATAAGATTACAAATTCAGTGATTATTTAAGTGATTACTATTTCCATTCCACACATTTCTTAATCAAACCTTAAATTGTATACAACACTGGAAATTAACACAAGGATTGTAGTTGTGGAATGTTTGGGGGAAGTGGTCTGCTAGGTGCCTAAGGGACAACACACTATGGTGGTGCACTGCAACCCCATATCAGAACTGCAACACTGTATGGAGCTGGGTTGCTAAATTGAATACAACACTGGAAATTAACACAAGGATTGTACATCATGGGTTTTTATGGCTTGGGTCCATAAACCGTGATTACTGTGGAGTTTTGGTGGATTACACCAAATATGATTGCATTATATCAAAAGTAAAATTTAAGAATGATGTCCTGAGTTCTGTTCTATGTTCGTCTGATAACAGGTTCCTTTGTTCCTCGATCAACAACCATGTGGGTGTTAAGGGAGGGTTGGTTTTATTGCCCTTGGTGCTGGCTTGGCTGCAGTCTCAAGTCAAAGCAAACACAGAGTCACCCTGTTTTTAGGGTCTGTTTAGTGTTAAGTCTAAGAGTCTGGTGGCCTCACATTCTTTGCTTATCAGGGAAAAGACAGAGGTCCTCTTTGTCCAAATGGAAGAAGATTAAAATGAAAAGTAATAATTTCATCAGCAGAAACTCAGCACAGTTGAACATAGGAGATACAGTTGAAATGCAGATGGCATGGCTGAATGCAGGCATCATGCAACACTATAATTCCCCCTTCACCAAACTTACACTGCACAATGCAGTCAGACAAGTTCCATTCTCCTGGCACCCACCAAACCCAGACTAGTCTATCAGATTGCCATATGGAGAAGCATGATTCATCATGTCTTCACTCCTCTAGGCTTGGATGCAGCTGCTCGGCCATGGAAACTCATTCTTTTAAGCTCTTTACACACTGTTCTTGAGCTAATCTGAAGGCCACATGAAGTAATGTAGCAATTGAGTTGCTTCATTACCAATCACTTCCACTTTGTTATAATACCAATGAGAGTTGACTGTGGAATACAAACCGGATTCCAAAAAAGTTGGGACACTAAACAAATTGTGAATAAAAACTGAATGCAATGATGTGGAGGTGCC
>JAOVYV010000045.1:10769425-10781209 GCA_025674545.1 Hassar affinis | reverse complement strand
AAGCCTGAAATTATTCATACCCCTGGCAAATATATATATATATATATATATTTATACAGTGTATATAAAGGATTAGTCTTATTTGTTTGATTTTTACTCACCTTATGGACACCAGTAACATTTCTATATTACATCCTCATGTGAAGATGTTTACTAAGAAAGAAGACCTGATGCACATCACTTTTGTGTGATTGGGAAGCCACATCACTGTTCAGAAAAGCATTTATCTTTTTATTTATCACAAGTAGTGCAAGTGTAGTGCAAATGTGCAAATATATAGGTGCAGTGCAAAATATGCAAATATATAAGAGGTATGTCTATTAAGATGTCGTGTGTAGAAAGTCATTAACAATCATTAACAATCACAGGATTGTTATTTGCTGTGCTGAGATGAGTTAAACAGTCTAATGGCCTCAGGAAACAAAAGACTTCCTGAAGCTTGCAATTTCTGATGCCCTTGCTAATACTTGCTATTATTATTAGTAATAATAATACTAATAATAATACTCATCGCCTCAGGGTCATTTTTCCCCCAGGTCTTTGCGATTACATTAATGCATGCATGCTGGAAGACGCACACACTTCACCACCCCAGCACGGCAGAGCTGAGAGGAGTGTGTAGCACGCTGATGACGTCGCACCCCGCGGCAGAATAAGAACACGCGCACAGCAGCGACATGGCCTCCTCCAGCGACAGCGCGCGGAAGTGCACCATGCAGAGAAGTAACACTGTGCTACTGCTCTGGTTTTCTGTTTAGAGTTTTCTGTTTTGAAATTCCTCACTCCAGAAATTTCTAGAAGCCTGTTAATGCGAGAAGGTAAGTGTGCATGAAGCTTGCATGAATATTACATACGGTTTGTCTGCCCAATGGTGGGGCTGGAGCTGTTTTTTAAGTAACTGATTGATTGACTTTCCCATTATCTAATGGTTCTTAATTAGAATTTATTACACTTTACAGCAGGGTTAAAAAAAGGTCCCTTAATAAAAAAGTAAACAAAAAATAAAATTAAATAATCAGAACAAATTTTATTATTATTATTATTATTATTATTATTATTATTATTATTATTATTATTATTTTCCTTTAGGCATTTTTTTAACACTTTCCTATATAATATAATATAATATAGTATAATATAATCCTACAGATTAGAATTTATATTTTTTTGCTCATAGAAGCAGATGTTGGTTAATATTGGGGACATGTAACACTATGAGGCAGATAGGTGATTCAGTGAGCTGTCCTGCACCTTTTTGTGCTTACCTTCTCTAACACATGTATTAACTAATCAGATAATTATCAGCCCTTCCTGAGCTGAAGTGTGTGTGTTTGAGCAAGGAAAACAATAAAATGTCTTCATAACCATCTTTGGGAACCTGTGCAATAAGGTAACTCAGGTTTGCTCTTAGCAAAGTTTTTCTTTCTCATTCATTCCAACTGTGCACTGGTATGAACTCCAGTTAGTAGTTAGTTTTAATATAGTTTCAAGCATTAACTTTTCTCTGACAAATGTACTCAACCTTCAGTGACTCCTTTCATACTGAATTTAGAATTTGTCCCATTCAGAGGAGCAACACTAAAATAGTAGCCTGTGTTTTTCACTGCAAACTGTGTGGGAAATATGTGCCTATTGCTTACATGGAAAGGGTTTTGGCCTGCATTTTAAAGATAAATACAGTTTGTCATCCACATTCAGTGTTCACATGAAGGTCAAGTTGAAAAAATGCTTTAAAGTTTCACTACAATATAATACACTGGATTGAATAAACGTATATTCTGTCATAAAGAATTTCCTAGTAGTATATTTCACGGAGTTTCAGAATTAACTGGCATTTGAAATCTAGCCTTTATTTCTATATACCTTTGCTATTGCTTTGACTGTAACACAGCTTATAGTTTATGGATTAGTGTATTTGCCATTATGTAATATTTTTTATTCACTAGAATTGTTTGCAAATTTCAGCCTGTTCAGTACATGTTTACTGGCTGTAATTCACAATGGTTTCTTTTATTTAATAATAAAAAAGTCTTGGCTGGTGTAATAGGTGACACATATCTGATCTGAGCTGTAGCATGACTGACCTCCTTTCTCCCTGCTTTCTATCTGAGCAGAGGGAGATAAGGTTCAAAGTTGCAGCCAACTTGCAGCTAACTATCTGTATAATTTCACTCGCATTTGAGAATCAAACAGAACTGCTCATACATTATCAAACAAGGGTCGTGGTGAACCTGTTCACCGTATGTACGCAGTCCAGTGTCTAAATGAGCTTCTACAGAAGACAGTTTGTATATTATTGAAACAGAATAGCATACTTGTTATGCTCAGTGGCCTGTAATACAAATTGTTAGCTAGGGTTGGAATTACCTCTTTAGTATTATAATGACCAGGTTCTTCAAGTGTATTTGATAATGCAAACAGCTGAAAATTAATTAGAAATCATACAGGTGGGAATTTCTAGGCAACTTACATTTTAATTTAATTATAAACATAATAATTTAATTGTACAGTGTAATTTCAATTACAAAACAATTATCTTAAAGCATCTTTCTACATCTTATTATAGCCCACTTTCTGATTTTGTTTGTTTTCTGATTATTTTTGTTTCATGTTTTGTTTCATTTTAATCAGAAATGCTTAAACTTTTTTCACTTAAAAGAAATCTGGACCAAAGGAAGAAATGAACAAAAGAAAACACCCATGCACATTCTATACGAGCCTTTGCCATACCACAGCATCTGGTGCAGAGAAATATCAGCACTCCACAAGTTCTGTCCCAGTGGAGAAGCCCATGCGGACATGACCAGGAGCTAAAAAAGAAAGGGGCAAGGCATGGCACACTCCACATGTGTACCAGCTGTAGACAAATGTGCCTCTCATTCAGTCACGATCACAAGAAAAGGACAAAGCGACTACTTAGTTTATTTGTTATTTGATGAGTGTTGCTGTAGTGAGTCTAATTTCAGCCAGATGCATGTGTTTAAGAGGTAGTTCACCTAAAATGGTTAACTATATAAAAGGAAATGGTAAACAGTGGTGAATAATTAGCATGATCTCATTGGTCTAATGTTTAGAAGTACTGAAGACCCAAATGTTCTCTAGGGCTTTTACTTATTTAAGGGGAGTAGCAAATAGGTGTGGGTGATATGACAAAAAATCATATCACGATTATCAAAGTAATTTCTTTTATATGTATCAAGATATATACAGTAGGTAAGGCATGCCATTTTGGAGATGCTCTGATCTAAGTTGTTATGTAGCCATCCATGTTGATGTCTTGGCCCAGATTTTTAATGTAGATTATGCTGAAGACTTGTATTATTATTATTATTATTATTATTATTATTATTATTATTATTATTGTTGTGGTGGTGGTGTCTGGACTTTGGTCTAGGTGCGCTTTTTAGATGATATGATTACCTGACTCTACCTGCCCTGTTGCTGTGCATAATTTGTAACCCCTCCTCTACGATGTCCATGGACCACCATTGAACCTCTAACCTGATATTCACTGGAGTGCATCATTCTCAGCACAGGGGTGACCCGGATGTAACATGTATGTTGTTCTAAAAAACATTTTAATACATAGAATAATAGACACACCTCTTTTGTCCTCCTTGTAAGTACACTGTTAAAGAGGTTTTCTTGCCCCAGTCACAGTGTGTTAATCATCATGTATCCCTTCATCAGTGTCATGTTCAGATCTGTTTGTTTCCTATTTTTTGTTGGTGCCTTCAGCAACAATGAGGTGTTTAAAAAACACAGAAATATAGCCGCACGTCATATATTTATACTAGACAGCATGACACGACCACATCAGTGATGGTCCTGTAGTGATGCCTTTTTAATGCCATATAGTACAAAGCAGAAGATGGGCTACAGTCTGCAACCCTACATGTACAATGTGACCTACATATTTTTCTGCACCCCAGTTCCTATGTTTTCATGCATAGTTCAGTCACTTGGCCTTGTTTCCATGTTGGAGGTATGGCTTTTTGGCTGAAGTCTTCCATGAAGACTACTGCTGGCAAGACTTCTCCAGACAGTAGATGGGTGTACCTGGGTCCCACTGGTTTCTGCCAGTTCTGAGCTGATGGCGCTGCTGGACATCTGATTTTGAAGGGCAATAAGCTTGATGTGTTTGTCATCTGCTGCATCAACATTGCCTGTTTCTTTGTGCTTCTTCAAAAGAGCTTTACATCTTGAAACCCCAGTCTGCTTTTAAATCTGTCTCTGGGAGAGCCCTTGCTGATGCAGTATAACTATCTTGTATCTTGTTGCTGTGCTCAGTCTTGCCATGGTGTATGTCCTGTCTTCTGCTGTCTCACATTGGTAGCAGAGTCTGGCTGTTCCTCACCCAGATTTAAGCTCCTACACAGCTGTTTATGTTTCAGTTAATTACTGTGTTTCAACCTACATGTGAAATTGATTATCATTAGCACATGTTTGGTATATTTGGTTGATCATACACCTGACTATAATCCTACAAAATCCCTGACTTTGTGCATGTGTAGTAACACCAAATACTGATTTGATTTAGATTTTTCTTTTGTTCACTTGCATTGATTTTTGTAAATTGTTAAAAATAACAATTATTATTTGTATGTTTGAAAGCATTCTTAGTTTACTAACTCTCATATCAGCACCAGATGTGATTTAGTTCATTGTGGTAGTCCACTTTTGAGTGTTTCATGTATTTGAGTGTTTATTTAAATCACCATCTGTTGTACCCTTTTAGAATAATTTTTAGGCTATTCCTTAGGCACAAGTGCGTAGATTTTTTCTGAGGCTATCTGACTCCAGCACTTAAGAATTCACTTGGTGGGGATTGAGGATGTGAACTTGTTTTTGATTATAAATAATTCTTTAATTGTATTGAAGTTCAGATTAATCCAGCTGATTGAGTTCTGATATGAACAAAAATAGATAAAGAGTTTACATTACTGTAACATAATATAATTTTCTACATGATACCATTACTTCAGCTGAACCTGTATTCCTTTTGAAAGCGTTTTGATTCACTTTTACAATAGCTGAGATGAAAATTGCTGGGGAGATTTTCATGCATCTGCAGACTCCACACAGACCCAGACCGCTCCCACCTGGGGATTGAACCCAAAACCTTCTTGCTGTGAGGCAACAGTGCTACCCACCGAGCCATTGTGCTGCCCATACTATTCATTATTCATTATGTAAAATATGCATCTCATAATGTACCAGTAACTAAAACTGTCAAATAAAGTAGAAAGTACAATATTTCCCTCTGAAACATAGTAGAGTGGAAGTGGAGTGGTTTAAAATGGAAAGATTCAGTACAAATACCTCAAAACTCTACTTAAGTACCGTACTTGAGTAAATGTACATAGTTACTTTCCACTGTTTAAAACATCAAAAACAGACTGGACATTTTGCTGTCCTGAAATATAAAAAAACTAACAAATTGCTCACCTACAGTATCTACATACCAAACTATTACGGACAATTGTGCAGGACAGGAAATGCCAATTGTCTCCTCTACTTGACATGCAAGAAAGTAGTTTGAACTTTGTCTTTGATTTCATCAAGAACAGTGGCTGTAATGGTAGAAATAAAACCATGTTGAATGGAATGAGACATGGCAGAAAGCACAGAAGATGACTTTAAGTGAGTGATCCTACTTGTAAAGGTCATGTAAAGGCTTGGTGCATTGCGCATGTGTGTGAGCGAGAGCAAGCCAGAGAAAGAGAGAGTGAGAGAGAGAGAGAGTAATAGTAGATGTAATGGGCGCAGGATGAACTGTTCTAGGTTGTAGCCTGGGTTCTCCTACTGCTGTCTTCTGGGAAGTTGTGTTGAGTGAAGTCTTTGTGCTCTCATACTTAATAAACTGTTTCTGAAACCCATTATGACATGTTCCCCCATGCTTTCTCCAGGGAAGTACCACACACCACTGGCTATCCACCTCTCCATGAGAGAATCATACATACTTGACTAACATTTCACTGAATTCTCTGAATTCTCCTTGTTAGCAGATTCACTACCCTCAACATGGCCTCTGAAAGCCACCTCTTGACAGCCAGGCAGCGAAGTGACATCAATTGGGCAATTCAGAGTCCGTTTTTCACTGTCTCATTGTGCTTTCCACCTAAATGCATAGGACATCATCAATTACATTCTACTCTGATTCTGCCAAGTTAACTAACTGTTCCTTGCTTATCTCATGGGTTTTTTTTTTTACTTTGCCCTGCCAAAGTTAACCAAATCCTCAAAAGCTACTTATGAGCAAACATTGCATCCCTGACGTGGTTTCATTGATGTGGAGACATGGCTAACAGTACTTTCTCTTAGGCAAAGCATTTCCAGTAAGCCAGTTTTCATTGTTACAGACATCACACTGCTCCCGCAAGTTCTGGGAGTTTCCTGCATATTGAGTGAGGCTCCCTGATGCCTGCAAATTATATACAATATCCCTCTCTCCCAGCTGTAAATAGTGTACTAACTATTCACTTCTCCTGTTCTATTCACTTCTTAGATACTAACCATCGGTGTCCTGAACCTCTCTCTCTCCCTCTATCTTTCGCTGCCTCACTCTCTGTCTCTTTCCGCCTTCACTCGCTCACCTGGGCCCGCTTAGTCAGTTCCACTTCCTACACTCCCCCTCTGTCTAGTCTTCACTGTCCATCTCCTTCCTCTCCTTTGGACAGCTTACCTTTTACCTATTTTTCCCTTTCCCATACACTCATCCAAGTTCTCTGTTATTTTGGGCTGGTCTGTGTCCTGTGCTCTGTCTCCCGGCAGATTCCTCGCTACACCCGCTCCTCCTGCCGATGCCCTGCCTCCCGTCACATTCCCAGGGAGCTTCCAGCACAGCGACACCAAACCTAGTTTCCTTCCCTGCCTGCTTGCACTGCTACAGCCTCATTTCACAGTTCACTCAAGTTTACTGCTTCTGTTTTAATAAAAGTGGACTTTTGTTCTGCATCAGCGTCTCCTCCGACTCTGTTCCCATCCAGTTCGTAACAGTGGTCAACTGAGCAGGTTGAGGGGATAGTTCATGGGGTTGGGATTGTGGGCCTGGGTGGGGGTTGGGGTGGTCGATCCTCCCACCCTAAAATGAGTGCCTTCTGGATGGGATGCCTGTCGTCATACCAGCAGAGCAGAAATGATTCGATTTAGCTCCCTGACTTTTGAACTAAAATAATGTTGGGCATTGATCTCCCCTGGAGTTTAACTCTGGGTCTGTCCTCATAAAGAAAAACATCAAAGATTATGCCAAAATCAGGGTGACAACATTAGCAATATTTGCTGGTTTGCACCTGCTAGCTAACTAGCTGGCTATATTTTCCCTTTATGTTCTAGCTTAAAACAACATTTACTATAGTGGAACAAATGCAAGTAACAATCTCAAGAACTCTATATGTAGTTATATTTTTCTTTTGTAATTTTTTTTCTTTACTGTATGTAGAAATAGAAACAGTACAGCAATTAACAGAGAGAATGAAGAGAAACCTGTCAACACACAATCTTTTGTCCTTCTGTGCAGGAATTATTTATATTACAAAAATCACTCTCAGCAGTCTTGTTAACTTCCATGGAAGCCATGCATCTGGTCATTGCCCAGAATGATGTTTTAAAACATCATGTTAGATTACACTGAAGTACCAGAAAAACTGTTATACAAGTTAATAATTTGTAGGTCCCCAATGGGATCTTGGAGGAAACGTTGCACAGTCCTCACACTGATGTTTGTTCAGGCTCTGGCATTGAATTCCAATGTTACTTGAAGCAGTGTTGCACTCCTATTGTGTGAATGATTCTTGCCAGCCTATGCTGGTCACGTTCACCCAGAGTCTTTTTACTGTCATAAGTTCAAGGTTTTGCCATTATTCTTGTAGTCATTGTACACCCTTGAAATGCTCATATGTGAAAATCAAAACTTTGCTTCCAGCTCAGAAATGCTATGACCCATTTTAAACTGTGTTGAAAATTGTAAATTGTGATAACTTACCGTTCTCACAATGTTGATTTTGGAGAGATGACAATAAAGGTGTCTGGAACAGCATGTGCACTGTAGTAATGCAAGCATAGATAGAAATAAATTGATTTAATTGTGATGTTCATAAACTTGTGTAAAATGTGACACATTGATCAATGTAACTTTTAGGCTAGGTTAAATATTATTAACTTGATGGATCTGTTTGTCTTGGCTTACTTGTACTGTAAGTCATAGTCTGTTTTCAAAAAAGGTGCATTTACAGGTATACATATTGTATTTTTGGAAGTGTTTAGTGTTCTGTGGGCTATCCAATGAAAATCCTTAGACCTTGCCTTCTTGGTGCGCTGCTATCGAGTCATTTAAACATATGTTGCATTGCAATGTTTGTTAGGATGTCAGTATTTTAATATGTTTTCCATAAATGTAGTTTTTGCAGGAAACCGAAATCTGAAAGTGGTGAAAGGCACTTTTAAAGATGTTAATATTAAGGTTGCTGCCAGTGCTGATGCTCTTTACCTGCATACATTCCACAGCAAAGGAGGATATTCGAGCAGGTCTGTATCAACTCTGCCTATTTTCCAATATTAACAGAATATTATGAACCCTCCCCATTTTAGTTTGACATACATGTTCATTAGGAATCTTAAAAGATCTGAAAAGACTCAGTACCTCTTACTCAATGTCCTTCTAAATGTCAATCAGGGTGCAGAATACTGATCCTCCTCAAATCTGATTTTGTGTAGGTTGCAGTACAGCTGCAAATGATCTTGTGTACATCATTGATGGTTCCTGGAGTGTGGGCTACAAGGACTTTGATATTGCCAAGCGCTGGCTTGTCAACATCACCAGTGGTTTTGATGTAGGCCCCCATTACTCCCAGGTGGCTGTGGTGCAATACAGTGACACTCCTCGGCTAGAGATCCCGCTTGGTGCTCATGAAAGTGCACAAGAGCTCATCCAAGCTATCCAGGCCATCCGTTACCTGGGAGGAAACACACAGACAGGGCGTGCCATCAAGTTTGCAGTTGATCACGTGTTTGCTTCCTCACAGCGCAGTGACACCAGTAGGAATCGCATTGCTGTAGTGGTGACTGATGGGAAATCTCAGGATGATGTTGTGGATGCTAGTGTAGAGGCTCGAGCACAGGGAATCACTGTTTTTGCAGTGGGAGTGAGCTCGGAGATCACCACCTCAGAGCTGGTTGCCATTGCTAACACACCATCCAGCTTCTACGTGTTGTATGCACAGGACTACACCACCATTGATCGTATCCGAGACTCCATGGAGCAGAAGCTTTGTGAAGGTGAGGCCTGGTAAAGAAAGTGTGGAAAGTGTGATGCTCCGGTCTATGTTGAGATCTTTTACCTTAAATGAGGGTAAGAAAATTTTTACTAAATCTGGGTGAAGTTCTTTTCACAATTCAGCATCTGTCAGTGCAACTAGGGTGCAATGGCTCTGTTTAACGGCTCAGAGTGAAACCTTTCATTTCTTCTGAACAAGAGGAAACACAAAAGCCAAGGACCATGAAGTGCAGCCATACATAACTGCCTCTCTACTCACTATTGCTTTTTCAATTCAGCAAGCTAACACTCTTCAACTAGCATTCAGACATTCTAGCCTAGGCAGCATACATGCATGTTTTACATGCATGTGGTGGACTATATTTGTATTATGAGTTTTAAAATTCCTTCCTTCAATTTTCATTTCCTTCAAAATCCCCATCTATAACATTAAGGTGTCTTCATCCCTTCGAGCACACTCTTAGAAAATTGGGTTCCTTAAGGGTTCTCAGCTTCCTGTAGGGTTTGCCCTTGAAACCATCTCTGAAATTGAAACCCTATGTTTTCAAGTACTACATAAAACCTTTACGAGTTCCCAGTGATGAAAGAACTAAAACAGTTTCTGTTTGCTAAGAAATTATTTTTATTACATATCTGCGCCGAGTGAATATATGAATATAAAAAAAATGAGACCTACTTGAAGCAATATGTAGAATAGATCTTTTAATTCTCTTTCTAAATGCAGCTCTTATACCATAGCAATTTGCTTGTATTAACACTTTCTATTTATTAAAGATTATAACATTACGTTAAATAACTAGAATTCTGAAGACCTTCTCATGTCTTTGAAACATAAAGGAACTCTGACTGCTTCTCCTTTCACAAATGCTGAATAAATATGATTACCATGATATAAGTTGTTACTATAGTTGCTGCTGAGCTACTTTCCAAGCTATTGCATTATAAAAAAAAATAGCTACCACCTTCTGACCTATCAGCATCAAGAATTCAGTTGTGCTGTGCTATAAGATAGAATGGTTTGATCACCAGGTACTGAGAAGTCATGCAGAGGAAGGCTGCCTTGAGGATTATAAAACCTGCTTCTCTATGGTGTTCTCCAGAATCTGTTTGTCCCACACGTATCCCTGTGGCCTCCCGGGATGAAAAGGGCTTTGAGCTGATACTTGGGATGAAAATCCATCAGAAAGCCAAGAAGATACAGGGCTCCTTGCAGTCAGAGACAGCCTACTTCCTGAACAAAGGGGTGGACATTACTGAGGAGACAAAGTAAGATGGTATAGTTATATGGTGTAGTTATATTGTAATAGTATCATGTTTTGCATGATAATTCCCCTCTGTCAATATCTGCTCATTTGGGAGGGTGATGATGTACACAGGAGTCAAATCAGGTGAATTAGTTGGCATGTCTTATCAGACTGTTGATGAAACATTGTCAGATGGCCAAATAAACTTGAAGAAGAGCAGTAAAATATAATATAGTGCAACTAAATCTTCTAAAGTGTGACTAGTAAGCAATAAATGAACTTTCAGTGTGCAAGACATTATAATATATTATCATTAAACTGCAGCCTGATGTGCTGTGCAATGCATAATATGCAATATGTCTTTATTATGCATGTTTTTCTCACGTATATGAATAGCAAAGAATATTACATATAATGTAAATACATGTCCAGTATTACCAAGCCAAAAAATTAGTATCTTCTTAGAGACATTTTTAAAGTAGGAATTTAATTCCTACTTATATATTGATTCTTTTTTTAATCAAAATACATTCAAATAGTAATTTGGTTTTAAAATATTGTTTCCCCAAACATTTTTCATTTAAGACTTGGTAGCAAAGCCAAGAATACTTGGCCATTTTGGTAAATTTATCCTGGGTGGATCCCTTATGAAACTGGTAGAGAAAAAGGCAAGTGTGTAAAGCTTAACCAGGAAAACAGAAAATCTTCAGTAACTGCTTATCCCATTCACTGCAGTCACAGGGTGAGAGAATCATGCTGGAGGGAATGCTATTTTATAGTAAGGCCCAATTCACACACTCATTCAAATCTAGGGGCAATTTAGTATAGCCAATCGGCCTACCTGGGGAGCCCAGATGAAATCCATGTGGACATGGGGAAAACACCCACAGAAACTCTGCACAGATACCCAAAAATCCTAAGTCAAGACTGAGTCCTGGACCCAGGATGTGTGAGATGCAGAAATATACACACTTTCATGTCTTCAATATTATTATAAAATAGTAAAAATGAAGAAAACCCTTCTATGAAGAGCTGTATCCAACCTTTTCACTGGTAGTGTACACATACAGGGGTTAGACAATGAAACTGAAACACCTGTCATTTAAGACCACAATAATTTATTAGTATGGTGTAGGGCCTCTTTTTGCGGCCAATACAGCATCAATTCGTCTTGGGAATGACATATAAAAGTCCTGCATAGTGGTCAGAGGGATTTTAAGCCATTCTTCTTGCAGGATAGTGGCCAGGTCACTACGTGATGCTGGT
>JAOVYV010000045.1:10733677-10748366 GCA_025674545.1 Hassar affinis | reverse complement strand
TGCTTAGAACCTTCTTAAGATCCAGTGGTGCAAAATGCAAATTCTTCCAATTTTTTTAGCTGGTCTTAAGATTTTGATCAGGAGTGTATATTTTTTTCATCATGACTATTTATAGCTGCTGTAAGTGATAACAGGATCTATCATGTTTAACAATCATTTCATATCATTGCATATAACCATGAATTGATTTAATGCAGGATGTGTCATTCTTCAATAAAAACTAACAAACAAGCAAAAACCAAACAACTGCAATCCTTAGCAGACTGTTTTGGTATATGGTGTTACTGGAAAATAATCAACTTTGATGTGGCACCAATAACTTTCAGGCCACATCATAGCACCCCACTATTGGTTATTTTCCAGCAAGCCCAATCATGGTTTATTTCTTACTTTGCTTACTTTCTTATGATAGCTTTTATTATTATAGCTTTTATTATTCAGGATTTCTTCTGATTGCACAGATTGCAGTCCGCACATATGTCCAGTTGACATCACTTTTGCTGGGCCATTTGACTGTTTACAGTAAACCTTTGTCTGTATATGGAATTGCATTGTAATTACAACCACATGACTATACTATATATTACTAACCTCTATAACTATTACTAATGCTCAGACTTCAATCAGACTTATGCTGTAGTCAACATGGAACATGTCTAACATGGACATGCCTAACATGGACATGTGTTGAAGTGAGTCAAGTCTTCTTAAATTTTGCCTGAAAACCTTTTTTCAAGACTTTAGTAAACCACAATACACTCATAGGCAAAATGTTCTTCAGAAGTTATTTTTTGGTAGTTTAGGGTTTTGCCTTAAGGGTACTTCCAGGTGGAACATACCAAAAAACATTTAACAGAATTGTAATTTTTATTTATATAATTTTATCGATTAGTGTTGAAACTAAAAATAGGAGAGCGGACAGTAACTCATATAAATCATAACAGCAATCAACATACAGTAACACTTTATATGAATAGTCCAATGTGTGTAGACTGTCCTAAACAATAATGACTGGAAGCTGATTCTTAGCAACATGCCAAATGATGTTTACCTTTCAAGCACATGTTATGAAATGTATAATTCTCTATAGAGTGCCTAACATTTACTAATGGACTTGTACATGTGAAAAGTGATGCACTGAATTTACTTAATTAACAGAATTAACAGTAGTTTTAAAAATGCTAGTCACAAACCACTTAATTAAAATTACAATAATACTGGAATCATAGGCGAGAGGGGGGAGAGAGAAAGAGAGAGAGAGAGAGGGGAGAGAGAGAGTTGAGGCCATTGAGGCCATATAATCATCTAATTGGACAATATTCCTTTCAGAAGCACTTGTGGTGTGTGGATAATCTGCGCTCTTAACATTTTTAGTGCGCTATTTTTAGCAGGTGCTGCTTGTTGATCAGGATCTCCTGTTTAATGTAGTATGGATTGCTACAGATCAATGTAGGCCCTGCATCTGTATAGGAAATCACTTGCAGCCTAGCGCTTGAGAAGGCTTGCATTTTAATTCTGTTCTAGCTCTCAGCACACCTGTGCCATGTAAACAAAGCCAGTTTTGTATGTACAAAAGAGCAAATATATCTGGTATATTAGACCAGACCAAATATTTTCTTGGTTACAGATGCTGAGGGCTTAGCTGAGAAACTCAGGTTTAGACAGTTTGTTGAAAGGCTAAGACCAAGCCTCACTGAGCTTTCTTTATGTAGTGGAACTGTGTGAAATTATAAAATCCTGTTTGCCTGCCAAAATCAATGTTTGTCCCTGTGTAATAGAAAGACACAAAAATGGTTGCAAATACACAGGATATGAATGTCAAACCATTTGTCACTTTCAAAAGGCTTTAAAGCCACTGCAAGTGATGTTGGAGGTACTTCAATACTTTGTGTTTATTTGACATCAGATTACATTTGACAGCAAAGAAAAAAATGCCATGTGCAGTCTTCAGTCTGAATAGGCTTATAGGCAAGTGCTTGTGTTTAAAGGTCCAGACTCTATTGGTCTTTATCATCTACACCTCTATGATGGCAACCTTGGAAAACATGAAACCTAATGTTTTGGACTTACCCTAAGCCATTGGCTTGTTGCCACCCATAGTAGCTGGGTCGAGCTGAGAGTAAAGGGCCTTGCTCAGGGGCTCAATAGTGGCAGCCTGGTAGTGTTGGGGCTTGAGCCCCTGACCTTCCAATCAGCAACCCAGAGTCCTAACCTATTGAGGCACCCTGCCCCACTTTTATAGGACGATACTAGAGTATAAAAAAGGAAACTGGTTTATGTGAACATTCGTGCAAAAATGTCTTTTTGTCTCATTTGTATAAAATTTAAATGAATTGATAAGAAACTAATCAAAAGAAACTAATCGAAAGTAACTGAACTGTTTTTAAATTACAGCGTAAGATGTCATTTCTGCACTTCACTGACTCTGTTGTTTCAGGAGAACAATCCTATTACATTTTCATAGATAAAATACACATGCTACAATCCAATTTCAGTTATAACACCACAGCTGAATTAAAACTTCGTCTGAAATTGCTACCTGACTTTTGCATTAGTTTATGCAGTCTGCGTGCACTATTTGGATGTGAGAGGAGAATACACCAGCAGACTACAGAGCAAAATCAACCCATAGTTCTATTTGGGGCAATTTAGCATAACCAACCCACCTACTGGCATGTTTGGGGGGTGGGAGGAGACTGGAATACAAACATTTTATTGCAGTTCCCTTTATAGGCAGCAGAGGGCTGTACAATTTCCAAATTACTGGTTTAACCAAGTCACAACAGGACATGTTTATTTATTCAATACATGCATGCATGCCTGTCTGTGTAGCATGTCCCTCTATGTGTGTGTGTGTGTGTGTGTGTGTGTGTGTGTGTGTGTGTGTGTGTGTGTGTGTGTGTTTATTTACTGGCCACTGGCTCCAAAAGCTTTCCACATTTGAGAAACTGAACAATTTTGGAGAAAACAACATCTTAATCACTAGCTTCCTTTCCAGCACAACACTCAAACATGTCCAGTGTTTGTATCAGGAAAGTGTGTATGCTTTCAAAACCACATCATTCTGTGTTGCCAGTGGAGAATTGTTCTTGAGCATCTTGAAAGAGCTGCTGTTTCCTTCATGAAGAACAGGAAGTCTGCACCATAAACACCTGGCTGTATATTATAGTCCTGTGTAACTGACCTGGCTTTGATACAGCTAAATGACCAAGTTAATAGTGAGAAAATGAAGGGGTTTCATTTATAATCTAAAGAAATATGCTCAGATTTCTACATCAAGCTGTTTTTTTTTCAGCATTTTCAGTGTCCATTTGTTAATGGAAATGTAAACTTGTAAGCAAATTTTGATTGCTAATATTATACCATACAGTATATTATGAATTACTGAATCTAGAATTGTACAACAAGGTTATTACTTTCAAAAATTAGTGTAACATGATAAATCATAATTGGAGTTAAAAGCAGCCATCAGGGCATATGATGATGAATTAAAAGGGGTGCTGAGAGACTGAGAGTCTTGGTGACACAGAACAGGTGAACACAATCTGATAACAATCTAAATAGACAGGGGCAGAGACAGGACTTGAACATATAAACAAAGGCAAATGGTACAGTAAATTAAAGCCTATGAAAAAATATGAAATAAAATAATTTTTAGCAGTGAGAAAAGGAAAACTCAGTATTCAAAAGCAGAAAAGTGTGAATGTAGGTCTGAAAGATAAATTCACAAATCTAAAACATTGTGACTATATAATTTCATCCTGATATTCAGAGGAGAAATAAAGCTTCTGATCCAGCTCATGGTATTTGTGTCCCACAATGAAAGACTTTTTATGTGTCCACTAAAACTTGGCATCTTGCAAAGAAACAAATGGTCTGTACTTTAAATAGCCTCTTGCTCTTGACTGTATAGTGAAAACAGAGATTTGTTAAACTGCTTGTGTGCATCTTTATTCCTTTTATTAACTTGAAGGATGTGGTTAAAGTAGGATAGTCCACTTTTATATCCATAAAAATGAACTTGTCAAGTCTTTGTTCCTACATGTGGAGTTGAGCTGATTAGTATTGTGTACTGGTTAATAGTGATGCTCTTGATGTTGTTTCTAAAGTTCTTTACTAAAGGATTTTATGAATGAAACTCAGAATACATAATGTTAACATCCATGTCTGTCTTTAACAGGGTGATAAGGGAGATGGTGGACAGCCTGGCATAGATGGAACCCAAGGTGTACCAGTAAGTCTTCTTTATTTTTTCTGCTAAAATCCACACCTTTCCAATTGTATCCAGACAGCACACATCTCATCATGCATAATTTATTACTTATTATAGCTCAGGACATGTTTTAATCCATAAAATGGATACAAATATACTAAAATGTTTATATAACTATACCCGACAGTGTCTGAAGATGGAGTTGATGGTAGCCATTTAGAAATAGTGTGACAATAGGTCTCTCACTAACCCCAAACCCAAGTAGATCTATACATAATGTAAATGTGGACCCATGAAAGGTTCTGTAATAGATAGTTTATTAGGTCTAAGACATTAACAAAATATTATTGTACATATTTAAATACAGTTCATTAAATAAATCTGTATATATGGCATCTGTGAAATATATAATACAGTTTATAGTAGCAGTTATATTTTACAGGAACTGCTACAATTACCTATAATGTGGACTGAAAATATGTGTGTACTTAAGTGGAATGTAAGTTAAACAGTTATAAAAAAAATAATAAGGAAACACACTGCTGAATGCGACACACTTGTACTAGACACACTTGTACTAGAGCTGCATATGTATGCTAGTGTCACTGAAAGTGATCCACAACCCAAATAATATCCAGTCAGAGGAGATTGAGTGGGGGTCTCTTTCCATTGATGTGTCGGTTAGTGTTTGGTGTCTAAATAATAGGCTTACCTAATAAACAGACCAAGGAATGTGGTTTCTATCTATCCACCTACCTACCTACCCACCCACCAATTCATCCATCCATCCATCCATCCATCCATCCATCCATCCATCCATCTATCCATTTATGTTTTTCCAAGCAGTACTCTTTTTTGTTACTCATGGCCATGGTAATAGTTAGGTTGCTTTTCTAGTATATGACATCTTGGCAGTGGTTTCATAAAAGTCTGATGCAGACCTTTGTGTTGATTCATTTCCAGCCAAAGACACCACTTTTTCCAAACCTCAGAGCAAAATGCAAAATAAAACCAAACCCACACAGTAAACATCAACAACAAATGCCACCATGCCACCAAGTACTATCTTCCTTTCCAATCTCCCTAACCCTTACATGCTGGCTTTTCACTTAATGGACCGTCAAGGTCTTGGCTTGTCAAAACATCCTATACACATGACAAATAAGCAGTAGACTGAGTAGTTTGTGTACCCTTTTAGCATCTGGCAATCTTCAAAAGAGGAGACACTGAAGGTGACTACAGTTGCACAGCTGCATCCAAATGAAAAAAATACTGTTGTATAAATGTGATAGTTGGGCAAAGTCTGATCTCGCTATAGTTAATTTGTAACAGTGGTAGCAGCAAGTGTCTTTAAGCTTTAGTGATCTTGATGTGGCTAGGGTAACATCTGTTATGACTTAGCGTTAGCTTTGTTGACTTCCAAGATTGAGTTCAGCTCAGAGTCTCACTCAAGGCCAGACAGTTTTTAATATTTAAAACCTTTCAGACAAAATCAAGTTTAAATACATTTACAGTCCCACACAGGGCAACAAACAATCCTCCAGCTCAGTTCACTCACACTGATGTTTGGCACTAAATGAGACATTTACAACATTTTTCTCGTTTGTAGGATGTCTTACTGAAACATTTCAATATTTCATGTCTTAAAATAGTTTATGTGCATGTTATGTTTACTGAGGTCATTTCTTAACCATAGATAGCCATGCATTAGTCTACAACATTTGATTGTCTTATTATATTAAGGCACTTTTTAAAGCCACACACAAAATACAGTCACAGGTGTAATTCACTCTTTTTAAAATACCTTTGGAGGAGAAACTAAATAGCTAGAATAAGCACAGACTGTCCAATCAAACTGTACCTTACACAGACGGATGCAAAACAGAACTGAAAGTGTATGTGTGTGTGTGTGTGTGTGTGTGTGTGTGTGTGTGCATGTGTATGTATGTGTGTGTGTGTGTGTGTTATGATTTTTCCCATATCATTCCTATTATGCCATCAGTGAGACATTGTGAAATCACCCCTAACAGTTGAGCAACACATTCAGTCCTACTTGTTTAATTGTTAGGGTAATAAAATTTGTTTTAGCCCCCTTAAATACCCATAATCTTTTTTTTTCGCTCCTACATCGACCCCCGGGAGCAGTCAGCATGTCTAAACTGGCTTTACAAAAGTGTATTTTCTGCCAAAACTTTGTTGTCAGCTGTCTTTGGTTGCAGTGGTACTGAGTTGGTCACTAGTGAATGTGTTACATTATATGTCCTAAGACCACTGATATCATTTCAAAGATCTTAAAGATTTTACATTGCACTTATTTTCATTTAACATTCCTCTCTTTCATAACTACATATATTCTATATGGCCAAAAGAATATGAACACCTGGCCATCACACCCATATATGTGTTTTGAACCTCCAGAAATATATCCATTTTGCTATTATAACATCGCCTTGCCCATTCAAGAGCATTAGGCAGGGCATGCACTTATGTTGGGCAAGGAGGCCTGACTTACAGTCAGTGTCTCGGTTCATTGCAAAGGTGTTCAGTGGGGACTGGGGACAAGGCTCTGTGCAGACCACTCCAGTTCTTCCATACCAGGCTTGGTGAACCATTTCTTCATAGACTTTTCTTCATAGACTTCACAGCCCAACAGGTTTGGGCTTCTTAGTTCCACTGAAGGGAAATTTGAATGCTACATCATAAAAAGACAATTCCTATACAATTCCTATTACAACAGTGTGGTATGCATTTGGGGAAAGATCGCATATGGGTGACATGGTCAGGTGTCTACATACTTTTGACTGCACTGTCTATTTCTTCCGTTGTAATTTCTTAATAGTGTGCTTAAAATGAATAACTTAATAATAAACTAGGGCATTACGGAATTAAAAAAGTATTTAAAATGTCATGGATATATGTGATTGATAGTCATATACATAAATCCATGTCTTGGTAATTGGCATTGGAATGATTATATTATTAGCATTATGCCATATGCTGTATGCTTCAGATATAGTGCGTTTCATCTCTCTCATGTAAATTAAATTCCTGACCTTAAACTCCCTCTCACTATCACACTTCTACAGAATACTACCTCTCAGTATCTTTCCCCCCAGCGATCTCTTTAGTCTCACTATTTGATCGTGTCTCATTTGGAAGTGGCTTTAAGAGGAATCCGCACACTTCTTCCACCAGAAAATGAGTCATTAAGTGAGACATTATGTGGAAGACATCACTTCAAAGTGACACGTGCTCTCATCCCCTTGTTCCTCTTCTCATTTCTGTGGGCTCCTACTGAATGTCTCTTGATCTGTTATGCTTAATTAACCTGGAGCTAGAAAGTTTGCTGTGGGCAGAGAGGGCCTGTATCCTGCATTACTCCACATGTAATTAATGCCATTATTCCTTGATTTGAGGAAATATTTTTAGAGGCATTGATATAGAGAGCAGGTGCTGAAAATAAAGATTGGGCCCATTTTTATTTTGGCATCCTTAAGAATAATGTATTTCGTTAATTACCAAAAGATTAAGTACACAGTGATTCCTAAGTGCAAATGAACAAATTATTATACCTACAAGCATTAGACATGTGTACTTAGTATTATTTACTTAATATAAAATAACAAGCTGAGAATAAAACATTGTTTGGATTCCTAGTTGTGATTTTGTGAATAAAGATTGTTTTCATTAGGATATATCATTTTATTTGGTTTTCAAAAGTCAATTTATTCTGTATTAGTCTTTGAAAACTGTTCACTATAAAATCAAATACTACTGTTTTGAAAGAATGTTTTAGTAGAGGCTTTTGGTACAAGATTGCAGTACCCAGATAGTTTAGCTGCAGAAACATAGGCATGTTCTGGACATAAACTGGTTTTGGGAGGTGAAATCTTTAAGGTATTTGTGTGAGACCATCCACAACAACAGAAAATGTGTCACAAAAACAAGAAGTGGATCAGAATGAATCAGGCACGCACCAAAGGCTAGAGGTGCCACATTAGTAGATGTGTGTCAGGATCAAGCACAAACATTTGCTTCAAAGCAACTTAGAATTGAAACAGAATGGAACTAAGCAGTTGAGGATGAAGGGCCTTATTTAAAGGGCCAATAGTGGTACCCTGACAACATTGGAATTTGAACTCATGATATTCTAATCAGTAGCCCTGTAGCCTAATGTCTTAATCACCATCAAGTCATCAACTGGGCATTTGAGCATCACATCAGGCAGCAGGAGTGCAAAGAGAAGAGAGAGAGAAAGAATAAATGGATAAATAGATTCTTCCTGCTTATTCTACAGCATTACTGAATTTAGAGATTTCAAAGAAAACCAGTTTTATCAAAATGCTTTATATCAGTTGTTTATAGTTTTCAAGTTTGGGTTATATATATACACATTATATGTGTGAATATCTCAAAAGTCAATTAGGTCCATTGCATCACCTTTAAATCAGAGTGCATTACTGTAGTTTCACCATTAGAATCCACCAGATACAACCATGAAACATGAGACACTTTTTAGGTCAAGTGCTATCAACCAACATGGAAAACCAAAAATACCATTACTAACCATTGCATAGCTGCCCGTAGCCGGGAGCCCAGAGTGCAAGATTGGCTGTGCTCTCAGGGTGGGAGGGGCAGTATACGCTCTCCCTCCATGTCAATCAGTGCGACACTGTCCAGTCACGGGCGTCTGTGAGCTCATGTATACAAGAGGTGGACGGGAGCGCTCTCCTCCAAGCGCGCTACACCGCTCCCAAAGGTTGCATGGGCAGCAGCTCGAAAAGAGGCGGCAGTTAGCGTCACGTGTATCGGAGGAAGCACGCGAAGGCTGGACGCGATGGACCACAGTCTATCTCTAAAACCACAAATGATCAGTGGAGCTGATAAAATGGACAAAGAGTGTACATACAAGGAGGTGGTTTTAATATTATGGCTGATCGGTGTATATACTGTATACTCTGTAGCACTAGTGAGTCAAAACTGGAGTATTTTTTTATCATCAAGTAACTGAACTGTGCAAAGGATTATACTAGTGTAAACTGTCCAAGTAGCAGCAAACAAGGACAAGTTTGTAAGGACCAGAACACAATTCAGAAGATGTTCCTGTGCTATAAAGTGTAAATAGTGGGGCTGACTTATATGCCATGTTCACTTCAGTTCAGTCAGCTATTGGCAGCAGGGTGTTCAGGAGCAAGACAGTCTCAAGAAAGAATCTGTTACAGGGCTTGTCAGCAGTGATCCAGATGGCAGAATGGTAAAGGATCTGTAGGAAAGGTCAACTATAATGCTGATGTCTTTTTGCATACAGTGATTTTGCTAAATGCCCTCAGTGGTATGATGGTTGTTTGAACTACCTACTTGCATTAAGGTACATTTAACAGGGTCAAGGATGTTTGAGTGCAAACATTCAAGATTCATGCTCAAAAAACAGTTTATGTTCAAGTGTTTAATGCCTGCTTTCAGATTACTTAGATGATAACTATCTTAGCCCTTGTGTTATGCCACACTGACAGTCTCCTATAAGGGCAACCTAAACAACGTTGAGACCTGGCAGAACATTTCCACTGGATACAGTCAATTCCTGAACTCCTGTATTATCCCATATAATTATAAAAAAATGAAATCAAATAATTGCAAAAACTTTTATCTTTACTTTAACAAATATAATTCTCCTATGATCCTTGTATTTTCTTCTCAAAAAGTGCTGGTGAAATGATTAACAGTTGTGTAGAATATATAATATTTAAAAATACAAAAAAATGTTGATTTAAAAAAACTACTGTGTTATACTCAATATTTTTTAGTTTAAATGTATGGGTATTATCCATAGTTCTGTTTTAATAATTTAACTAAATGGACAGTATTCTATTTGCATATGATTTTTTTTTTCATTTCCATGAACTGTGTAATTTGGAGTTAAGCGTATAGTTACTATGCAGCAGACGTTCTTCTCTTGACACTCTACCTGATTGCTATTCCATGTGTGTAATTGTATCATCAGCACTTTGTTCTGAAAGAAACAGAGGAGGTGGGAAGTTAGCTAAATGAGGCCAGATGAACAATCAAAGACCCTCTTTCACATATATACATTGCATATATTTGTCTCTGTAATTGGCATTTTTCTTGGCAAGATTCCAGTTGTTTAATAACTTAACCCGAATAGAGAATTCATTTAGTGCCATTAATGGTAATGAAGTGGAAATGTAATAACGGAGTCTAAAGAAGAGGATCATGATTAATGACAGGGCCATCATGGGGCCTGTTCTTCACAGTATGCACCATCAGAGCTGTCAGTCATAACACTAGCATGTAAATGCCATAAAATGGGATTTGCTCTGTTTTTCTCAGGGTATTCGTGGACTTCCTGGGGAGGTGGGACCAAGTGGCTCTCAGGTACAACTGTTTGCATCTCATGCCACAGTATTCTTATCTTTGATACCTTCATGTAAACAGGCCATATGCAAGCATATTATATACTTGAGTCTCCACTCACTGTTATGCTCTGGTTATTGATTTTCTTTGAGCTTTTTCCTATATATAAAATGCTTCATTAAAGTGACTGTGTGAATCCACACAATCTCTATTGTTGTTGTCGTCACATTTATATCAAATTGGTATTGATCTCACCTTTGTGTCTGGAGCTTAGGGGGCTAGAGGATTACCTGGACAGAAAGGATCCACTGGACCTAAAGGACCTCCAGTAAGTGAACATCTCTCCTGAGTACTCCAGCTTCTTCTCTTTATCTGATCCTCTGTTTGGAACCAATGACCTGTGTTTAAAAAAGGTGCACATTCCTTCCAGTCATCTTAAAACCTGTTACTTAAAGCAACTGCAATGGAACAAGACAAAGAAATCCAAACTGTACATAGCAAAATTTGTAACAGAAAACTTAAAACAACAATAGTGTTTCAATTTCTAAACCATAGGGGAAAATACAGATAAATAAAGAGCAAACAAACAAAACAAAACAAAACAACAACAAAAAGAGCAGAGTGACCCCTATTGGCCAGCATACAATATTACAATATGTAGTTATTATGCAAAGAATTGAACTTCTTTCATTGCTGCCATCTTGTGGTCTGATATAAAAAACAAAAAGGAAAAACCTTAGTTAAATTGTGGAACATTTAACTTTGAATTTGTAGTAGGTCATTAATAAAAGATTATTTAATGATCAATATATTTTACCTGAGCTTAGATACAACAAATATGCCAATAATATTAAACAGGACTTGTGTACAGTACAACTACACTAAGTGTGCAGTTCAAATAAAATAAAGACAATAAATTGAACACAATAGGATAAAAAAGTAAAGAAACAAACAAATAAATAAATAGAACATATTACAAAAGAACAGATTATAAATATTAGTTTTTATGAAACCTTTTGGAATTAAACCAAAATACCTAGCTGATTAATCATTTATGTCTTGGCCCTCAGGAAAGATGAACTATTAAAGGCAGATAAATTATTTTCTGGTGTAATATACTACCTGTGCTGTATCATCATTATAGCTGGCCAGGCCATTTTCAGGTGGGTAGCTGACAGTAATGACTATATAAAGAGTCACCAGTAATAAATCCAAGAACAAAATCCAGAGCTTTTGTGGTAGAAACAGAAGCCATAATTAATGGTTAAGCCAAAGTTCATTAGCAACTGTTTTTGCATTCTACTTTAAAAAAAAATGAAATAAAGTAGTCTGGTAAAGGAACTTACATTTATCTATTTATAATCTATAATATAATTAAAATGATGGTGTTATATTTATCAGATAATTACATTTGCATACAACACAGTGCACCAGTGTTAGTTGGTAGTGAGACCTGGGGAGTGAGTGGCATTTATTAAGAGTATCTTAAAGGCAGGTATAAAAGAACTGGAGAAGCACATAAATTATATTTAAATCCAATCACGCAATCCACCAAAAGGTCTGATATGTATTTTGAAGTATATTAAACAAGTAGACATTTGGCAACCAAAAGCTCTCCTTTATTTATCTTCTTCACTGTTGTCACTCAGAAATGAAATCAATTACAATATAATACACTTTAAGATAAACATCTTAAAGAAGAAACTGGGGTTAAGGAAATTAAAAATATGAAATGCTATAACCATTATTTGCATAAAGCGGCTGAAATTGAGGATCAACACAGGAAGTTGTTTGCCAAATACAGATGGATGATACATAAAACTATCAGGATACAATGCAGATACAAGATTCATGAGACTGCCTGGTGTAGATAGGGTCTGTCTTTATTCAGCACCTCTCAGAGAATGCAAATGATGTTCTGAATTAAGATAAGGTTTCTGTATTTTAACAATAACACTTGATGAGCACACAAGGGTGAGAGGGAGTATAAAAAATCATTACAGTTTTCAGTAAACCTGCCAACCACATAAGTATTCAGAGTAAATATTAGAGACTTATAGATATACTCTACAAACTGCATTTTTTTGTAAAGTATGACTGTATACTGCATGCATGAACACACTGTTAATTGCTTTGGATGAATAAATTAAACAGTTGTTGTTGTAGTAGTATAGCTGTGATGACCAGCCAACATTAAACAATATAATGTCTTATTTTCATACCATAACATTTTGTGAGAAAACATTGATTGATGATAAAGACATCATTTGTTTAATGTCATGCAGCTTTGATGTTTCACATAGGTATGATCGTCTGTTTTCTACTGAAAGCCTGGCATTTCTTTCTTTAATATTGTATAAAATTCTACTGTCTGCTGAAATCACCTTAAGTACAAAGCATTTTGTAGGTTTCAAACCTGAGGGAACATGCTTCCTTATTTCTAGCTACATAATACAATTTGCAGCTGTGTAATTTAATTTTTCAACTATATAATGCTGTTAAAACCAGGCTTTAAAAACAGTATGTTATTACTACCCAGCAGTACTGAAAATCCAGAGAACATCCAAGCAGGTAAACTATGAGCAGTGCTATAGTGACAAATTGAATTGAATATACTGCCAACAGATCCAGTTGGCTCAAATTATGTCTTACTGTGGCTGCAGTGTTTGGTGGTCAGAGACTGTTTTGTAGTCCACAGTGTATTTAAGTGAATACATAAATAATGTGATGCTAAAACGGCATAATGTCAAACCTCATTTGACCTGCAGTTTTTAATAATAATCCTTACGGAATGATCGCGTAAATTTAACATGTATAACCCTGAAATTACACATGTAAGCTAAGTAAATAAGTACATATGTGATCACATGTAAATAAATTCAATAATATTGAACATTTAAAGTCCATCCAAATCTAAATCCCAAATGTGTGGATTTTTACAAGCAAATCATGTCATTATTCACATGTGAAGTTTGTGTGACAAATTCCTTATAAAAGGGGATATGGATATGGATGTGGTACTTCTTGTTCTATTACATGTTTTGTTTCATTTCTAGTGCCAGAAAACAGAAAATTTGATAAGGAGATTTCTGAAACTCTCTGGAGGTTTTTGCTTCACCTTCAGCAAATGCATGATTTGAGAGAAAAGAAAAGCATATAATAATCCACATCATCCTTCTGTTTTTTTTTAGCCTCAGCCATAATTGCATTCACTAACTATGGCCATCTTGTAATGCATGAAGTCAGTAGACCGTGTTATCTCCTTCCACCACAGTAGTCACAAAATATTTAGCTCTGTGTCCTTTCTGCTTCAACATCTCAGGGCATCCAGGGCCCACCGGGGTCCTCTGGCACAGACGGACAAATTGGCCCTAAGGTTAGTTTGGTTTTAAAAATCACCTTCAGCAATTATGCAAATGCACTGATTGTTTCTAGTGGGAATGGTTATATGGAAATTGCAAATCATTCTCTTCCATAAATTATATTCTTATCAAACAGATGACTAACAAATGCCCGACAGTAAGGACATTGTGGAGATCATGTACAAGGGTATTTGTGTGTGAATTCTTGGTTTGTTAATTCCTGCATACATGCTTAGGGAAGTCCAGGGCAACAGGGATCACCTGGTCACCCGGGTGTGCCAGGCCAAAAGGTGAGATTTAATTTACTCAAACTATTTTAAATGAACCATTTTAATAGAGCTATTTGTCATTTTTACAGCTTTCTGATGCTTGTGAGATTAATTACAACTCTAATGAAAATATTAACATATTAAGCAGCTTTCCACATTTCCCCTCTGGTGAAAACCCATATCTTAACTACTTATCATTAGATACAACCCTTCTAATTCCTGGGCTGGAAAATGCAAATGATGGGTAAAATTAAGAAATGAATAATATCCATTAATTGGTAATTTTATAATTATATGACTCTGTAAGTCTAGAAACATAAGTAACACTTCACAGTACTATTCAATAACTCATATATAAGTAATGAATTTGCTCATCAACTAGTAGTTATCCAGGAGATACACTCCTGATCAAAATCTTAAGACCAGCTAAAAAATTGGAAGAATTTGCATTTTGCACCACTGGATCTTAAGAA
>JAOVYV010000045.1:10721532-10733577 GCA_025674545.1 Hassar affinis | reverse complement strand
TAAGATCCAGTGGTGCAAAATGCAAATTCTTCCAATTTTTTAGCTGGTCTTAAGATTTTGATCAGGAGTGTATATAAGACTCTGTAATAACTATTGCTTCAAAAAGAACCAAACTATTACTTTATTATTATTTACAGAGTAAACATCCAATATTCTTTAGTAGTTAATATTAGTACTAACATTTTATTACTGTTAGTACTACTCATTCATTTCTGCCAGAGGTTTTGAATAACATAGCAAAATGTAACCAAAACATGTTTAAAATGAGAAAGATCCTTGGATAATTAAATCATTGCAGTCATATGGCTTCTTGCTTAACGAACATGGTTTGTGTTTAATTGAAAGATATAGTTTATCAAGTCACTGTAATTATTCTAAACCTTCAGTCCTGACAAAAGATTTTGGGTCCTCAAACCATTCAGATAGGCATGTGTTTAATCTTTGACAGGGATCACAGGGAGAACCAGGTTTTCCAGGTGTACAAGGTGCTGTTGGTCTTCCTGGCTTTAAAGGACATAAGGTAAGTCATCATAAAAAAAGAACACATCAGAGGCCAGAATTGATGTTTCGGTTTGCATCAGCTGTGCTATATCATGTTCAGTTCAGTGATTAGATGCACAGCCTGTCCTAAAGCTTCCGATGACAAAGTCTTTCTTGATCTACCATTATAATACCAATTCTGTTTCACAGGGGAATATGGGAGAACCTGGTCTAAAGGGCACTCAGGTAGAGCTATTTTGATCCTTCTTACTCTTTTATCAGCCCAATTTAAAATTAGATGACATTTATTAATTCATTAACTATCTCAGCTAAACAGAAAAATGCATAATATGTAAACCAAAAGACTAGAGTTGCCATAGGATAATATGTGCTCATTTCCTTTGATATGATCCAAATTACTGGCACCAGTTCCAATCTGCACTCTGTGCCACAGCATCTTCTCCCAAATGTTGCTCTTAGCCTGAAGCTGCTTTTCTGTACTAAATGCTAATGATACCCTTTTAATATCCGGGACCACCTAACAGAGATCACCTTTCATACTCTTTCAGGGTGAAAGAGGAAGCGAAGGAACACCCGGTGTGCCGGGGTCACCGGTGAGAATGCGCAAACCATCTGTCCACTAGGGGGCAGCGCAATGCATGTGAATTGGACACATTGATGGGGACAGGATGAGATTTATCACCTAGCTATAGTTAATTACAAAATGCTGGAATATTATATGATTAAGTCATGGAGATTTTAGAGAAATTAATTGGATTAATTGGAGATTTGGAGCTACACATCCAAAGTGTCTATATTTTTAAAAGGTTAAGAATATCCCTTTAGTGTGTGTGTATAACTATAGCATGGTTATTAAAGTCTAACATTTTAGTTCACAACTGGAAAACTAAATATAGATATTTTGGCCTTTTACATGCTGAGTGAGTAAGACAAATCTTTTTTTTTTGTTGCAAGTAATCAATACATAGCTTTTATCGTTAAAAAACACCAGTTTCATCAGCAATAGACATATACAGGAACTTTTCTTTTTTTTCTTACATGACCTTCACCTCACTCTCCCTTCTCCTTTTGTTCTCCAATCTCACTGACTCTTTTCTTCTTTGATATTAGTGTGAGAATTGTTAACAGTTACACATTTTCTCATTTCCTGCCTTCTATTACCAGGGTGAAGCTGGATTCAGGGGAAGCAAAGGAGAGGTGTGTAGAATTAGACTCACAAATCTGTTATAATTGTAATCTGTTCAATTTTACAAAGGAAACAACATTGTCTCCTCTTGCTGAAGGAGCAAGATAGTTATGCATTTTAGAGAAGTGTTAGTCATGTCCATGGGGCTGTTTTTATTTGACATGTTGACAGGTATCAGGCTGAGTGAGCTTCAGCTGTAGTGCAGGGTGCATGGAGGGCACTGGAGCCGCTAGTGCTATTCCATCAATTATTGTGACATTGCAAGAAAAAATTTAAGAATGAATGGTACTTTCATTGCGTATGAAACCTTTAAGGACACTTTTATTTAATGTTTAAGTTTCAATGCACCAAATACAACAAAGCTGTGAAAATGCTATTTGGAGAACATGGAGGAAGTACTGAAGGAAACTGTCTGTACAGTCATCTGACATAAAGCTAAACAAGCTGTGAGGAGTTAGATTGTGAGGCTTGAGAGGAAATGTGTTTAACCAGCTACACAAATCTTAGACAAGTGCAGAAAGAGTCACAAAAGCACAATTACAGTACAGGGCGGTTTTCAAGAAGAACGTGTACAGTAGTATTTTTTAGGAATATCACATAAATCTGGATGTCTGGATGTGATAATTTTTTTTTTATTAAAAGAAAATGCTCATTTAAGAAAATAAAGATTAAACAGTGTATTTTCTTGTTTTTTGTTGCATCACTAAGTAATAGAAAATGTAATTAGCCACTGATAATATTAACTGTCCTGAAGTTTAGAATCCAGATGCCTGTCAATCCTAATTACAAACAGTTACAAACAGTGTATCAGGGCTGATCCATATGATAACATTTTTAAAGCAAGCAAAATATAAAAGGCTGTAAATCGCTAAAAAGATAAATACAATCTAAGTGAGCAGTATACCATGAAACAGTACCCTAGATCAAATAAGGGAGCTGCTCAACCTGATGAAAAAAAAAAGATCAAACCCTTTTCTCTCCTATCTAGAGAGGTCCTCCAGGAGATCCTGGAATTAGAGGCCCTGATGGGAAGAAAGGAGACATAGGACACATAGGAGTAGTTGGACCACGTGGTTCTCCAGGACAGGATGGGTCACCAGGGCATCCCGGTCTACCAGGATATCCTGGCAAACCTGTGAGTCTTCTGTCAGCACACTCCTACAAATATTGGTTTGCTTCTGATTTGCAATGTTGCAAAGATTATCTTATGTAAGACTGCTGTGTCATCCAGGATGTTCCCCCTATTTTATAAGATAGTAGTGTTCCTTGGAACAATTAGGAAGTGACAGAATCATTGAGTAAGTTTACAAACAGGATTTCAGTTATGCAACTGAGAAATAAGAACTCAACTTATTGTCCAACTGCCTGATCTGTATTGCAGGGGAAGTCTCCTTCTGATGAACAGTTAAAAAAGCTCTGTGGAGATGTATTAAGACGTAAGTAACTAACCTACACATTTCACAAGAGAAGGCTGGACAGCTGTACACTGGGGCAAAAAAGGATTTAGTCAGCCACTGATTGTGCAAGTTCTTCTACTTAGAAAGATGAGAGGTAATTTTCTGTAATTCTGTAATTTTCATCATATGTACACTTCAACTATAAGAGACAAAATGAGAAAAAAATCCAGGAAATTACATTGTATGATTTTTAAAGAATTTATTTGTAAATTATGGTGGAAAATAAGTATTTGGTCACCCACAAACAAGCAAGATTTCTGGCTCTCACAGACCTGTAACTTCTTCTCTAAGAAGCTCTTCTCTCCTCCACACTTTACCTGTATTAATTGCACTTATTTAACCTCATTATCTGTATAAAAGACACCTGTCCACAGCCTCAAACAGTCAGACTCCAAAGTCAACCATGGCCAAGACCAAAGAGCTGTCAAAGGACAGCAGGAAGAAAACTGTAGACCTGCACCAGGCTGAGAAGAGTGATTCTACAATAGGCAAGCATGTTGGTGTGAATAAATCAACTGTGGGAGCAAATGTAAGAAAACGGAAGACATACAAGACCATTGATAATCTCGCTCAATCTGGTGCCCCATGCAAGATCTCATCCCGTGGGGTCAAAATGATCATTAGAACAGTGGGCAAAAATCACATAACTACATGGAGGGACCTATGACTTGCAGAGAACTGGGACCAAAGTAACAAAGGCTACCAGCACATCTACACACTACGCTGAAAGGGAAATCCTGCATTGCCAGGCTTATCCGCCTGCTTAAGCCAGTACATGTCCAGGACCATTTGAAGTTTACCAGAGAGCATATGGATGATCCAGAAGAGGAATGGGAGATTATCATGTGGTCAGATGAAACCAAAATAGAACTTTTTGGTAAAAACTCAACTTCTTGTGTTTGAAGGAAGAAGAATGCTGAGTTGCATCCCAAGAACACCATACCTACTTTGAAGCATGGGAGTGGAAATATCATGCTTTGGGTTTTTTCTACAAAGGGACAGGATGACTGATCCGTGTTTAGGGAAGAATGAATGTGGCCATGTATCATGAGATTTTAAGCCAAAACCTCCTTCTATCAGTGAGAGCTTTGTAGATGGAACGTGGCTGGGTCTTCGAGCATGACAATGATCCCAAACATACTGCTCGGGCAACGAATGAGCTCTGTAAAAAACATTTTAAGGTCCTGGAGTCTCCAGACCTAAACCCCATAGAAAATTTGTATAGGGAGTTGAAAGTCCGTGTTGCCCAGCGACAGCCCCAAAACGTCACTGCTCTAGAGGACATCTGCTTGGAGGAATGGGCCAAAATGCCAGCTACAGTGTGTGCAAACCTGGTGAAGACTTACAGGAAACGTTTGACCTCTGTCATTGCCAACAAAGGTTATGTTAAAAAAGTATTGAGTGCAACTTTTGTTATTGAACAAATACTTATTTTCCACCATAATTTACAAATTCTTTAAAAACCTACAATGTGATTTGCTGGATTTTTTTTCTCATTTGTCATCTCAAGTATACCTATGATAATTACAGACCTCTCTCATCTTTCTAATTAGTAGAACTTGCACAATCAGTGGCTGACTAAATACTTTTTTGCCCCACTGTAGGTTTTATAACATCAGTGTATGCTGTGCTGCAGTTGGCACTGTAACCAAAAGAAGAATGTTCTTATGTTTGCTGAATCAATAGAATAGGAAGTGTTAGTTTTGTTACAATAAAAATAATTGTATATATTTTACTGCATTGTAAAATAAAATATTACAATAATTTTATAAAAATACAAAGTTCCATATTAGAAATCCAACAAAACATTTATCATACACTTTTCACCTGCGTGATTCTGAGTGGTTAAATACTAGTAGATTTACTAAAAAGTTACTGAAAAAAATAGTTTAGAAAATAACTATTATAACTACTATAGCTTTGAAAATATGAACTTACTAGAGACTCATACATCTTAGTAACTGTAAAAATAAGTGGATACATTTATTTAATGTGGATAATCATGCTGAATGCAATTGCTAAGAATAAAAAAATGTTTACACTCCAGAAGAAGTGTAACTTCTGATTACCATGATCCATCAGTGTAAAGATGTTCAGGATTCTCCTTTGCACTCATTTCCCTCAGAGGAGCTCTCCCAGCTGATGCAGACGATGATTCCTCGGAGCTGTGAGCCCTGTGAGACGGTGAAAGGCCCTCCAGGTCCACCTGGACCTCAGGGTCCTAAAGGCTCTGTTGGACCACAGGGATATCCAGGCCGGCCAGGATCTCAGGGTTACCCAGGCTCAACTGGCTTACAGGGGCCCCCGGGGGTCAAAGGTATCAGAGCCTTACTAATGCTCTGATAGGCTTGCAAGTATATGAGGTCACATAATGAATTTATACATATTCTGTGTGTAACTTTCTCTAGGGGACATGGGACACAGGGGCTTTAAGGGCAACAGAGGGGAAGGCAGGCCAGGACAACCTGGACCACCTGGAGAAAGAGGTAAGAGATGAGCTCAGCCAATACATATGCCATAAAAAAGACATATACAGTCATGGTGCTAGTGTGCCTGCATGTAGCAACCTATTCTC
This sequence comes from Hassar affinis, assembly GCA_025674545.1. Lineage (NCBI taxonomy): Eukaryota > Metazoa > Chordata > Actinopteri > Siluriformes > Doradidae > Hassar > Hassar affinis. The sequence continues at coordinate 10,727,858 of JAOVYV010000045.1, read as the reverse complement.
TGCCTTTCTGTGACAGTGAAGGCAGTAATCTGGAGATGTCCAAAGAAACTAATTAACAAATAAACAAATTTGCCAAGCTCATTTCCACCATAGAGTTTCTGTTGCATAATTCTGCAACTATGTGTGAAATTAGAAGAGCTGATTTGATTGTATATCAATTAGTCATACCCCTTGATAATGTTGTATTTACATTTGCCTTTAGATTTATTGCATATTTATATATAGCATTTGGGTAAATTATTTTATTTAGGGCACTATAATAAAAGTTATTTACATAGCCAGGTTGTAAGAACTAGGACAGGGCTTTTTTTGCTTTGCATTTGTGTTAGAAAGGAGTCTCAGCAGGTGGGAACTTTAGCAAAATTTTGGCCCATATTTCAAATATTACATCCTCTCTCACACTGCTACACCTTATCAGCACAGATGTATTCATTTATGACCATGAAAAATAGCAATTAGAAAAGAACAGAAAAACTGGGTTTGTGGCATTTTGGGTGGATTCTTTACAGCAGCAGTATCAAACTTTGGTTCTGTTATCTACCACCCTGGAGAATTTATTTTCATCATGCCCAATTCTAACCTTTTGGTCCTTCTAAAGGCATTTATTTATAGGGATCAGATGTGTTAAAGCTACGGGGCATGGGAATTTTTTTAATATATGGTAATATGATAACCATGACAAGATAGAGAAAATAACAGAGAGATTGTGTAAACAAATTTAATGAATGCCTGTAAGTGAGAAAGGGTGATATCCTATAAGCAGAATAGTATTTTGTTTCAGCTCCTATATATATTTATACTCTTGGTTGGTTAAAATATACTGAATTGTAGTCAGATGATTTATCCTCATTATCTAGTTGAGATAGTGATTTTGGGTAATGCATATATCAGGAGCAATTGGATGTGATAGTTCTGTTTTCCTCTTTATTTTAGCTAGTTAACTAGACTTAGTGGTCTATGATCTTTATAGATGTATGGAGCCATCTTTCCTTCAGATCAATGAGAACTAAACACAAATGCTGGGAGATTAAAGTGGAGGTACTGAGAGTTTTTGCTCGTTCATCTTGTAAACAGTAACTGTGACAGTCACATTAATGTGCACAATTTTTTTTATCTCAGTGTTTCTGAATTTAATTATATCTTCAGAGACACAGACAATGGAGTCCCATCGAAAACTGCATACTAAATAGTATGCTGCTTGCTAAATACTTTGCCAATACACCATTCCTGCCATTACAATTCAGGCATACTACTTATGCAGTTTGTGATGCAGCCCTGAATTCCCTTAGAGTATGTGAATGATACATGACACCCCATATTATGAAATATTCTTTTGACAGTAGCTTACAATAGCATTTTACATCCTAGATCCTAACACCGTGTAGCTTTAAATTAGAGCTGATATATGGCTGAACACCAGGAATGGACTTGGACACCCCTGAAACAAAAAAAAAATTAAAAGCATGCTCAAAATTATACTAGTTTATTTAGCCTTGTTACATTTGGTTATTGTCAAAACAGGGATCCAGGGTCTGCGTGGCACTGACGGAATTGGATTACCTGGTCCTCCAGGAACACCAGGCAAATCTGGCTCTCCAGGCCTCCCAGGGAAGCGAGGTGCCCCTGGGCCAGCTGGAGTGTGTGACATGTCCATTTGCTACCCAGCTTACAACCTCAGGGAAGAGCACTATAGCAAAGGCCCGAATTTCTGACACAAGTGCACACACAGACACACACATACACAATATGAGAAGCATCTGCACAGGGTCAGTTCTTTACTGAAATAATTGAATGAATGACATGCAGTAATACTGAAAGGAGAGTGGCATTGATATGGAGGGCATTGATTATATGTGTCGCATTTGTAAACACCATTTTATGGTCACTGACCTATCAAGCTTGAATGCAACACAAGATGACTTATTTGACCCATCTGAAGTGTTTTTAAGACAAGGTAAGATAATTACTGTACTTAAAGGGTACTTAAATTGTAGTGCAGTTGAGTAAAAATCGTACACTTTGACTTGTTAAAAGACAGAAATTTGGACTCTGGTACGCACTTGCACTGCCCAAAAGAAGCTACCTCCATGTGAATATACAATATACAAGATAAGAATATATGCATTATACCAAGAGATATGTATTCAAATGCTGCTTGTGTTCAAATGTCTTCATTATTCATTTAAATCGTGTAAAAATCATACCATATTCTTATTTGAAATGTAATCCTATTTTGACAAATGTAATTTATTTAATGTATTTTATTCTCTGTAAGCAATGACTAAAGAGCAAATATAGATTTTTGTTTGTTTAACAGATCATAAACTCCATCTAGAAAAGTTCCATTTACTACCCAAAAGGATTCTTTGGTTTTTATTTCTCAGGGGAAACCTTAAAGATTCTTTAAAGGTTCTTTGCAGAGAGTGTCCCTTTCAGTTCTAAATGAAATATTTTGGTAAGCTTAGAACCCTTAGGCTAACTCCAAAGAAACCTTGAGAAACCTTTTTTTCTAAGGGTATAGTCAGAAACATATAAATATTCTAGTCAAAATCCAGAACAAACCCCATTTCCAGAAAAGTTGGGACACTTTTTAAAAATGCAGTTAAAACTGATTTTTTTGTTAATTCACTTGAAGGATTTTCAGTGTTTTGACAAGCTGTTGTTGTTGTTAAATATAAACAAATTTAGAAATGGATGCCTGCAATAAAAAAATGTGATGGAGGCAAAATAAGACTGGAACGGTTCTACAAGTAAAACTCAAGGTTCCACAATTAGCAATTTAACAGGTGAGGTCATCAGGCTTGACTATAAAAGGGGCATTAGCACCAAAGGCTTAGACTGTGCAAGCAAAGATGGGTCTTGGTTCACACATTGTGCCAAACTTCATGAGAGAATTGTCAGTCAATTCAAATCCAATGTTTCTCAGTGCAAGTTTGTAAAGAATTTAGGTCTTTCAAGAGCTACAGTTCATAATATCATTATGAAAAGATTTACAGAGTCAGAGGGAATTCCAGTGCATGGAAGGCTAAGTGTGGAATTGTAATAACTAAGTTGATTAAAATGTTTTGTTGTCTGGTTAAGTGTGTCTTTGGTCTGTTTTGTGGATTGATCAGATAAATTACTGTGCATGAACACCACTACAAGGGAACATGAAAAGAAGAAACATTGTGTTACTAGTAGTGTTAGGGTAGTAGTTGTGAAATAGAATGTTTTTTAAGGAAGCAGAAGATGATGCATAGAATGAGTCAAAATTCTGAAAAACACACACACACACACCCACACACACACACACACACACACACACACACACACATGCATTTAATTAGCTTTATACCGACCAACCTTCAGGCAGTCTAGTCCTTTGTCCAAAACCAGCCTTGTTTTAGGCAACTCATCAGTCTGAACACCTCTCTGAGGTAAGTGTAATTTGATTAATTATCTCTAAACTTAAGCTTTGCTGTTATTTTTATTAATTTACATTACATCATTTTAGTGATTAAATTGCTCTTCATAACAGGTTGCAATATGGACAACTTCACATCAACCACGTTTGACTACGATGACAATTCTTCAATGACTTATACACCACCGTGTGACTTGACAGACATAGATAATTTTAGCACACATTTATTGCCACCATTCTACATTATCATATTTGTTATTAGTCTTCTGGGCAATGGACTGGTGCTATATATCCTCTTCAAGTTTGAAAAGCTCAACACAGTCACTAGTATATTCCTCATCAACCTGGTGGCTTCTGATCTGATTTTTACCCTTGGCCTCCCATTCCAAGCTGTTTACCATACCTACGAGTGGTCATTTGGCCAGGTGGGATGCAAATTGATGAATGGCACCTACTACCTTGGCTTCTACAGCTCTGTGCTTTTCCTCACTCTCATGACCTTTGACCGTTACCTGGCTGTGGTGCATGCCGTTCCTGCTGCAAAATGGAGGCAGAGCTGCTACGCCTACATTTCAGCCACTGTTGTGTGGATTTTTTGTGGCCTCACTAGTGTGGAGATCTTCATCTATCATGATATAAAACAAGACATTATGCAAGGGTTAATTTGTACTGACAAGGGAGACCCTAAGCATAAGATAATGGGCACTTATTCTCAGGTTGCACTTTTTTTCATTTTCCCTTTAGTTGTCATCTTGTACTGCTATATCAGGATCGGCTTGAGGGTTCTCTCAACTAGAATGAGGAGCAAAGAAAGGCCTCTGAAGCTGATTTTTGTAATTGTGGTTCTATTTTTCATGTGCTGGACCCCATACAATGTCATATTATTGATAAAAGAAAATGATAATGGAGACCCTTGTGATTACAGTCTTGCCTATCTGCAATATGTCACTCACAGCATTGCTAATTTATACTTCTGTATCAACCCTGTGTTTTATACTTTTTTGGGTAGAAAATTCCAAAATTATGTGCGTCGCATGCTGGTGGATCAGGTACCATGTTTAAAGAATCACCTGCATGTCAGTGAAAGCAGCAGATCATTCTCTAGGTGAATGCTAAACATTTATCTGAGAATGAAGGAGGGACATATAACACTGTAAAGTGGCTTAGTGCAGCAGTTTCAAGGCTGTAATTTGTGCATATAATTACATATAGGAAGACATGATATATTTTTCAGACATCAAAAAAGCTCCATAGAGTTACTGCAGAATTTCAAAACTCTTCACAAAGTTAGCACTAGAGTTCTTTTTATAGACTTAACTATAAAAATGATAGGTTTCCACACATACTGTATTTAGTGAATGCATTTTCTTCTTGTTTTCAAACTCTACAACAGATTCACATTGACAACTGACTACATTCAAGTTGTAGTATAAGTAGTATAGTTGTTGGTATAATGAAGTCAATTTCCCTCTTTCAAGCTGCAATTTTAATGCCATACATATTTTTTTCTGAGACAATTAGATTTTTTATTTTTGTTTATTGCATGTGTCTTGCACAATTACTGTAAGATTCAAAACAAAATGAATAAATCATTAACAGTTATTAGTGTTTGACAATGTTTTCTTGTTCGAAGTGAGAAAATGGTTGCTGAGTTTTAAATGTGTTTGTAGAGTTGTAGCTGTGTGTTTGTAGAGCAAGTGTGCAAGAGTGAGAGAGATATTTTAAAAAATGAATTTGAAGTTGACTAATGACTAATGCTTGTTCACAAATGTAAGAAAAACAGTAAATAAAATGTTGCTATGATGTCTGTATTTACTTCTTACTTAGTCTGCATAATGTCCCATACACATAAGTGAATGTTAAAATAGTGCCATCATTGAAAAAATTTTAAAAATCACTCAAAAATTTTAATGTTGAAATGAAATACTACATATTAAATAGATATCCACACGTTGAGCTTTGCTGAGCAGTGTTGTGACTTGATTTGTCAATATTTGGCTAATGGATTAAACAAAGTCTGTGCATTTAATCTGTGTTTAAATGTAACCTTTTATTAATTAAAAAAAATGGTTGCAATGCAATGCAAATGTTTCACTCCAGCCTTGTAATGTTAAAGATCACTGCACTAGAAGATCTAGTTGCATAACTTTGTGAACAGGAATAAATTGCATATCATGATTACACATTTTTGAGAACTACACCACCCATGTGACTAATTGAGTTTTAGCCCAAATAAGAGAATGCGTATATTTCACTTTAGGTCAAGTTAATACTTGACATTTCTTTACTCATTCCTTCAACATTAATGCACACTGACAATATACATATACAATTCCTGACATACAATTTCTTTCTTTTTTTTGGACAGTTTGAAACTCTAAAACACATACAGTATTTGTACATGATACACCAGAAGCTAGGGGGTGGAATGGTGGAGCAGCTCACAGCTCCAAGGTTGGCAGTTTGACCCTGGCTTCAGGCTACTATTGGATAACAATACTATACAATGGATAACATACAGTATGTATCTAAATTCTCCATGGTTTATACAGTCAGCTTTGGGCATAATACAAAACAAGTTACGACAGGTTTGACTGATCCAAATTAATGTCATGTGGCTGTTTTATTGCTGATGTATATTCACTCTAATGCTACAATATGTCCAATTATCATCAAAAAACAATACATTTAACTTCTCCTAATTAGGAAAGCTGACAGCTTTATAGCACTCTGTTGACAGTGTGAAGGTGCAGCATCTTAATGTATTCATGTAACTTAATTAACTGAATGTTGAATTTACACAGCATGTATTGTGCTAAATTGTTTTTGAATTCTTTGAATGGGGCGGCATGGTGGTGCAGTGGATAGCGCTGTCGCCTCACAGCAAGAAGGACCCGGGTTCGATCCCCGGGTGGGGCGACCT
>JAOVYV010000045.1:10672496-10685891 GCA_025674545.1 Hassar affinis | reverse complement strand
ACCCTGCTAATTCAACCTTCACACTCTGCTCTTACTGGTGCAATGTGCAATTAATGAAGATTGGCCACCAGGCTGGTCCAATTTTGCCAAGAAACCTCCCACACTAAAATGACAGGTGTTTCAGTTTCATTGTCTAACCCCTGTATATATGCATATGCTGTGTATCTCTTGGTCTAGTTAAGCACACGCAACCACAGTTATGTTGAAGACTGCTGACTTGACAGTTGTCGAGAAGACGATTATCCCTCCACAAGGCCACAGAAGGTCATTGCTGAAAAGGCTGGCTGTTCACAAAAGAAATATTCTAATAATTTGAGATGCTGGATTTCTGCTTTTCATGAGCTATAAGCCCTAATGATAAAAAAGCTTGAAATATGTCTCTTGATGTGCAATGAATATAAAATATATGAAAGTTTAACTTTTTCAAATTAAATGATGAAAAGAATTAACTTTTTCCACTATATTCCAATTTTGTGAGATGCACTATTATTTAAAATAATGAAATAATTTAAAAAAAGGTACAAACCCAATTCCAGTGAAGTTTGGATGTTAAAACATAAAAAACAGAATACCATGATTTGCAAATCCTTTTCAACCCATATTCAATTGAATACACTACAAAGACAAGATATTTAATGTTGAAACAGATAAACTGTTTTTTCCAAATATTCATTTATTTTGAATTTGATGCCTGCAACTGAGAACTGAGGGCTCTAATTGTTGAAGCTTTGTAGGTGGAATACTCTCCCATTCTTCCTTGATGTACAACTTCAGTTGCTCAACAGTCTGGGGTCTCTGTCGTCATATTTTGCGCTTCATAATGCCCCACACATTTTCAATGGGAGACAGGTCTTGAGTGCAGGCAGGCCAGTCTAGTACCCGTACTCTTTTACTATGAAGACATGCTGTTGTAACACATGCAGAATGTGACTTGGCATAGTCTTGCTGAAATAAGCAGGGACGTCCCTGAAAAAGATGTTGCTTGGATGGCAGCATATGTTGCTCCAAAACCTCTATGTACCTTTCAGCATTAATGGTTCCTTCACAGATGTGCAAGTTACCCATGCCATCGGCACAAACACACCCCCATACCATCAGAGATGCTGGCTTTTGAAATTTGCACTACCAATCCGGATAACAACTGGACAGTCCTTTTCCTCTTTGCTCAGAGGACAAGACGTCCATGATTTCCAAAAACTATTTGAAATATGGACTCGTCAGACCACAGGACACTTTTCCACTTTGCGTCAATCCACCTCAGATGAGCTTGGGCCCAGAGAAGCCGGCGCCGTTTGTTATATATAAACATTGATATATGGCTTTCGCTTTGCCTGGTAGAGTTTTAACTTGCACTTGTAGGTCTACGAACTGTGTTCACTAACAATGGTTTTCTGAAGTGTTCCTGAGCCCATGTGATAATATCTGTTACAGAATGATGTCAGTTTATAATGCAGTGCTACCTGAGGGATTGAAGGTCACAGACATTCAATGTTGGTTTTCGACCTTGCCGCTTACTTGCAAAGATTTCTCCAGATTCTCTGAATCTTTTGATGTTATTATGGACTGTAGATGATGAAATCCCTACATTCCTTGCAATCGCACATTGTGAAATGTTGTTCTTAAACTGTTGGACTATTTGCTCACACAGTTGTTCACAAAGTGATGAACCCTGTCCCATCCTTGCTTGTGAATGACTGAGCCTTTCGGGGATACTCCGTTTATACCCAATCATAAAACTCACCTGTTTCCAAGTAACCTGTTCACCTGTGGAATGTTCCAAACAGGTGTTTTTTTAACATTTCTCAACTCAGAAAAGGATTTCAAAAGGATTTGCAAATCATCGTATTCTGTTTTTATTTATGCTTTACACAATGTCCCAACTTCATTGGAATTGGGGTGTGGTGATGTATGTGTGACACTGTGTTTTGACTGAAAACAAGCACGCTAAATCAATGATGTTTAATTGTTATTATTGATCATTCCATGTTTTTTCAAATTATTCATTCAAAATAACAGGTAAGAGCACAGTGCCTCACTGGGGTCTGGTTCATGACATCACTGTAATGCACATGCCACTCTTAACATCACATCTCTAAGCTCATTTCCTCCAATTACCCCCTCCTGTAAAAACCCTCATACATACACTTGTTTGTACCATGTGCTGAATCACAATTGAAATCAGAAAAGGTCAGAGAAACAAACTGTTTGTTTCAGCTTACTTCCACAGAGGTCCCAGAGGCAAACAGTAGAGGAGGTCACATTCACTCAGCAGTTTGTACACACCTATGTTGCCCCAAGGAAACTTTGCTAAACTTGCAGGGATCTTTGCATTCTGTGATAGGTCACTTAGCAGACAAAATGACAAACATACTAAATACAACTTCTTGCACTTTTTTCATGCTTCAGACTTTTGCAAACTATATTTTTTTATGTCTGATGCAAAGATACTCACTAACATTTTTAGCAATGTAATTCCATAGAGTGGTCTTTAAACAAATTTTGGACACTCATTTATTGGATTCATTTAGGATTCAGGAAAGATTGAAAGCTGAGGGTGTTGCCAGTGTCATTGGTAAATACATTTCTGAAGTCCAGTATTTGCCTTACATTAACCCTGTGATCACACTAGCAAGACACAAAGTAACAGGCAGCTATACATTTTCTTTGTATATGTACCAAACAGAGCAGCAAGTGACAAGCAACATATTGAAATGAGTTTTCTCAAATCTATGCAAAAAAAATATATGTTAAAATGATAAATGCATGCAGTTGGCTTGACTGGGGTACTTTTGGGCCCATATTTCTTTGACTTTACAATATTACTTTAATTTAATTAAAAATGAATTAAAGCTTAATTCAACTTTAATTCCTGCCTGCAATTACTATACATTTACTGCTTGATGCACAAAAATAAAGGCACTGGTTTCATCGTATAATGTGATACATAAACTCTCATTAAATGTGTACAGAAACATTATAAAGAAAAATAAATTTAGAAGAAGTAGCAGAGTGTGTTGGATTCTCTGGTGAGTATGTGTAGCTAGTACATTGCTGAACTTGCTTAGCTAATCAAGATAGAGTGAAAACTAACACATAACACCTAAATCAAAAAGATAGATAGATAGATAGATAGATAGATAGATAGATAGATAGATAGATAGATAGATAGATATTTAATTGATCCCAAAGGGCATTTAGGATTACTTTAGGATCTTTAGGATTAGGATTCTTAGTAGGGTTTATAAGAATTTCAAATAAAAAAGAAATCATTAATACATTTTCACAATTGCCTTTTTATTGATGATTTCTAAACAAAGGCTACAATTAACAATTGATGCACATATTTTATTAAAGCAGTATGCATACAAGGGGTGTTACATGTTAATCTCACAGTATCTACTTTACATTCTGTTTGTAGGCACACAAAACCTTGGAAGTCACTGAAAATAGACATCAAACACTACTTTAACACAAAGACTTCATACACATTTATGCACCTGCATATGAAATATCTGTTCATGGGACTGTTTGTTTTTTTAGGGTAATTATACATTTTTTGGATTTTATTATAATGTTGCTGGACAAGCTAGATGCAAGTAAGCAGTCTGGGAAGAACTTTTTCTGGAAAATGCCAGTGACTGGAAATTGGTTCCACCTGCACTGCAGGACCTGAGGAGAAGCTCAGCGACTAATGAGACAGCTTGGAGATGCATTCTAGGCCTGGCAGAGCCCTGTGTGCAGAATCGAGAGGGGAATGAAGCTGTCTCTCCAGTTTGCCTTCAAAGATTGCCTTCAAAGATACAGATTGATCTGTAGCTCTGTCACTATGTTAGATGAGAGGAAAGAGAAAGGGATGGGCCAGCCATCTTTAGGGCTGACTGCTCTGATTTAGCCTGCAGCAGCAGCTCAAAGCCAGGCCATGCCTCCAAAGCTTCAGACTCCTGGGAAGGTGGTGTAACATGCTGAAAGTGAGCTACGGCCACTGCCCTACATAAAGCATCTGCCAGACAATGAAAGAATCAACCCACTCCACCCCTTCTCTCACACAGCGACAGATGGAAGCAGCCTGGATGAAAAACTCCACCATCAAATTTCCATTAAGGCACTAAGAAAAAGAGAAATTTGTGCTGCTCAGAGTTGTCATTTCAATCAATAAAAAAGATAACTGAAGAAACAAATTGACCATACATGCTACATATTCAGTTAAATACTGATGATGGTCCAAAGAACAGTCCATCTCATTATGTACACATTTCACCAACATTCCATGCACAATTGCATGCAAGAGTCAGATGAAAGACAATACTATTTTCCCCCATATTGGCTGTGCAGTGGCATCTGAACAGGTCTCACTTGTAATATGTATTTCTCTTGCATATTAAGCTGGAAATAGAATACAGGGATGGGAGATGGGAAAATTTGCTGGAGAGCCAAAGACTGCAGGCAATACATTTGATCATGTTGGACAGGTTTTTTTTTTCTGGCCGGTAATGTTCAAAGCAATCTGCCACATGTGGGGGAGCTGAGGATTTGGTAATGTATTCAGAAAGTAACCCAAAGCAACACACACAAAGGAAATATCATCTGCAACGGTACATAGATGAGGAAAATAAAAAAACATTAGACACAGGAACCTGGCACACTGTGGCCCGTTTGCACTCATGCTGAAAACTGCTCAGTGAAACGTACAGATGGCTCTTCAGCATTTACACCTATTTACTGAAGGACTTTGAACCCAAGGTTAAACTACTTTGTAGTCAGTGGAGTGCAGAGATGGAGGAAATCTGACAGCTGATGGTTTGCCTTACTGTTGCCTCATGAATGTGTTTCACATGAAGCAGGCCTATGGTGAGAATCTGAGACAGGAGTGAATATTGAGGCTGATGAAGCCTGCATCATGCAACATCATGTCTGGTGCCAGCTGCAGTGAAGCTGCATGTTATGAAAGAATTTTCAACAGTTCAAAGCCACTGATGAATAATATCATCATTCCCTTCAGACAATTCAACTGTCCTGTAAAGATTCTATCTCATATAATGAACAGCATGTGTTGCAGTGATATAACATGGAGGTCAAACTGTGTGTTTATGTGTGTGTACTTGTTTTTCTAGCATTGTGAAGACTAAAAGTCCCCACAATAATAAGAATATCTAGATAGGAATAAGAATATTTCTGGTCTTGTGTGGACAATATTGCTGGACCTCACAAGGAAAGTGTGTTTTTTGGTTGTAATTTTTAACAAAAAAAATAATAAAAGAGTGAAACATGTGCCGTTTATTACTGAGTTTAGGGTTAGGGTTTGGGTTATGGTTATGGTTAGTAATTATGTCAATGGAAAGTCAAAGTGTAGGAAAGTATAGCAAGACAAATGTGTCTTGTTAATGTGTTAGCATGTGTGTGTGTATGGGTGTGTATACACAGAATGCAATTTGCACTGTCAGTGAATTTGAAGACATTCCATGTTTTCCTAATTCTGTTACAGTTGCTAATTTTTAAGTACAATGACTGATTAAGAAAATTCTTTCAAACTGTTTGTTTGTTTGTTTATTGTTTTTTAACATCGTTTCAGCATCAAATGGTTATTTGAATGACAGACACAAGGTTACATTGATACATGTCTTTCATCAGTACACAAGTTAAATTTTTCAAACACAATCATGGGGCAATTTTGTATGTCCAATTCATCTAACTTGCATGTCTTTGAGCTGCGGGAGGAAATCAAGAGTACCTGGAGTAAACCCACACAGACATGGGGAGGACAAGCAGACTCCACACTAAAAGGACCCAGACCGCCCCACCTGGCTTTAATAACCGTCAAAAATAATTTACTGAATTATAGTTTACTCATTTACTTTATATATATTTATTTAGTTTACTTATTCACTGTATACATTTAGTACGTACAATGGTAACAATTTAATTGGATTGTCCACCACAGAGGGTTTAAATAGTATTTCAACAGCAACATGTGCTATATGCGTGATGACTAATGTATGTAAATGTTAACACAGCTAGGAATCCATTTTATTAATCTTTGTTGAACACATTAACCCTAATCCTAACCCCAAGGTTTCCTGTTCTTTGTCAATGGTTGAATGATCCTAACCTAACCAAACACACAATACTGGTGATACTGGTGTCAACTTTATACCTGGGATAACATCCAGAATCCCCACAGCCATGCCCAGGATAAAGTGGTTACAAAAATGAGTGAATGATATACAAACAAACACCCAACTAATAAATACACATTTTATTTTCCATTTCATTATTATAGATTGTCACATTATACAGTATACTGTATTGAAATTATATTCAGAAATATTCATCCATAACATTGACTTGTTAAAGTGTATGAATTGCTATATGCAATAAATATTTCTTAATATCATTTACAACATTTATGAGGTTGGGTACTGATTCAGCTTTGGTAGTCCATATTTTGTAGTATATATTTCATTTCTTCTGTCTATTTTTGTGAGGAGAAAGTCAATTTTGAAGGGGTTAAAACAATGCTATCATCTTTATCTGCATAGATGGAGCTGCCCTCATCTACCCACTCAATGAATTCTAAAAGCTAAAAGCTGGCTTCACTCAAATCAAAAATCAAGGCCATATATTATCGGCAGTACCGCAGTGCCCACACAAAAGCCTAATCTATCTATCCGGAGATCTTCAATCGAGTTTGCTGCTTTTTCAGTGAAATTAATTACTTGAAGCACAAAAGTGTGCCTGTGGTCCCGGTGGGATTGTTAAGCAGGCCACATGGTGTTTCAGATTTCTGAATACATTCTTGATGGAGGGGCTGATTGAGAAAAATGAAAAGTGCAATATAATGACACCAGTCCTTTTCATAAAGCCAGTATGTAGTTCTGAGGACCCAGACAAATGACAGGCTGCTCTTATTGAAGAAATAGTGCTAATGTGCCAACCATGGCAGCTGGTATGATTTGTCAACACTTAGACCTGTGTAGGTTTCTGCATATTGCTTACATAAATCCAAATCCTTTGTGTTCATAACATTGTTAAATGTTTGTTTTACACCAAACTCATTGTTAGACTACTGATTTAGTGGACATTCACAATGCACCTCTTTTTATTACCATGGAAAGCTAAAATCTAGATTTTTTTTCCAGTGGTATAATTAGTACAGAAATCTCTTACATTAGTTTGTGACGCTCTCAAATATCTTCATAGCAACACCCACAGTAATTATTTCTATGAGGAATTAACTACTCTTGGCTTAAATGCATAGTAATCTTTGCACTGGAATAAGGTTATAATTTAATGTGCAGGTTCCTGTTGATTTAAAACAGGGGCATGCACATGGCATCATTTTAAAGATAATTAGCCTGTCCTATATAAAAAAGGGTATAAAACTTCCCACTTAGATTTAATTGCTTCCTACAGCTATGTTTTTATGGCATTTGAAACATTTTTTTCAATCCAGAAAAGCTCTTTCTTGGTATTTCAACATTTTCTTATTTCAGCCTTTAAAATGCACCATGACCATATTGTCTTGGAATTAAACTAATTAATGGGGTACAGTGCCTCCATCTTTTGAATGCAAATTTAACATTAAAAGTTAAGGTTTACCAAGTTCAACATGTGCCCACATAAAAGCACACACAGACAGACAGACTGTGGTAAATATAGGCCTAGATTTTGTCTTTAAGGATGGAATAAAAGACTTAAAAATAAAAAGTCAGTGCTAGGGTGGTGTGATGCAGAACCCTGTGTGAAGTTAGCTACTGTTCGTACACCAACATTGTTTTCATATAACAGCATGCCCTGACGTGCTTTCTTCCTCTTGTACCACAGCAATTTCCCAATGCTCATCATTTTCATTTATTAAAGAACAAGGCTGTGCCAGTGAGGGCATCAAGTGCTGCTCTGTCAATGGGAGACAGAGTCAGAGCGCCAGAGAAAGAGCTATGACACGGAGCTAAGACAGAGCACATTGTGTGTGTGTGTCTGCGTGTGCTACTGAGTAACGTGATTAAAGTGCTACAAAGCTCACTTTTGTTAATAAAACCTGTTGAGTTCCCAAACATGTCTCCCAACCCCTTTATTCTCCCAATATGTTACAAAGGCATTTACCCATTAATAGTTATTTTTAACATGGTTTAACATGGCACTTAGCAACTATAGCAACTATAAACAGCAATTTCCTCATCACTCTCTCTTTCTTTCTTGAAGTTAAATAAAAACCTTTTAAAAATCTGTTGTGTTACTGAAAACTGTTAGAATCCCTCAGGCCACGCCCACTTCCTCCTCTCACACTACTACTTTCTCCCGTTCTTCTAGCCCCTCCTTCTGAACCTTCACCTTTCCTCCCATTGGTGCTTCCAGGTTCTGACTTCCGGGGCTTCTTCTATATATACTTCCTTTCACATGGCTGACGTTGTGAAGTATATCTCCTTAAATTCCAGTGTTTTGTCTCCTTTTCTCCGTGTTTCCAGTCCCGTTTTGTGAGAGTGGTGAGTGTGCGTCTCTGTACGAGTGCTTGTGACTGTGAGCGTGCTTGTCGTGTCTTTTGGTCCTTGTGCTCCTTCCGTTTTTTGTTCCTTCCATTTCCCTCTTCCTATTTGTGTAGGAGCTTCCTTAATATTTGCAGTGGGCAAGCTGGCCGGTCGTGTAGCTTATTGAGTGCAGCCTCAGTAAGCCCGACCGGCGCGCTTGCGCGCTGGTTCATGTTTTCTGTTCCTCTTCCTGTATATAGTTTACTAACTTCACCGCGTGCCTTTACCTGTGTTTCCACACCCACTAACTCGTGGTGTCCCGGACCTCTTATTCTTCTCCCTCTTTCCGCTGCAACTCTCTCTATCTCGCCTTTCACTCTCCCGCTCACCCGGGTCCGCCTCATCAGCCACTCTGCTCCCCTTCACTCTCTATTTTCTTACTCTCGCTTACTCTCTTCCCTCTCGCTTCCTTCCTGTCCTCCCCTCCCGTTGAGGACAGCTTCCTATTTCACAGTTTCCATTCTTCCAGCTGTGTTTCCCGCTGCTCAGTTCCCTAGGGGCATTCCTAATCCCTGGCTAGTGTGCTTTTCTGTGCAGGTCTACGGTCCCGTCCATTTCTCTACAGTGCCTGCCTCCCGTCTGCCGTCTGGAGCTTCCGTCACTCCGGTTCCCCCTCCACTGGCTTCCCGGCACACTATTCCACCTGCTTCAGTGCATTCTATTGCTCCCATTTCTTTAATAAACTGTTTCACTTTTACCGCATCTATGTCTCCTAAGCCTCACTTCCACCAGCGCATAACAATTAATAGTACACGGTCAACCAAAACACTGGCTTTTTATTTCCCTGCATAGACATACAGAATATTTATTTCAAACCCACTGATGAATGAATTACTACGATGGATTGGCACCCTGTCTAGGGTTGTTCCTGCCTTGCGCCCAATGTGGCCGGCTTGGTACCGGCTCCCCCGTGACCCTGAAAAGGAATAAGTGACCAAGAAGATGAATGCATTAATAAATGAATGATGATGAATGAATTACCCCTATGAAATGTAAATATCAGTGGAAATCAACACTCCCAGTGTAGATAGTGGCTCTGCTGAACTGTCCCTCATTCTCCACACTTTTGTCTTATACATACATGAAACCGGGTGCAGTGGTGTGAAGCACACCGCCACTGGACTCTAGAGCAGTGGAGACATGTTCTCTGGAGTGACGCTTCTCCATCTGGCAATCTGATGGTCGAGTCTGGGTTTGGAGGTTGCCAGGAAAACGGTACTTGTATGATTGCATTGTGCCAAGTGTAAAGTTTGGTGGAGGGGGAATATGGTGTGGGGTTTCATGCTCCCAACTTTGTGGGAACAGTTTGGGGATGGCCATTTCCTGTTCTAACATGACTGCACACCAGTGCACAAAGCAAGGTCCATAAAGACATGGATGAGGGAGTTTGGTGTGGAAGAACTTGACTACCCTGACCTGAGTCCTGACCTCAACCCGATAGAACACCTTTAGGATGAATTAGAGTGGAGACTGTGAGCCAGGCCTTCTCGTCCAACATCACTGTCTGACCTCACAAATGTGCTTCTGGAAAAATGGTCAGAAATTCCCATAAACACACTCCTAAACCTTGTGGAAAGCCTTAATGCTATGGATTAAGAATGGGATGTGACTCAAGTTCATATGCATGTGAAGGCAGGTGAGAGAATACTTTTAGCAGTATAGTCTATATTTACCAAATCTTAATACTAACAAGCTTCAAACATCAAACAATAAACAAAATATTTTGTTGTGTTAATCTCAGAAACTATTTTGAAAAACAGTTAAACAAGCTTCAAATCCATATTGAAAATTACTGAACTGAAACAATAGAAACATACTGAAACACTGAAACTGTCACATTCTCATAATAAATGAGATATGAACGACTGTTGCAGGTTATTTATAAATCAGATAATGTCTAGGCCAGAATGAAATTAGACCTAGAGTTCTCTGAAAAATAGCAGAAATGATGTTTGATCAGACCAGTTTGTTAGCACTGTGTCAGAAGTAAGAAGGGGCTTACACCACTATGGAAAACAGTGTAAAGTAACTGGGATGACTGTACAGGGATGATTTGAGATGGAGGGTGCAGTGAAAGCATAAAAAAGATTTGCTTGGTATTGTATGATCTGCACCTGCCATACACAACCTATAGAGACTGTATTTTTAGTTTTCAGTTAGTGACAGTCAGTAATTAAATATCTGAATAATTAAACAAGTTTTATTTGGTAGGTGTTGCAGTCAATATGTACAATCAGTAAAACTTGTAAAGTCTGAAAAGGTGATTTACACTGTAATGTTTAATGTTATTACAATGTTGTAACTGTAATGTTAATTGAAACAGTGGTGTTTATACACAATAAATGGAGCAGTAAAGTCTGATATTAAGTGGGCTTCAGCTGCAGTTTCAGAGATGCATGCTGCTAATTGAAGGGGTTAGCCAATCAGGAGCTCTGCACCCTTCCCCCACCACACAGGCTTCCCCAGCCAGCTCCCCTCCCCCTCCTGCAGCACAGTGTGGTACTGTGAGCTAGAGGTGGGCGATACTGGGAATTTTGGTATCGATCCGATACCAAGTAAATACAGGGCCAGTATCGCCGATATCGATACCAATACGTTTTAGTGTTTAAGCTTCATAGATCCAAAGGATCCAAAAGACCTAGGGTAGAATTTCGCCAAACATTGTACGTGACAACAAAATGCTTCTTTATCACAATCAACATTTTTGTTTAGAAAGAACAGAACAGTGTTACGTCAGCGGCCACTAGGGGCCGCCACTCTCCCCCAAATCCATCTCCCGCAGAGGTCAAAGGGATCTACTTCCGGTGTTTCCCACAGGTAGCTCGGCCAGATTGTATCCACCTGTGCCCTATCTGGGAGAAGAGCCCTCATTGGTTCCCCCTCCCTATTTAGGGTGCCTTCTGGCTGGTCTTCCCTGTGGGACAATGCTCATTATATCCTAAACAACACTTCAGACGAGATTCCTTCCGTTCAGAGCTAAGTACCTTTCCATAGCGTTTATTAACTTAGCGAACCTTCTCGTGTGTTGTTCTTTCTAACTCCTTTTTGTTCTGTCTGTGTGCAGATTCTGGCCAGAGCGTGGAGCTGGACTTTCCGTTTCTTTGGAGCAGGGACTGAGTTTGCACTTCGGCTGCACTTTATGTTTGCTCCTTCGTTTTCTTTATGCTCACGCTCTGTGCTGCGTTTTGACTTTGTTACTTTGAACATTATTATTAAATCTGCTTTTGCTTCTACATCGCCTCAGTGGAGTACCTCCTTACAGATTGTCCCGCCACTATGGAAGCAGCGGATTTAATCAAGCTCCAGGTGGAACCTCGCGAAGGAATCACGTCTGCTTCGGGAAGCACGAGCCGTGATCCAGGACCTGGAAGCACGTGCCTTGGGTGTCGGCAGACACCAGGAGCCGTTACTGGTCCTCTTCCAGAGCGCTACGGAGGAGATCCGCCCAGATGCGCCGGCTTCATTCTACAATGCAAGCTGTTCTTTGTGGCGCACGGCTCCCTTCCCGACAATCAGAAAGTGGCTCTTGTCATCAGTACCCTAACCGGAAAGGCACTAGAGTGGGCTACTGCCCTCTGGCATAATTCAGGTGAGATGATGCAGACTTATTCCACTTTTCTGACCGATTTCAAGAATGTATTTAACCATCCTTCTGAGGGCCAGGCTGGAATACGCCTGCTCTGAAGGCCGTCTTCCGCCGTGGGCTCTCACCGGCAGTACTCCGCGAACTGGCCTGCCAGGACAACCGGATGACCCTGGACTCACTCATCACGGCCTCCATCCAGTTGGACCAGCTGCTACGCTCCCAACCACGAGAAGCAGAACACCTCAGCGGATCCCGCCCAGCTCCTCCAGAGGATCCTGAGCCCATGGTCCTGACTGTAAAATCGACCTTCTCCCTATAAGATCTATTCATTGTCACTCCCTGAAAAACAAGCTATGGAGGAGTACATCCAGGAGGCGCTGGCAGTGGGCTACATATGTCACTCAAGTTCCCTGGCTTTCCTTTTCTTTTTTGTGGAGAAAAAGGGAGGTGGCCTTCGCCCATGTATAGACTACCGAGGACTAAACAAGGTCACTGTGCGCTACCCCTATCCCTTGCCACTTGTCCCCTCAGCCCTCGAACAACTGGCTGGGGGTAAGCTCTTCACTAAGCTCGACCTAAGGAGTGCAATTAATCACGTTCAAATCCGCATCTGATAAACGAGGTACTTCGGGACATGTTAGGTAAATTCATTCTAGCTTACATAGATGATATCTTGATCTTCTCTCCCGATCTTTCATCTTATGTAAATCATGTGTCTAGGGTCCTAGAAAGACCCCTAAAGCACCAGCTGTTCATCAAAGGGAAAAAGTGCCTCTTCCACCAGCAACGTATTGATTTCTTAGGCTATCACATTGGCCCGGAAGGGGTCGCGATGGATCCCGGGAAGGTCTCAGCCGTTGAGAACTGGGAGGTGCCCAGAACTCCCAAGGATCTGTGAGGTTTTCTCGGATTTGCCAACCTTCTCAAAGGTAAGCCCAGGCGCTTGAGGTCGACACCTTCTGCCCAGAAAGCTTTTACCTCAGCCTCTGTCCTTAGACAGCCAGACTGCCATTCATTGTTGAAGTCAACGCTTCTGAGGTTGGTGTAGGTGCCATCTTGTCTCAGCATCACGGTCAACCAGCTAAGATGCATCCAGTTGCATTTTTCTCCCGTAAAATGTCCAAAGCCGAACGCAACTACGAGGTAGGAGATAGGGAGCTCCTAGCCGTAAAATTAGCCTTAGAGGAGTGGAGGCATTGGCTGGAGGGCTCCAAGCACCCCTTCCTAATTTACACAGATCACAAGAATCTGGAATACCTTAAGGCTGCCAAGAGACTTAACTCTCGT
>JAOVYV010000045.1:10538884-10556284 GCA_025674545.1 Hassar affinis | reverse complement strand
TAGCGCCCTGTCTAGGGTTGATTCCTGCCCTTGCGCTCAGAGTTGCCGGCTGGGCACCGGCTCCCCCGTGACCCCGTGACTGGGAATAAGTGGTACAGAAAATGACTGACTGACTGACTGACATTGTCTCTTGCATTTCATTACATTTTCAGTCTGCATTTTCTATGGGGTTAAAGCTGGGTTTTAAAGGCGGTGGAAAACCCTGTTTTAGAAACCTCATATATGGGAGAACTTAAATATTGACATAAGCAACTGCATAACAGATCTACGCATATGCATAGCATTCCTGACATAAATATTGACTTGCATTGATAATATAACAGCATTTAACCTCAAATGCACTGTAGAAAAAAAACCCTTCAGAAATACCCTTACTCTGTGTTTTGCCAAAATGCTAAGACTTGTTTTATAAGCCATTTCAGTGGAGGTTCTCATATAGTGTATCATGGGTAAAGAGTCCATTTTTCCCAAAAGCAGACAAATATGAATTACTATAGTGTTAAATGTGTGCATTTCCAGTGTATGTGTATGTGCCGTCTCAAATTTTAATAACGCCACAAAAGTAATTGTACCACTCTAACCATGAGAGAGAGAGTGTGTGTGGTGCAGGGAAGAAGAGATGGGGGAGAGAGTGAACGAAAATGAGTGGACAGAAGGATGGAGGGGGAGGACGATGGGGATTCAGTGAACATGCACTATGCAGTGAAGATGCCAGGATTGTGGTCCAATTCAATTTACTAGATCAAAACAAACGTTGTTCTCTTTGAAGACACTGGGCACAAGGGCATCCAATTAGTGAATGAGTTGCATTTGATCTGTCTCAGCAACTTGCAAGAACACGGTTAGAGCTGTTTTTGCCACATGTGCAAATGTGCATGCCTGCATTAAGTTTTACAGAACTGCTTGTGGTGCCAGAACTATTGTGTTCAATATTGGATTATATTGCATTGTTTTAAAAGAAATAAAAGAAATGTGACAGAATTGTTCATGTGCTACTTTGGACCTTGTTGTGTTGATTGCATTGTACCAGCAAATCTGAGTTCTGTATCCCACTGTTCATGTGTCACTTATGGAAAGGAAACAGAAATATAATGCTGTTTTGTGCAATTCAGAAATTAATAAAAGACTAGAAATATAAAGCTTAGCTGGAAATTACTCATGGACTTATATTGATTAGAATCTCAAGATAATCAGTGTTCAATTGCACAAGATTAGAGGAAGTCTGTGTAGTAAGCATGCTGATGTCTTAAGCACTAAAGAGAAAAAGAAATTATTTGTTTTTTGTAAAATGTTTTTTTGTTGTTGTTTAAAACATATTCCATATCAAATTTTATTTGTAATTTAAATTGGTAGTTGTTACTGTAACAGGGAATAATCAATAGATAAGCCCTAGAGGAGAAAGTCAGTAGAAACAAAAATGATGTCAAATGTTAAATTGTTCCTCACAGTTTTGTTTTACAATATATAATGTGCCAATTTTCTTATAGCTATATTTCTTTTGCTATAGCTTTTAGGACTATTATAGAATTTAGCCTTTAACCTCTTGTGCCCTGTATTCTGGGAAAATACTGTAGAGCATATGTGTCTCCTCAGTCTTCCATGCTAAACTATAACATAGTGTCTATCTAAATACCCTTCAGCCCTTTGACATAATGGGATGAATTAAGAGCCAATTGTGTCTCTTTGGAAGAGAAGCCTGTGGAAGTCTGCCTGCAGCCGTAAAGGAGATGAGTGCCCACACATAAAAGTGGCAGATTAGATTAAACACAGACAGCTCAGTTTGATGTGTGGGATGACTTTGACCCCCTTCTGGGCTTAGCCTTTTTGCCCTATGCTCTGCCAATGGGCCTCTTGCCTCTCATTCCTACCTCCAAATAAAATGCATTCACTCAGGAGGGCTTTGGCTCATGCAGCCCGCTCAAATGGAACTGCCACACTGTTTTGATTAAGGATGTCGATTTGAAGCTGTAATTGCCACTGCGCCTCATTGTGTGAAAGTCGTTTGCAGAGGGTCGGAAAAGCATATTGTATTGTGCAGCAACCAATGAGCACTGATTAAATGGTATTGTGTGTATTTGTGGGTTTTTTTACAGCTGGGCTTTATAAGTACCATGTAAATAATAGTCCTAAAAGCTACAAAAACATCAATACAATAAATGTTTTTACTGCATGGACAAAAACCTGCTGTATTTTATTGATATGCAATCATACAATCAGGACATTTAGTATTAATAAATGACATTGTTCACAATGTGAAGAGCACAGTCTGAATCATGGATTTCAATAATTATTAATTTTTAAATAGAAAAATTGACCATTAAGCTAGTGTATGTTTGAGAATTATAGGGTTATTTTTTATTGTTCTTGTTGTTGTTGTAAAAATCAGTTAATAAAGATGATATTTTTATGCCAACACAGTACATTTAGAATTTCTACACAAATTCATTGCTAGAAAGTGTCAAAATAATAATACAATTGAAAGTTCATTATGCTATGACCTTATGGAGGGCTACAACTTTATGGCGCAATATATCAAAATAACAGAATTGTCAGCCATTATAATTCCAACCTTTCAATTTGTTGTTCCTTCAGTAAGGAATAATGCACAATGTTTGAGTGCTGTTTTAGGAAAATAATCAATGACAGGTTAAGTGATGCAGCCCTATGCAAAGCATGTCCCAAACTGTTTTATTCCTTTTATACTATAGGAATGATGATTATGAGTTTTTTACATTGTACATTTATTTTTTTATTGCATCATGTGAGTTATTGTCTGCCTTATGCATACAAATTGTGCCAAAAATGGCAGTAATCATATTCGTATCCAGGACAAGAGGTTTTGTGAACATGCTTGCAGGGGATTTATATTATAAAAAGAAAATAAACATTTTGAAGTGGACTGCAAAAACTCTTGATTTTTGATGTATTGCTTTGTGTTTCTGGACCAGACAATAAGGTCAGGGGACAGCAAAGACGTAAGACACATATAGAGCACAGACAAAAAAATTGTGCTTCAGGGAAGGATGTGGAGTGAAACCACTCCAAATCCAAGTGAAATAATTCATTTCAGGCTGTCAGTCACAGGCAGATAGAATGTCTAGTTCAAGGCTAAAGCCATCAATCATATCTGGTGTGTCTCCCCTCATAGTAAGTCACATCTGCAGATCTTAAATGACCTCATATAGGGCAATGTTAATTGTACCTGCTGAGGCATCTGCTGAGTAGTCAACATAAAATGTGTTAGTAACGTGTTGGGCCACCCGGAGCTGCTGGAGCAGCATCAATGCTCCTATGTATAGATTCCACAAGTCACTGAAACTGGACTGGAAAGATGAACGCCATTCTTCAAAAATATATCAGCTGAATTTACATTATGGGCCTTGAGAACATTCTGATGGTTTGTTGCAGGTTTGATATTTTGTGCCAACTGTTTGCATATATACAGTTCTGTGCAAAAGTCAATCGTGTAGCAGCAGCACAACAGAACAAAGTAAAGTGATATACCCATGTTCCCTAGCTCCCCACACACTGTGTGGTTCACTTTAAATAAAAAAATGAAAAGATATCAATCATCTTTAACATTTCACTTTTGTCAAATAAAGTCAAGTTAATAATGAGGCAACATCCAACATTTGTTTCCCTTAAAATGGACCAGTGATAAGTGGCAACAACATTTTCAATGGCCCTACAATGCCTACCTGCATGTACAGTGCAAATTAAAATATATATACAAAGTACTCTGCAAACGTTTAAGGCAGGTGTGGAAAAATGCTGTAAAATAAGAACGCTTTCAAACATACAAATAATAATTGTTTATTTTTAGCAATTTACAAAATGAAAAGTTAGTGAACAAAAAGTCTAATTCAAATCAATATTATGGGTTACTACTAAAAGTCAGGGATTTGGTAGGATTATAGTCAAGTGTATGATCAACTTCAAGGAGTCTTCAAGGAGTTCCCAGTGTTGCTGAGCACTTGTTGGCTGCTTTGCCTCCATTCTGTGGTCCAACTCATCCCAAACCATCTCAATTGACTGACCTTCATTTCTTAAAGTAATGAAGGACTGGCGTTTTTCTGTCGCTTTTGTCTTGCCATAATATGGATTAAAACATTACTCAAATAGGGCTATTCACTGTATACAAACTCTACCTCTTCACAACACAACTGATGGTCTCAAACACATTAAGAGGGCAAGAAAGTCAAGAAATTAGCTCTTGACAAGGCCCAGCTGTTCCAGCCATTCCAGGTGACTACCTCATAAAGCTGACTGAGACAATGCCAAGATGTGCGAAGCCGTCAACTAAGCAAAAGGTGCCTACTTTGAAGAATCTAAAACATAAACATATTCTGGTTTGTTTAACACTTTTTTGTTTACTAAATAATTCCATATGTATTTCTTTATAGGGGGCAGGGTCATGCTGGAACAGTCAGAATATATTTGTGTTGATTCCCAAAACAGAACAAGTAAAAAAATCAGAAAATGAATAATTTTGGCTGAAAATAGACAAACTCATGACAGGTTCTATGTTAGTTTTACAAATATATTTGATCTACATGCCACCAAATAATATCAGGTTTGACTTGTGTAGTTAGCTATGTAGTTGAACATTTCCTCTTGCTGCTTAAAACAAAATAAGAATGAATGTACCACTCACTTAAAAATCCACTGGATGGAACCTTCCTAACATTCTGAGAGAGGGCATTCTTGTCTTTCCGTCTTTCATGTGAACTGTTCATAACCTAAGAAAAACATCAATTATATTTAGACTCATCCTCATGTGAAGCCCAGCTTTTAAATAATGCAACACACACTTTCTTAGAATATCAAGTTAAAAGAACAAAGAAAATAGCACTGTCATTTAAGTCAGACCAGAGCTGACAGACAGGGAAAAGGAAGTACATCGATGTGGTATTTGATTTATTTGTGCAATCATTCAGCCTGTATGTGAACTTATTCAAACCTTGTTTGAGCTTTCTATGAACTCCTGAACTCCCTGTGTAACACTCATTTTATATAAAAGTGCTAAATTCAGCTAATTGAATTTACCACCACTACTAACTTCTCACAAGAATAATGGAAATACAGCACCAACCAGAAAATTAGCAATGCAAACATTAAACACCACAAATATTCCACTAATATTGTATTTATTATATATGTGTATGTGTTAGGGTGGACTTTTGGATGGTTGGGGTTCCTCAGATCCTAACTGTGGTTTTCTTGCAGTCTTTCTTACAACCATTTTTAGTAGAACACCTTAGCTGCATTTCTATTGCCCACTGAGTCTGTAATATGCACCCACAACTATTATTAAAGCAAATCATTCTACTAGTCATTTTATTAAAACTATGTTTCCTCCCTGTACCCACAAAGCATGGTGCATTTTAGTGAGCAAAGCTTCAGTAAATTGAACCAAGCATGCAAGGTGAACCATGTTATACCCTGAAGTCATGAACAAATGTGACAAGTATTCCCTTGTTCTATACCTGAGATAAAATCAATCACCAACATCTGTCTCTTCTCTTCTTAGACTGGAGTTAACAAGGCATTTCCTTCAAGACGTCTACATATGTATAACAATTCTCTGCTACTTAGAGATTTATAACTTGAATCAACAAAATATCACTATGAGAATGCAAAAGAAATGCATGCACACGCACACACACACACACACAAACACACACATGCTTCTGCTGCTATACTTGAAGACTTTTCATTGACATACTAACCTCAGTAATGAAAAGTAATGGAAGTAATTGAAGTAATTAAAAATTTTTGGCTCTTTTATTTATGTTTTTATTTTACAACAAAAAATGTCTTTCCTTTTGGGGACCAGCAAAATGTCCCAACAAAGTAAACAAAAAAACAAACAGATTTTCCTGTCCTTCTGGAGGCATTTGGTGTCCACAAACATATAAAAACACACACAAACACACACACACACACACTCAATGTAAGCTAGCAAAATTCATTAAGTTCATAGTTGTCAGGAGCCGCTAAGGAGTAAGTTATATGTCTGAGATTTCCATGGGTTTGTTACCAGTATTATGAAGGACCACCGGTGAAAATAAAAAATATTACATTTTATGGTTTGAAGACACACTGAACACTGGAAATAGGCTACTGAGCGATTTCCAATGGTGAAAATAGTGACAAGGGAAGAAAAGTTCAGGGCTGTACTGGTTCTTTGAGGAAAACTTCTGATTCGTGGATCATTTGGGATGTCTTTCGGCATTTTTCGGTATTGCTATTCTAAAGCATACCATGGGTTGTAGTTCCTCTTTGCAAAGACAATAATGTACTTAACATATAATTAAATAAACCATTTGCAGTGATATTCTCCATTAGTGTAACAAAATCTGAAATTTAATAAATGTTGATACATTAACACAATTGACAAAATTAGACTATCAAGCAACTATTGGTGATAGGATTGTACCAGAATCAGTGCAAGTAAATGTCATTAAATGTATATCCTAATGTGTAATTTTTAAGAAAACTGCTTAAGTGCATGCAAGAGCATAATTAGCTCTTATCTCCCTACTCTTAAAAATGCAAGTCCAGAGCTTGCTCACCTCAAATTAGTTGAAGCCGCAATGTGAAATTTGCAGATGCACACACATTTGTTTTATTCCACCAAGTCCTAAGATCATTATGTGTTAACAAGAGTATGTTTAGCATATGTATACTCAGCTGTGGTTCATCTTGTCCAGGTAATACTAAAGCACTGCCATTATAATGTATCCATATATAATGTGTTCCATTTTGAATACAGAGGGCAAACCACAGCAAAAAACTCTATTATGTAACGTTTATTTGGCTAAATTTCATTGTAATTAAGTACAAATGCAACACAACCAGAGCCATTTATGGGTACTATGACGTTTTTTAAACCAGAATTGATGCCATTCTCATTTTCTGACATTAATTTAGCACTCAAATTTCAGAGCCTCATGCATTATGCAAAATGATCATGGGGCACCTTTTAAAGGAAGCTAATCTCACTGAACACAAGGCAACACAGGTTCTTCTGAATGAAGCAGGGTATTGTAAAGGGCCAACAATCAAAAGTGGTCTATCAAGACCATTCTGAGCCTGGTGGCTCCATAAATGGCATTTGCATTTGAATAGTGGTAAAAAAAATATTTGTTGTTTTAGGGGTATGCATAAAAAGTTGGCTTGCATTTCCCCAAACTACTGTATTGTATATAAGTGGTTAAGAAATTAGTTTTACCTAAATCAGTTTGAAACCCTTTGTACATAGAGTATCTACATTAAATTGTATTTGGTATATCAGAGGTCATCAGTGTTTCAGTGCTGCAAGGACTGTGATTCACCTTGCTTGTAAATTAACAGGCTTAAAGCAAGTTGTTGTACTCCCAATTGAATGTTAGGAATCAGGGTTGCAATTAGAAATCCATTAGATCACAATTAGCTTGTGTTTGTTGTATTTGTTCAAAGTGATATCTATTGGAGGTCCAATTTATGGTACATGGTAAATTGTATAAAGCTAATTGTGATAAAATACAACATTTAAGAGGAAATGGGAGAGATTATGACTAGGATATTATGGTTTTTTTTTTAGGTTTTACTCTAGTCTCAATTCTCTTTCACTGACTGCCTTCATAAAAGGTAACCATAGCAAAAGCATAGCATTGTGCAGGTCAATTTTACAAGAACACTTTTTTTTCACTGTTCATTCATTAGTTCATCTTCAGTAACCACTTCATCCTGGTTAGGGTCACAGGATCAGGAGCTTATCCCAAGGAAACACTGGGTGAGGGGTAAAGGTAATCTGGGTGTCTTGCTGTAGAATCTCTTGAGCAGCACAAGGTTAGGGGATTTCCTCAAGAGTCTGGTAGCAGTAGTCAAAGGAAGAACACTTAAACCTTTGCAAGCTTTGCATCCATAGTGTCCATGCAGGGATAAAACCAGGAACCCCTCAGCCCTACTCCCCTTTGTACCCCTGCTATATGACAGGATTTATTTTTCTTGATGTTGTTTCCTTGATGTAGTACTTTTTGGATATTTTAAACTTCCTAAATAGCAGAAAAAAAGGTTTTTGAGCTGCCATCTGTCGCTGTGACTGTTTTAATGAACCAGCATTCCCTTCAGCTGTCAAGAAATAAATGCCTTGTAGAAACTGCATGATGTCTTTTCCTCTCCCTTGAACAGAAAAAAGCTACGCAGTCTTTGAAACATTTACAGGCTGTATTGGTACTATGACTTGCAAATGAGAATTTCAGTGCAGGATTATTAAGAGATGAAATGGGATGAACTTGAAGTGAAGGGTGTTGATGCAAGATGTCTATGAATAACTGTTAAGGTGGATTAAAATTATGAAAACCAGAAGGCAGCCTTTCATGTTTCTGATGTTTGCGTTAAATTCTAGATGGAGCTGATACCAGAGCCTGACCCAGATGATGAAGGAACTAAAATAAGTGTAAGTAGATGTGTTTATGGGTATTGATTGCAAAATGCAAATCAAATTGGAAATCAAAATAAATGATTGACAGATTGGATGCAATTTAAATCTTGCTGCATATTCCTATCACAGACAGTCAAGGTCCAAGGCAATGACATTTCCCATAAGCTTCAGATTGCACGGGTGAGCAAGAGTGACGAGGGGCTGTACGAGTGCCGAGTCACTGATGCCAACTACGGAGAACTGAAGGAGTACAAGGCCCAGGCCTACCTAAAGGTCAACGCAACAGCCCGTAGAGGACTCATCAAGAAGACTTCACCTCTGCACCTGACCAATAAGAAGCCTCGTAAGAGCAGCTCGGCTTTAGGCCAAGACAGCAATGGTATGAACTCAGACCAGCACTCCCAGTCCTCCTCTACCTCACAGGCATCACAGTCCAAAACAGTCAAACACAGTGCTGGAACAGGTAAGCATGGCTCCCAGCAGAGTTTTTTTAAAGGTATAAAAGCAAGTATAAGGGTGAATTTATTTTCTTTTTGCTTCCTAAAACCTTAACAATTCATAACTTTAAAAAAGAACAACTGAACCACTGCTCAATACAACTATATCAGACTCCTTCTTTTACCCCTACAACTGCTAAAAGCAGCCATTTCATTATTGTCCAACTCAATATTCAGGTATTGTTTTTAGCTACTATTAAAGTTACATTTCATTACAGTAGAATTTATATAATTTGGCTAGACATCCTTATCCACACTTACAAGTGCTTTATTATCTCCATCTAAAAGAACATCATGCTAGTACAAATAGATCAGAAAAAAATAATACTGTCAGCTAAAACCGTATTGTAGAGAAGTTAGTAGTTTGAGGAGTTCATAATTTCAATTTAGTGCCTGTTTAAGTGCTTACTGAAGAGGTTTTCACTCTTTCATTTGAAGAGAACAGTGACTCAGCTGTTCAGACAGCAAGAGGAAGTTCATTCCACCATCTGGGTGCCAGGCCAGAGAAAAGTCATGATGTCTTTTGTTTGTCTTGAGTGATGATCAAGTAGAGCTGTGACTTTACCTTGTTTAGTAATAGAAGGAAAATCTCTCAGCTGTAAGTTTAATATACAGTTGCCTGACTGTATCAGTCATAATGCTCTCATCTGGAGCTACTGGAAAAACATCAAATAGTAGATTCATTCATATATTCAAATTCTAAAGGTAACTTTTAAAACGTAATAGCTTTTCTAATTTGCTTCATATTAACTCCAGCAACTTATAATGGAGTTTATTGGAGTTCCTGTAAAGAACTTTATAGGCCATTTCACCTGCCCGTAAAAGCCATACCTCTCCTCATCAATTTGATAAAGTAGATATTGCATTAGGGGAATAGTGCTGATCCTAATAGAAAATTTATTTGATCCTTTTGAAACAGTTACTTCCCACAAGACTATAAAAGTAAAAGATGGTTGTTATAGGCCTGTTTTATTAGACATCTTTTATCTTTTAATAAATACCAACCTTTAAGTGCCTTTTACATTGATCCACAATTAGACTGACAATATTTTAGATTACAGCATGTCTCAGCAGTATGTTGGTAGGGATCCTACAAACTGACAAGCCAAGGTGAAAGGCCAGTTGTGCATGTTGTCAGAGATGGCTCAAAGGTTGGAGCAGCTCAGCTCTTACAGAATATCTGATATTCACCTCAGTCTCGCATGAGCATGGTAGACAAGCTTCACATGCTCTCTCTCTCTCTCTCTCTCTCTCTCTCTCTCTCTCTCACACACAC
Organism: Hassar affinis; assembly: GCA_025674545.1. Classification (NCBI taxonomy): domain Eukaryota; kingdom Metazoa; phylum Chordata; class Actinopteri; order Siluriformes; family Doradidae; genus Hassar; species Hassar affinis. The sequence continues at coordinate 10,546,083 of JAOVYV010000045.1, read as the reverse complement.
ACACACTGGCTGTATATAAAAAGGGAAGTTGCTGTATAGTACAACATTTAGACTTGCCTGCACACTGCAAAATGTTTTATCTTAGCATCTGGAAATACCTTGTATGTATTCCAGTGTAGCTAGAAATTTTTTAATTAACAATAAACTATATATAAATTTAGGAAACCTATATACTATACACTTTTACTAACTTTCTAAAAATGCAACAAAAACTGAAATCTGTCATTTGTTAATTCATTTGAGGCATATTTAGCACTGGTCACATCACCTTTTCTTTTAATTATACTTTTTAGTCATTTGGGAATGGAAGATACTAACTGTATCAGCAAAAGAAAATGTGATGATGCTTCTATCACAACTTTTTTAATATGTTGCTGGCATCACATTTTTTTTATATTTAACAATTACTATTAAGTTTGTCATTGAAAACAATGTACATCTTTTATTTGACCTTTTGTCTGTTAAATAAAGCTTCAAGTGAATTAACTCATTACAGATTTCAGTTTTTATTGCATTTTTAAAAAGTGTCCAAACTTTTCTGGATATTGGGTCTGTAGACAAATTTGACTATATTCAAGATATTTTTACTTACTAAGATGAAAGAATGCAGAATTTGTAATGCTTATATAATGGATGTATGATTATCTTGGTGATATTAATCATAATGGCAATATAAGTTTACCACAAAAGTTTAGATCATATTCATAATTATTGCTAAAACCAATGATGGAATGCTTCAGGCACATTTATCTAACTACACCTCCTCAGTAAGCCATCTGAAATATAAGTTCAAATTAGGTCATGGTATTCTGACATGACTATTGACTCTAATTATAGCAAATTGGAGAGGACTGGTTGTAAAAGTACAGATGCGGTGTATAATCAACAGTTTCAGTGTGCAAAAACAGCCGGAAGGAAGGATATAACATTAGGTTACATTATTCTTGTCACAGTGTATCCTAGGGTGGACTCTTAGAGACAAGTGATTAATTATTCCCTATAAAGAGGAGGAGGAAACCATGGGATGCTTCAGCCAACTGTGATTGCTTCTCCACAGCGAAGCTCCTGCTCAGTTGATCACCATGGGCCAAATGAAATCTGTCAGGAAGGAGCATGAGGTCTTGTATCTCTCTCTTCTCTGTGTTCTATTCTCTGATCCTTCCTGAGAGAGACTCCCTAGACACTCTTCCTCTCAAACAAGTGCTTGGTTTAAAGGAAGAATCCCGTAAATGTCACAGTGATTTACCGAAAATTTCATTTTCCATTTCCTCAATGTTGCCTTTTTATTAGGGGTTTTATAGCCACATATATGTCTCTCTCTCTCTCTCTCTCTTTCTCTCTCTGTTCGTTTTTTTCCTAATGTCACCTTCTCTTCTGCAGTTGCACCCAATGCACCTATAGTATGTTTACCAGAATTTTGAGGAAGCGATAAATCAATATATCGATAAATCAGTAAATGTATTACTACTTCCTTATTCTCAATTAACAAGCTTCTCTCTTAATGAATGCACACCATGTAATTGCCTATACTTCATGTTGTGATTCTACTGATGGAAATTCATGAATGGATGCTCCAGTTTATGACTATCATTACATTATCCATTAATTCCCTACCTCTTGATCATTCATAAATCATCACTTTACATGTTTTATTAGAACTGCAAACATACTTTAGGAGACCAGTTGTGTAACAGATAGGAACTTTGATATACTACCCTTTATTCAGCCATTAAAACCCTTACATGAATGTGGCATATGATATGTGGGGGGAAATATATAGAAAAAAAAATAACCATGAAAAAAAAAACTCTTTGTACTCTTGGAAAGCACAAAGACACGCAGGCTCAAAACCATAACTGACCAACTGAGGCATTAAGATTTTTATTAAAATGCATAGCTAAAGAACTAGAATTCTCTGCCTAATTCTCTGCATAAAATATGGTTACAGTTCCTAACCTGCTGAGACAATTTTCAATTTTCTAAAAAAATACAGGAATCCAAAATGACATTTTCGATGAGACTCTTAGATAAAGACTCTGCACTAGAGCATTACCAGAATTGCAGGATTGCTGGATAAACAGATAGAGTTCCCAGCCCATAACAACATATTCTTTTGTGTAACTATCTCTGGAAATAGATATCAAAATGTATGCCTATACGAGGATTCCACCACGTTTATTTGCAGGATATGTACTGGTTCCTAACAAGATCTGTAACTGGCAAAATGCATGTGCTTCATGATAGGTTGTGAAATGCTGATTTGGATGTAATTGATACCCATGATTCACTGTTTACTGTTTGCTCTGTAAGGTAGAGGATAACAAATGTGCCTGTAATTTCTTCTCCAGGTACCACGATAGATACGAGCTATGGACTCGCTCTGCTGCTTTTTGCTAGCGCTTGTGTGAGAGAAGCCTTGCTATAGTCTGGGACTCTTTTTTCCTCTTTCACTATTCTTTAAAAGCCAAGAGAAATATCATCTGCTATTTCCATAGCACGGACACCACGATAGTCCCAGTTTCTGCACCCAGTGTTATAATTATCTATACCAGAATCACTTTTGGTCAAAAAGGCCTAGAGCATAAGACTGTATTCTTGGACATATATTTGGTAACCCTGATAATAAAATCGGATGGACGTGAACTAATTATGGACTCATCCAGATGTTATTAATAATTTGGTTGTATTTTCTTTCTGTTCATATTCAGCTGTGAATTTAATATAAGATGCTCTAAAGCCTGGAAAGAATTTATATTTGTGTATTATATAAAGACAGATACATATATAATGATATGATTTTGAACCTTCTTGGACTCTGTACAGCAGATCCATCCTGGAATATTGTGTTCAAGGCACTGAAGTAAATGTGAATATAACAGCACTGACATTTAAGTAAATACTGTGGCTGGATAGGAGTTCTGCTTAACTATGTGATGTTCTGCACTGTTTAATCTGCTTTAAGGTTTCTTGATTTTGATTTATGCAGATTGTCTGTGACCAAGTACACATGCTATTCCTTTGTTGTTGTAGAGTTTTTGTTTTGATTTTTTTTTTTGTTTTGCATAATAAATGTGGGCTTATTTCTGTTATCAAACTGTTAGTCTTGGTTTGTCGTCAAGGACAGCAAATATCTTTTTTACACATCATGTGCATGTCTAAAAAATAATGCCAGGACATGTATTTCTAAGTAGCTGATAATTAACTCAGAAATTACTGACCTCTTTCTATAGTGCATGAAAGTTTTATTTATTTTCAAGAAGGTGAAAATATGTGAAGGAAATTCTCAATTCAACATCTGTGAGCCTATGAATATCTTATTGTCTTATTGACTAAAGATGCTTAAGTGCATGTGTGTTTTGGTATTTTATCATATTTTCACCAACAAGATGTGATATGGTGATGTTATTTTTTGATTCTAAACATACCCTCAGTTCCACAGTCTTGACCACCTGCCTTCCTGCTTCAAACACCATTACAATTGAACACTGAATTTCCACTATGCCTAGCCAGTTGTTATTTGATTTTTTGGATTTGGCTTTTACATTTAACATTTACAATAGATCTACTATTGTAGCATAATATACCAGAAAAATATATTGCACCATTAGACAAGCCATGGTGTATCAAGAATATCACTCACTTTTAGATATTTATCTTATTCTTTATCATACATTTCATCTATCTTCCCCCCATCAGCATACCATACTAATCATTAGTAAGAACAATAAACATCATATGCATAAGAATACCCTCACATTTCAATCAAGCAATAACTTAAACCCATACGCCATTTACTAATCTCCTGCCATATTAAAATACTTAAGACTGAGGTAACAAGGATGGTCTGTAAACAAATCATTAAGACAAGATGTCACCTCTGAAAAAACTCCATAAACACTTTTGGACATAACCTTTCCAACTGTCATCATTATGCAGTGTACCTCCTGTATACTTTCTGTGCTCAGTTCATACAGTAAATGCCACATCATTGTCTTTGGGAACACTTGAGTTCAGTTTCAGTTCAGTTCATGAAGCAAAGGCTCTGGTGTAGCTTGCATAAACAAACCAATTGTAAATGCTTATGAGAAGGTATTTTGAATGAGATTCAGACTTGTATCAACCTACTAGCATCTACATCTGTTTAGTGTCTTTGTAAAAGCCACAGTAAATTAAGTAAACAGCATGAATTGTCTTCAATTATTTCAACAACATTAAAGTGTGTTCTGTACAATGCTCTCCATGATTTGTAAAGATGGTTACTGAAAAGATTTGACATCTCCATAACCTCTGGGTTTTTTAGATTTTGCGTACACCGGTCCAATACTACTTTCTATTATATATATGCCAAAAAGGAGTGGTACACTGGAAGATTTGTAGGTTGTATGGAGATTTTCCTGCCAAAAACTCTAAATAGAGATGTTTTTAGGTTTTTCTTCCAACTTTTACATTGATTTGTTTTTTCTTGTGAATCATAATGGTCCATTTCTCAGAGCATGGAGATATTATGATTTGTTTTATTGACCCTGAAAAGCAGTGTAGCAGTTTGCACTACAGTGTCAATAATGGTGTACTATGCATTTAATCATTACAGGTTGACAGATTCATTTGACATTTATCATTGTTTTAGAACCTTTTTTATCTTTGATAATAGGATTTGTATGATTTGCAGCATCTACAAATATGGCAATGCCACTTTTGGTTAGTGGGTATTTGGGAGGAGTGTTAAATATTTCTGCACATAGCCTCTAAAAGGGTTAACTGTAAACCCCACTGTGAATTCAGAACTATGTGTTTTTATCATTCTCTGTACATTTCACATAAAGAAAACACAGTTAACTAAAAGATAGGTGTTGACTCAATGTGGAATATGAAGAAGGTATATTGCACAAGTATGGCAAGATACAAGACCATTTATCACATGCTACAAGTTGGGAAGCAATACCTAGGTTTCAAATCTCTGTATAAACAGGCATTTAAGCCAGAAACAAATGGTCAAATATTAATTTTATCTTTTCCATTAGGGCTGCACTTGACATTGGAGTCTTATCACATTACAGAATGCAATTACTCACATGAATGGATGAAGCACACCCTTCACAAACAAACACTAGCAAAGATTAACAATTACCAGAATACTTGACTGCTAAAAGTACTAGCAGTTATAAGAGTGATCTGTATTCAGTTGTAATTTTGACTACTTGGATATAAAATCCTCTAGATATAAAATATAGATCTTAAATATAGATATAGATCTTAGCTATTTTAGTCATATAGTCATTTAGTAAGCCATATTACCAATGTTTCTTCTGACCTGAACTATTCCACACTCCTCCACTCACAAATGCTCATACAACAAAGTCTTACTAATGAATGTACACATATCCCTTGAGTAAAACACAATTTCTATTAAAAAGAAACACAAAAGACCTCACGCATTATTACTTATTAATTAATTATTAATTCTCTGGCAAACAAAGAGCAGACATTTTGTGTAAAAAACTTTTAACTTTTTTTACAATGGGCAGTAGAGGCAGCCTTCTCTTGTCCAACATCTCAACCAATTATGCAGACTTTCATTTTGATAGAGATCTTGTTATTTAGTGGAAGTCGTGAAGATATGAGCCTGTCACTTTTTATCCGATCTTCATTTTGTGAAGGGGAAAAAAGATAAAAAGCCACTTGAAATTCACAGTTGATATTTGTGAGTGCTGGCGTCACTGGGTTTGTGTAATCAGTGGGACTGAGAAAACGAGGGCAAAGGGAGATTGGCAGAGTGTGAAACGGGACCCAGGGGGCGAAGTGGCGAGTGGTTTCCAGGGTCTCTGTTTGTTAATTTGGTCAACATCGCATGGTTATTTGTGTGGAAATGAGCAGCCCCTTTCCCCTGGCACTTTTAGTGGGGTTCTGGCTCCCCTTCAGCTCTGTGCAGATATGAGCTGGTGGGATATTGCAGCATGAATAAATCAGCACAGTATGCATGATTTTTTTCCCTTTAAAAAAGCTTTTTAATCTGTTGTACAATTTTATGGCATTTCTGCAGTTTAAACCCCTAGATATTAGCTTTTCTATATATTTGAAATGATATTGTGGATTGCCAGAAGTCATGACTCTGCAACCAAATGCAGCCTTTATCACTGACAGCCAAAATTAGATATTCTGTCTAGATGTCTCTGTTCTGAGCTGATTTCATATCTTTTGAAGTTTAACTTTTTTCCCATATTCAAAGCCATTCTCTTTATTTATATTAAGACATCCTAAAGTACAAGCAGTGTTTTTAAGAAAAATGCTCATGATAATGCCACAATAACAAAAGTAGCCAAAATAGCACAGTGCTGGCAAGAATGAATGTGGCACATCTACTTTTTGGTAGTTTTATGACAACTGTCATGTTCCCTTGGGTTACTCTGTGAAACACAGTGATATTTTCATAATGATATATAAGTAGGTTTACTTACATATTTCCTATTGTTATTTTACTGGTAGATGTAACCCACTGTCTGACAGAATTTATAAAAATGCGAAAGCCTAAAAAAATAATTTTAGGCATAATAACATCATTGGTCAAGTCTGCTGCATAAGGATTTTTTTAGATTGTTTTTTAAATTGTATTGAATACATTATGTGTAGTGTTTTTGTTTGCATTTATTTTTAGATCAAATAATTATGCGAGTTGTATTTAGTTAGTAACTGGGTAAATTAGAATATTTGCTGAAGCGAGGTGACATAAAACATCCTCAGAAATGGCATAGCTGATGTCAGGAAAATACCATTTTGGCATTTTGTCTGTGCAGTGGTCCCAGGTGGCCATAAAAGTGAGCACAATTTTGGACCAAAGTAGGTTTGAAAATACCAATGGGATCCCAAGTGGCAGAACAGAAAAGTGAGTTTGAAATCCAGTCATGCCATAGCCATCCATGGACAAAAGCTGTCTGGGTGGGTGGGTCAGGATATATCCCCCTGTATATCACAGTGTTAATAGCCAATCGTGGATGCTTGTGCTCGCTTGCATGCGGAAAAGGACCTTTCTTTACTCTGACTGTGCTTATGATACTTTGTGACGCAACATGAGCAGTGGGTTTTAAAAGATGTAGTTGATTGGCTTTAGGTGTCTTGGAGAAAGCAGGTGTTGGCCTTCACCCTCCCTGTCTCTATCTATCTATCTATCTATCTATCTATCTATCTATCTATCTATCTATCTA
>JAOVYV010000045.1:10490952-10514132 GCA_025674545.1 Hassar affinis | reverse complement strand
GTGTGAATAATAGTGGTCCTAATACTGACCCCTGTGAAACACCATACTTTACCTGTGTAGTTTCTGAATGTTTATTATTTACATAGACGAATTGAGAGTGATCAGTCAAATATGATTTAACCCAAGAGAGTGCGAGTCCTCTAATCCCTACCGTATTTTCTAGTCTATCCAGTAAAATGTCAGGGCAGGGGTGGCTCAGTGGTTAAGGTGTTGTGGTACTGAATAGAAGGTTGGACCACCAAGCTGCCCCTGTTGGGCCCTTGAGCAAGGCCCTTAACCCTCATCTGCTCAGTTGTATAAATGAGGTAAATGTAAGTCACTCTCGATAAGGGTGTCTGCTAAATGCCATAGATGTAAATGTTATGATTTAAACTGTTTGGGTACATACCCAAGACTAAGGGATGCATTTATTAAAGTAAGCAACGGCTCTACAATGGCTGGGAGTAAATCTTTAAGCAAGTGAGTCGAGTATACAGGAAGATGACTTTGATGATTTAATTGATGCAGTTAGTTCATCCTGAGAGATAGGATTAAACGATTTTAGTTCAATTACTTCATTTGATAAATCATTATTATTACCCATGTTGCTCAATTTAAAACGATCCTTGTCAAGTGTCATATTCTGACTTTGAAGTCGTATAATTTCTACCTTGTCATTAAAGAATTGTGAAAACTCATCACTGGGACAGTTGGGCGGTATAATGGATTCTGTTTCCTTAATATTTTTTGTTAGTTTGTGCCTGTTTTAGTGTACGTGTGGTCACTGTACCATGGAGCAAGCTTTTTCTCCCTAATCATTTTACTTTTGACTGGGGCTACACTATCTAAGGTTGTACGGAATACGGACTCTAAATATTGAGTTGCCAGTTCCAGCTCTCTGTTCCAGGCTCTGATGGTGAAATATTAGGTATAACTGGTAGCCTGTTAACGAATGCTGCTGCCGTTACAGATGTAATAGTGCGTTTATATTTAAGACGATGAATTTTCTGTACATTAGATAATGACACTTCATATGTTAAATGTGATCCGTGATTATGTCACACTGTGGTAAAACTACCAGGTTGTCTATGTTCATACCATAGGTCAGTATTAAGTCTAAGGTATATTTACACCGGTGAGTGGGTCCTAGTACATTTTGGGTGAAACCTACAGATTCTAAAATAGAATCAAACATAATTTTAAGCAGATCAGATTTAATTTCATAATGAATAATAAAGTCTCCAACAATTAAAATATTTTTGGATGATAATGCTAATTTGGAAAGAAAATCAGCAAATTCCTGAAGAAATTCTGAGTAAGGACTCGGTGGTCGATAAATAGTAACTAATTTAAACATAGTTTTATTAAATGGAGATTTATTATTACTCTATGTCGGCAATAAGAACTTCAAATGAATTAGTTTTATTCATTGGTTTTACAGTAAGACCAATGTCTTTGTCAAAAATTTTAGCTACTCCTCCTCCAAGACCGCCAATATGAGGTTTGTGTACATAACTGTATCCCGGAGGAGCTGATTCATTATAACATATATATTCGATAATGAAATGAAATTAAATTAAATTAAATTAAATTAAAGAAATAAATAAATAAATAAATAAATAAAGTTCTATATACGTCTGTCATTATAATTTTTTTTGTGTAAACTCGGATTACTAAAGTCAGCTTACTAATGTCAGCACATACTTTGGAATGGTTTGAGAACTTTTTTTCTACTGAGGAGAAATCTCATTTTGTATGAATGATTTTTTGGAAAGGTCAGGCACAGAGAATGCACACAGATGCTGAACTTTGCTGAACTGAGTGTAGACGCATGGGCAGTTGTGTGGGCTAAAGAACAGACTGCACCAGAAAGAGGAGATGGAAAAACAGGAGGTTTATTAGGAATAACAAGCCATGTATGGAAGATAAATAAGAAAGAACATGTAATGCAGGAAGTGTTGTATATTTTCTTAGCAATGGTGTAAGGATGAAAGAACTCTGCCAACACCATCTTGTTCATACTTTTAAAGCTTATTACAAACATACCAGTATCATATCAGACAAAAGTATGTCTAGAGGGGTCCCATGCCAATTCAGATCTCCCTTCCAAGCGTTTGATCCACTCGGATATATACAATGCTTACATGAAGAATAACATCTGGAGAATAACTTAATGACATCTATAAATAGGAAAACAGGATACAGGACCCCAACTTTATAAGGCTTTTCCATTCCACACAAAAAGCCTGTCACATTCCATATGTAAACCCTTGATTAAACATTTCTATATATCACATATACACAATCACACAATGGAATAGAGTTTGAAGCCTACAGAAATCTTTTAACAGAGAAATGAACAAATAAGATATATACATGTTATATTTATAACATAATAGTAAAGACTAAACATAGACACCACAGAAGCTAAGGGACAAGAGATACCAAATGCATGTGTGCACATATGAGCTTCTCTACTCTCAATTACTCCCCACATCTTTCTTCTTTTTGTAGCCTTTGACCAGAATCAAGAAGGTGTCCAGAGTATTTTATCATCTTTCATCTTTTATTCTATTCCACATAAAAATAGCTTTTTATAGTTTACTCCTACCACTGATTCCTTGAAATTCAGCAGTGAGGAAGCAGGTCTAACAGCTCTTGACCTTGCAAAGTGTGAAGTTGAAACTGATGAACTGAACACACTCTATAAAACATTAACTGAGCAATATAAAGAATGTAGATGTATAAAGAATATATAAAGAATATTATACATCCTTACACATACATACATACACATACATCCTTTTTTTTATAATGTAACATCATGTTACTGAATACTAAGAGATATAGTATATGTAATCTGTTGTGTGATCATTTCAGAAATGATAAAATGGGGAAATAGGAGCCTAATCATACATTAATGTCAAATAGAAAATTCTAGTGTAGATTGTCACCTTTTATTCTTGGTTATAATGAATAGTGTCATAAATAATTACACAAAGAACAAGCCTATAGGATAACATATATTATATGCAGTATATTGACCTGGTCATGTATGGTATATACAAAATAAATTTATTCTTCACTCACTTACTCAATCACTCACCCACTTAGCCTAATGGGTTGTGTGAGTGCTTGGTGAGTAGTCAGTCCACCTACCATCATGTTTATGGCAAGTTTAAGGTAATCAGAGAAGCAGAAGGTAACATATACATACATGAGAAGAAAATGTCAAACTCTACACAGACAGTAACCTAAGACTGAACCAAGAACACTGGAACTGTGAGTCAGCAAAGCTACCCATATTGCCAAAAGTGTGTGGACACCTGACCATCACACTCAAATGTTCTTTTTGAACATCCCATTCAAGATGTAGTACCCTCCACCCTTCTGGAAAGGCGTTCCAGTATATTTTGTGAATGGATGTGGCAATTTGCTCACTCAGCCACAAGAGCATTTGTAAGGTCAGGCACTAGTGTAGGCAAGAAGGCCGGACACACAGTCAGTGTTTCAGTTCATCCCAAAGGTGTTCAGTGAGGTTGAGGTCAGGGCTCCCAAGTTGTACAACCTTCAGAAACCATGTATTGATGGATTCTCGCTTGCTGATATTTGGAAACAGCCCTCAAATCCATTTAAGTGAAATTATAATGCTACAGCATACAAAGACATCCTATATAACTGTGTACTTTCAACTTTGTGTCAACAGTGCGAAGATCGTACAAATATGGGAATGATGGTCAGGTGTCCATAATACTTTTGGTCATAACCAGGTCATAACCTTTTCCACTATCCAGCATCACCCTCTTTCTCCTTTATAAATTGCTTCAGTTCAGTTGCCTTCTCCAAAACAATTGTGTATAACTACTTAAGTGGCCAGCCATCAAATCACCTTATCATATGTGATGTCTATGTTTAGTCTTTATTCTTATTTTATAAAAATAACAAGTATACATTTTATTCATTCATATCATATTCATTCATATGTGTGACATATTTACATTTAAGTTTAAGCAAGGGCTTACATATGAAATGTGATAGGCCATTCATGTAGAATGAAAGGGCTCTATAGAGGTAGACCCCCATTTTTCCTGTTGCTCCTAATCCCAGATGTTATTAGGTCATTCTCCAGATGTCATTATGGCCATTCTTCGGATGTAAGCATGATATATAATCCAAGAGGGTCGAGCTCTCGGGAAAGGAGATATAAATTGGCTCGAGACCTCTCCAGGCATTATACTTTGTCTGATATCATACTGGTCTGTTTGTAATAAACCTTTAAAATACGAACAAGACAGTGTAAGCAGTGTAAGTTATTTCATCCCTACAGCATCACTACTAAATATACACCTAAATATACACCTCTCATCCATTTTTTTCTACCTATTCTGTAATAATGAGGAGACAGTGATAATGCTATGACATACTTACAGCCTCAGAGTTTAGAATACTTGAGTGTTCAGAATACTAGAATACTCAGTTCATTTATATTGCCATTAGCAACCAAAATAGCTCTGACCAACCAAAACCCATAGTAAATCTTGGTGCCTTCTTTTCCCCAGGTAAGCAAACATACACACAACATACACACAAGCAAACATACACACACCTAACCATACACTCATACACCTAGCCATTCCTTTACGTTATGTAAAAGAAATGCTATTCAGCCCACCTTCTTCTATGTGTTCTGATACCTTTCTGTCATAACCAGCATTACTTTTCTAAACAATTTGTACTACAGTAGCTCTTCTGTGGGATCAGACCAGATGGGCTAGCCTTCACTCCCCACGAACATCAATGAGCCTTGGGTGCTCATGACACTATTGCCGGTTCACCGGTTGTCCTTACTTGGACCTTGCACATTTGGTAGGTACTAACTGCTGCATAGATGAGATGCACTGACCCAAACTTCAAGCCATTACAATTTGGCACTTGTCAAAGTTACTTAGATCCATATGCTTGCTCATTTTTCCTGCTTCCAACACATCAACTTTGAGAACTGACTGTTCACAGCCTAATATATCCCACTCCTTGACAGGTGCCATTGTAATGAGATAATCACTTTGATTCACCTGTCAGTGGTTTTAATGATATAGTTGATCAGTGTATATCTCTATAATCATAATAAAATAGGAGTGATTTTATAGAAACAAAGCTTGTCATCAATCCAAATGCCCAAATATTAGCATAATTCATTTAACAGGTGTGTATTTCACAAAATCCATATCATAATATACAATACAATAGCATGATTGTTGTTCTCATTTTAGTCTGCACAAAATTTAAAAACTGAGGTAAATTAACTTTTTTAGCAGATTTCTGGGCCATTAATTATAGAGGAGGTACAAGAAAAACAGCTAACAGTTGAGATATGTCTGTAGACGTGCCCAATGTGACCTTGCCTAGTCTGGCTTTTATATTTAGATTTACCATTACTGATAACTGAGCCTGCTGTAATGCACTAGAGATGAAGTGAGCCAATATATAATCAGGTGTAGTGTATTGAACTTAATCATGTCTCTGATTTTTTCTTTCACACTTTTATCATGTTCACCATTTAACACAAGATATATTCTACTCTGTTCATAGGCTTATATAGTCAGCATATTCTACTGCTGCTGATAATCATGTCAATTCAATTTTATTTTTTTAATGGACATTGTTCAGAGCCATACAATCCAGACATTACTTTTAAATGTATAGTATGTCAATTTATCCCAAATGAGCAAGCTAGGGGTTATGGTGCCAAGGAATAACCCCCTGAGATGTTTATTGCCCTCTACAATTATATTTCTTATTTTAACAATATTTCTGAGATGAAAGAAGGCTTTCTTAGTAACATTATCTACATGAGCTTCAAATGAAAAACTGGAGTCAACAACCACACCAAGGTATTTTACTGCTGCACATGATGTAACTGAAAGGCCATTCAGAGTTACTACATAATCAGACAGCTTACTTCTAGCTGCCTGTGGTCCTAGTACAAGTGCTTCTGTCTTAATAGAATTAAGTAGAAAATGTTTGCATCTGACACAGTTAAGTGTATGACCTTTGCAATAAGTGTCCTGCAAACATTTACATTTACAATACACTGAATTCAGCACACACACAAACACACAGCACCATTTCTGGGCTGTGATTCTCACTGATTTAATTAAAAATGTATAAATTGATTGCTTTTCCTTCACATAGTTCAGTTGTTTTGCCCATAGAAGTTATAGCAATTAAATGCAGCAAGATAAGAAATGTGCTAGCAGCATTATTCTTCATTGCCAGGGTCACCTCCCAGCATGCATCAGGGCTTCGGGGGTGTCTTCTTTCCCACTTCTGCCATTTTCAGTGTAGTTGTAATAGTCTCTATCTGTCTCTATCGCTACATTGGTGCCAGAAGCAGGGGTGTCTGGAATGCATGCTGGAACAGCTCACGGAAGAAATCTAGACATTAACAAACAAGAGACAGGAAAGGAGGAGGCAGAAAATGGAGAGCCGTATTGCACAGTTGAATGGTTCCCGTACGATGAGGCAGGCCACGAGATCCACCATTCCAGATGGCGTGCTACAACGGAGAAGGAGTGTGGGAGACATTTTGTGCACATCTGCGTGTGTTGGCCGGCATCTACAGATGTTCAGAGAGAGAGAAGGTGATCTAGCTCTGCCTGACACTAGAAGGAAAAGCACTTCAGGTGCTAGTTGACTAGATGACACTGAGCAACATGGAGATTTGGTAGCTCTCACTGATGCTTTACAAATGTATTTTTGTAAAGTTCCAGCTGCCATGGGGGCAAAGAAACAACTTGCCGCATGCCTGAGGCTGCACAGCAAGTGGATTAGCATGCTGGCAGTGGAAATAACCATATTGGTTAAATATGCGTATCCCACATTCCTGGAAGCAGCTGGCAAGGAGCTGGTGCTAGACTACTTCAAAAATGCCCTTGCGCCGGAGGAATCAAGACGCCAAGTACAGCTTTCCTCTCCAAACTTGCTGCAAGAAGCTTGCTAATAGGCGGATTGCATTGAGGTCATCCTGGGAGAGAACGCGTTGACTGGAGCGGTGCATTGTTTCGCATTGGTCAGCACAGAACCATAGAGCTGAATGGGGGACGAGGCCATGAGTCATACTGGCGCTGCAGGAAACAGAGACATTGCATGGCACTGTGCTGTACGCCTGAGCCAGGGAGGAAATGACAGCGGAAGCACCTTCCTTGTGCATAGAACTAATTCCTGCTACAGATTAGGGATTTACTGTCAGCTTAATGTGAGTTAGAGCATTGCTGGACACTGGGTCTACTGTTACTTTTGCGGCCTGTAGTGTTTCCTGACAGCAAGAGCTCCTTATGGGCCCGTAGCTAAAGCCAGCGGGTGGCGGGGTCAGTGTCCTAAACTATAGTCCTCTTGGGAGGGCCCCTGCGACGTGTTAGGATGGTTGGGTGAGGTCGTTTACTGCATGCATTCAGGTCAGCGCACACTGGTGGTGTACAGAGACGGGCTCGCTCCATATCGGCCCCTCAAGAGCCAGGGTCACCTCCCAGCATGCATCAGGACTTTGCAGGACTGCCATTTTGAGAGTAGTTCTAGTAGTCTCTGTGTGTGTGCTGTTCAGCTGTTCTGTTCCGTGTTAAAATAAATTGTTTTGTAGTGAAGTGCAACAAGTGGAAAATGGCCTTTTTCACCCCCTCCACACCATCGCCACAATATGAATGTGCTTATTCTATACTATTGTTTCTATTGTAACAACTCACTCACAGGGAGCAGAGCTAATAATAGGTTAAAATGTTAATTAACAAAGAAAAAATAATAATTTTATAAAATAATTTAAAATAATTTTTATATAATAATATATCATATGCTGATTTTTTAAAAAACTTTTATTTAATTTTTGTAGAAGGTTGCGCTTTGTTATAGTCACTACAAAAAAGGTTTCAGGACAGACAAAGCTGTGTAAGTGTGTGTAATTGCTGTGATATAAGAAGAATAAAACACTTTGGAACATGCTGCTATAGTAAAGTAATTAGCTTCAGAGTAGATGCAACATACATCAGTGATTATTTTCTTATAACATTGGATTATTTTCATGTCATTGTGTTTTATTCCTTACTCATTCCATATTTGTTTGATGTTGAGACAGATGTGATATACTGTAATTTCATGGCAACAAAACATAAGTCTAAAATTGTGATACTGTGACACTTCTAAAACAAAGTGCATAATACACAATAGCTTTGAGATTAGGCTTTAAAATGGTGGCTAAGTGTTTCATGGGTCAATTCTAAACCCTCCTTTTCAAAAGGACATTATTTTAAGATATGGACTCATAATATGTAAATCTATAATACAACATTAGTGGCTCAGTGTCACTGGAGCTGAATTTATTTCAGCTGTCATTACATTTGTAAAATGTATTTCTGTTGCGTTGCACATTGCTGGCAATACATAAACGCAAGCAAATGAAAACCAAGCAGTATCTTGCAGTGAGGTTAAGCCTTTCAAAAATTGAAATCTAACTGAAAAGATAAGTCATCCTTTTTCTGCTCAGGATAAGCTCTGAAGTGGGCTTTTCTTCATCTCTCCTCCACCCCTTCTGAAAAGAAGAGGCACTCTTGAGCTGAAGCATCCAAAAAGTTATACATCTTAAAGTAGTGCTGTAGATCTAAGGACACGAGGGCTGATTTTATCATGACCCTTCATATATAACTGTGAAATTCTACATAATTTATTGTTATTTTATCAAAGCCATGCTGGGCTGTCAAGAGAGATTCTGTCCCACATAAATACAGCTGTGGGTGGATTTCCCTTTTTTCCATTGAGCAAGATGTTATAATATAAAGATGTATTTCCTTGCTGTTAATTAGATCAGTGCAATCAATGTATGGAATACATCATCAGTCCATCAGCATGACAAAGAACAGATTAAACTAGAAACAATAACTGAATAACTTTTGGGTTGTCTGAGTGTAATAGTACAACCAAACACTTGCAAGCAGGTTAATATTTAAGAACGTTTAGGAGCCTCACCTATATGTTATGATTAAACAGTCTAAGGAATTGCAACTTTTAATGGCTTGAATATGTATGCTGGTTGCATCATGTTTAAGATACTGGGTCACAAAAACAATTAAACCTGGCTCAGAAATCAGTATCTCAAAGTGATCATTATTAGTTGTTCT
Source organism: Hassar affinis (assembly GCA_025674545.1). Classification (NCBI taxonomy): domain Eukaryota; kingdom Metazoa; phylum Chordata; class Actinopteri; order Siluriformes; family Doradidae; genus Hassar; species Hassar affinis. The sequence continues at coordinate 10,504,989 of JAOVYV010000045.1, read as the reverse complement.
GTATAATCAATATATCAGTACACTAATCAGTACACATTAATAAACATAAAAGTACATTTTTACTTTATTTAAAAATGATAAAATAAAAAAAAACACTGCCTATAAGATACAATCATTCATCATTCATTCAATTAAAAATGCACTTCCCAACACTTTCATGCTAAATATGATATGTCACAACAGTCAGTATGTGTACCTTAATGCCTTTAATTAATACAAATTACCAGTCTTATGGGATCATGGTAATAGCAGGCCTATCAGGTATGTGTGATGCCCAATGAATTATAAAGATTGGACATTAAATTCCCCTCAGCCCATGTTAAACTACCTGAGTCAGCTAATGCTGACTCTGTAAAGCAGGTATTGCTAATGGGGCTGAGGGACCCAGTACAGCAAAAAAATTAAATGCGGCTGTTATGAACCACTGACTGTTAGATGAAAGAGGGGCAAATCGCAGCTTGACATAACACCCCAGGCAGGATAAACGTGTCTCTGCCTCAGGGCAGCAATATCATAATTTGTCCTGCTGGTAATGCAGGGCACTTAAGGAAGACAAGTGGACCTCATGAGGACCCCTGTAGCCATCTGTCTGCTGCCAGGTGAAAAATGACAGACAACACATGTCCTGTGAAAAAAACACAGGGGAAGCTGCCCCACTTCAAAGAAAAATTAATACCAAGCTCAACCTGTAGCTGCATAGCTGAGCAGAGCAAATGCTTTAGGGCTTGTGCCTTTCAAGTGTATCAACAAGTGTCATGATGATAAACAGGCAAAATGAATCAATTTCTGAAGGATTTACCTAGATTATACTGCATATTAATGATACTGTCCACTATGCTTTATGCATCCTCTCATTGTTTTTTTTTATAATTAGTTCTTATCACAAATTTCAGACTTGACAAAAAATGGTATATCTTATCATTCTATCAAATGGAGGTCATCTGCACTGTAGAGCATATGAAAGATTAAAATTACACCTAAAATGCTTTTTCTCACTTTTTCTCACTTTTCACTTTTCAAAGAAAGGAATTCTTCCATTTCATTCCAGCCATGGAAAAATGTATTTAAAACCATTGTTCCAGATTTTGCCATTGTTCCATGTCCTAGAAAATGAAAAAATAGGATGTGCTATAATAGCATGTTAGTGAACTTTTAATCTGTATTGCTTTTATTATTTGTCTTTGAATTTTGGCATGGAATATTGACGCTAGCAACTAGTAATACACCAGTTATGAAATGGTACTGTATGTCAGAATACACTGCTCAAAAAAATAAAGGGAACACTAAAATAACACATCCTAGCTCTGAATGAATAAAATATTCCAGTTGAAAATCTTTATTTATTACATAGTGGAATGTGCTGAGAACAAAATGATAAAAATGATCAATGTATACCAAAATTATTATCACATGGAGGTCTTGATTTGGAATCATACTCAAAATCAAAGTGGAAAATCAAATGAAAGGCTGATCCAACTTCAGTGGAAATTCCTCAAGACAGTTTTAAATGAGACTCGGTAGTGTGTGGCCTCCACGTGCCTGTATGACCTCCCTACAATGCCTGGGCATGCTCCTGATGAGGCGGCGAATGTTCTCTTGAGGAATCTCCTTCCAGACCTGGATTAAAGTGTCAGTCAACTGGAGGCAATCACCCAGTGGAAACCCCCCTCCACGGTAAAAGAACTACGCAGTTTCCTGGGCTTTGCAAACTTCTACCTCAGGTTCATCCGAAATTTCAGTCTCAGAGCTGCTCCCCTCACAGACCTGCTTAAGGGAGCATCCAAGAGCCTAAATGGAAGCCTTCCAGAATCTGAAGGAACCCTTCGTTTCAGTGCCCATTTTGAAGCAACCCAACCCTGATCTCCCTCTTTATAGACAAGTTCAATGCTTCTAGCCAGGGGGTTGGCACCATTCTCTTGCAAACACAACGCCAACCAACCAAGCTCCACCTCATAGCTTATTTTTCAAGTACTGGTGGCCTCGCATGACCAAGGACATCCAGGATTTCATAGCATGCTCAGTTTGTGCCCTACCTAAAGCTCCACGCACCCTGCTGGCAGGTAAGCTTCTCCGCCTGTACATTCCAGAAAGGCTGTGGTCTCATCTATTCATTCAGACCTGTCCCAGTCTCAAGTTAAGACAGCCATCCTGATCATAGTAGATTGTTTCTCAAAAGGTATATGATTTGTCCCTCTTGCAGGTCTCCCCTCAGCCATGGAAACAGCTGAGTGTCTCTTTGAAAACATCTTTAGGTTTTATGGCATCCCTGAAGGCATCGTTAGTGACTGGGGACCCCAATTCATCTCCCATCTATGGACCTCCTTCATGGATAAGCTAGGAATCACGGTAAGCCTAACTTCAGGCTACGATCCTCAGGCCAATGGTCAAGCTGAGCGTATTAACCAGGAACTAACCAAATTCCTTAGATTCCTTAGATAGTTTTGTCAGCGCCAGCCCAGGAGTGGGCACACTACCTAGCCTGGGCCAAATATGCCCAAAATTCTATCACACACACCTCTAAAGGTATAACCCCTTTCGAAGTTGTTCTAGGTCACCAGCCACCACGTTACCCCTGGACAAAAATAAAAAGAATTGCAGACAAGAGGAGAGGTAAAACCCCTAGTTATCACCTGGGAGACCATGGTTGGGTCTCAACTAAAGCTTTCATAAATCCTGCTAGTATTAAAAAGCTGACTCCCAGTTAGATTGGTCCCTTGCCTGTAATTAAACAAATCAACGAGGTACCTTACAGGGTCCAGAAGCCATGCCACATGAGGATTCACCCCACATTCAGACATTCAGACTGGGCCCTTTGACTTCAGCTGCGATTGTCCTTTCCCAGAATGACAATTGCACTATACACTAACTATAAACAAAAAATATTCTTGATTCCAGGAGATGACAGGGGGGACCACAGTACCTGGTGTCCTGGGAGGGCCAAAGAGAATTCCTGGGTCCCTGCTGAGGACATCCTTCACCCCCTCATCATTCAAGACTTTCATGCCAGGTATCCCCACAAACCTGCTCCTCGCAAGCCGGGCAGACCCAGAAAGAAAGTGGTCCCAGAGTTAGCCCCTTAAAGGGGAGTTTTGTTATGTCCACGGCCGCCAGAGGGCATCAGAAGTACCCTGTGGGGAGAGTACAAACTGAGACTACAACTCCCACAGGGCTGGGCTAATTGAGCACACCTGCTGGCCATTTTGAGGTGTTCGTTTAGCACACATTGGGGGATAAAACGACTGCTTCAGCCCTCCCTAGTCTGGATCAACACAATGCAAATACTCTAAGTTATTTACGTCTTGCTTCCTTATAGTGATTTCTTTAAGTTAAGTATTCTTCACATTTGTTTCACTTTGTATCATAGCACACTTTGTTCACCGGTTCCTATTTGACCCTTAGTCTTGTTCTTTGTTTCCCCAGTTTGTCTACACCAGAGCATGGTGTTTTCCTGTCCCATGCCTTTTGAACTACTTCTGTGCATTTGGACTCCTTGATTTTGTTTTTTGCCCTTTGTTTCCCTTCGTGTTTTACCCATGCTCTATGTCCTTAGTTGTGTTTTTTGGACTATTTATGAAGTTTTACCTGTTTGTGTCACTGCGTTATAATAAATACAATTGTATCTGCACTTGACTCCGACTGGTGTGGGACTGGTGTTTCCTTACAGAAACCATTCAGTTGAATTGTTTATTAATCAATAATCCATGAACATTACACTCATTGCTCCAAAAACAATTTGAAAAAACAAATAAACAATATGCTCCACATGTGTTATTAAAAGGTGTTATAAATGCAGGTATGTATGTGCATGTTGCGCCTAACCTGTCATAGACATCATCCCAATGACTGATACATGTCAACATTGCATCACAACCTCACTACTATCTATTTGATTCAGAAGACAGCAATTTTACCAACACGCTACTGAGAAACATAACAAACTATTAACAATGCTACTTTTAGTGACACTACTACCCATTGTTGCAAAAATGACATCAATCATTCAAATCCCAAACAGGATAATTGATTTGGAAGAGATCAAATATTATTCAGTGAAGATGTCCATTTAAGCATGAAGTTGATATGGCATGAAAATCAAAAACAAATGAGTGTACTGAATAAACAATCATTTAAAATGTATTGCAGCACTGACCGTATCCTTTAAAGCAATGATCCAGCTCTCAAATCTCATGCTTTACATAATGTTTATGACACACACCATATTTATTCCTGGGGTTCATACTAATGGCATTCTTGTTTTTACAAAGATTGGCATTCAGCATACATTATCTGAAAATAAGCTTTATTGTTCAGTAATTTCTAATGGGTCAGTGGGTAACTAATTGGTGTAATGAGTTGCCCTGTGTCTTTCATGTACACAGAGTCAATTGATAAATATTCTAATAGCTCCTAGTTTTCTTTATTGTGATATACAGTCACTCACAAAAGTCACACTTCTGCAAATATTTTATTATATCATTTCATGGGACAACAATAAAGAAATGAAACTTAAGAGTAGTCATTGTACAGCTTGTTTAGCAGTATAGATTTACAGTTTTCTGAAAAGAATGCAACACATAGCCAATTTAATTTATTAATGTCCAAATAGCTGGCAACACAAGTGAATACACCTCATAGTGTACATCCCCAAATTGTGCCCATAGTGTCAGTATTTTGTGCAAGAACCATTATTATCTAGCATTGCCTTAACCTTCTTGGGCATGGAATTTACCAGAGCTGCACAGGTTGCTACTGGAATCCTCTTCTACTCTTTCATGATGACATAACAGAGCTGGTGGATGTTAGACACCTTGTGCTCCTCTACCTTATGCTTGAGGATGCCTCACAGGTGCTCAGTTGGGTTTAGGCCAAACTTGGGTAGTCCATCACCTTTACTTTCAGCTTTGTCAGCAAAACAGTTGTCATCTTGGAGGAGTGTTTGGGGCCATTATCATGTCGGAAAAAAAGGGAGGGGATCAGGTTCTGCTTCAGAATGTCACAGTACATGTTGGAATTCATGTTTTCCTCAATGAACCACAGCTCCCCAGTGCCTGCAGCAGTCATGCAGCCCCAGACCATGATGCTACCACCACCATGCTTGACTGTAGGCAAGACACAGTTATCTTGGTACTCCTCACCAGGGTGCCGCCACGCATGCTGGCCACCATCTGAGCCATAAAAGTTCATCTTGGTCTCATCAGACCACAGGATATGGTGCCAGTAATCCATGCTCTTGCACTGCTTGCCTTCAGCAAACTGTTTGTGGACTTTCTTGTGTATCAGCTTCAGAAGAGGCTTCCTTGTGGGGTGACGGCCATGTAGACCGAGTTGATGCAGTGTGCATTGTATGGTCTGAGCACTGACAGGCTGACCTCCTACTTCTTCAACCTCTGCAGCAATTCTGGTAGCACTCATGTGTCTCTTTTGTGAAGCCAACCTCTGGATATGACGCAGAACACGTGGACTCAACTTCTTTGGTTGACCCTGGCAAGGCCTAGTCCGAGTGGTAAACTGTTGTATGACCTTGGCCACATAGCTGAGTTTCAGGGTGATAGCAATCTTCTTATAGCCTAGGCCATATTTGTGGTTTTGGTGGTGGACAGTTGTCAGCATGGTTACTCTGACTGGTATTTGGCTATGCAGATCCATACACAGCAAGCTTTGATGCACTGTGTGATCTAACATCTTTAAATCATAGCCAACAGTAATGTTTTTAGCAGTTTATTCTATGGTAGCTCTTCTGTGGGCTCAGAAGAGACATGTTACCTTTCACTCCCCAGATGTGTCACTGAGCCTTGGGAGCCATGACCCCATCACTGGTTCAGTGATTATCCTTCCTTGGACCACATTTGGTAGGTACTAAACACTGCATACCAAGAATGTCCCACACGACCTGCCGTTTTGGAGATGGTCTGACCCAGTTGTCTAACCATCTCAATTTGTCAAAATCTCTTAAAACATCTTAAAACTCTGGAATAATTTTCCAAACAGAGAGTGATATGATACCACAGTCCAATAGTTTTGTGTTATGTCTGCTTTATTTCCTGTCATGTCTTTTCCAGGAACTTTGAAAAGCACAGACATAAAGACATTTTGATAAGCAGGCAGAAAACTACACTATAAGATAAACATACTGCTTGGCATTATATCTGCATTTCATTTATGTTAAATGCCACCATCACAGTTTAGTAGATAAGATCCACTACAGTTTTGGGCAGAATAAAAGGAAAATAAGGTTGAGGAGTAGGAAGCATTCATTCATTCATCTCAACTGCTTATTCCTATTTCAGGGTCAGGGGAGAGCCGGTGCCTAGCTGGCAGCTTCAGGCATAAGGCAGGAATAACCCTAGACAGGGTGCCAATCCATCATAGGGCACACACAGACTCACGCACACACTCACACACTAGGGCCACTTTAGAGACACCAATCAACCTAAAGTTCATGTCTTTGGACTGGGGTAGGAAACCAGAGTACCCAGAGTAAACCCACATGGACATGGGGAGGACATGCAGACTCCACACAGAAAGGACCCAGTCCACCCCAAACCCAGACCAGACCTTCTTGCTGTGAGGCGGCCGTGCTACCCACCGAGCCACCGTGTCATCCGAGTAGGAAGCAAATAAATAAATTCAAACTTTCAGAAACACTGGTCTCTTGTTATCTTTTATGTTTACAGGGGCAACATTTGGCAACATGCAGGTGGTTGATATTGTTTCCTCAGCTGTTTTAGTGTCACCTCCAGACCCACTTATACTACAATGCAGAGACCATTCCTGTGATTCAGCCTCTGTGAACTATGACAACCTTTATTTTAAACATATGTAAGAGCAGTAGTTTAAATTATTATTTTTTTATATTAATGGTTATTATTTGTTTGTTTGCCGTTCAAAATGTTCAAAATTATTATTGTGTTCTGTGAAGCTGTTTACGTAGAAGAGGGAGGAGACTGTGAGAGTGAGTGTGTGTGCATGCATACAGGCGCGGGAAAAAAGGACAGTGTGAGAGAGTGCGGGGCTCATGATGGAGTCTCTCCAGCAGCTCCTGTAGCTACGCCATTGAGCTTCAGTAAAAAAGAAACAGGTCAACTGAATCTCAAGTGTAAGTCTCCTTATTTTTATGCTCGTGCCTCGCTACCCCTTCTTATCGCCAGCCGAACTAACCCACAGCCCAAGTGTGAGTAGGGCTACAAAGCCGACAGAAACTTAAGTTTACACATACATGCTAGGACGTGAGCTTGACAAAGTTGCTGTGGCATGGAAATATTTCATCCTCTTACACTATTTGGGGAAGGGTGTAAGGGTGTCAGATAAAAAAAAAAAAACAGAATAAAAGCCTAGAGTAGATGTGTAAGAAGGCACCATGAAGGCTTTAGAATAGAAGGGATGATGATGTTCATTCTACTTCTGCCTGGTCCGGAAGGAATTCTGTCCAATCTTACCCACTCCTGCAAACACACATGATCAATCCCACCAGCTCCAACAGACATTTTTACTTCTGCTACCTCTGCAGTTGTTCTTTTTGTGTGTACCTCCTTGTGATCTTTTCCAATCAATTTCATAGTCCTTTTCCTAAAATATAAAAAAATTATGAATTTAAACCACATCGACCCTACTACCGAGGATAATGCAATTGCTAAAATGAATGAATAAATGCTGTTAACACATGGCACAGCATTGTACAAGTCACCACTATGCTCCCATTTTAATAATTATGGCCTTTAAGCACACCTGAAAAAAAGGAAAACCAACCTGCTTTCACAATCACTATTTTTGGCAAATATATTACAAAAGCCAATAACATTCTGATTTGCAGAATCAGACAGTACTGTCAGCAGTAATAAGACAATCAGCCAATTTGTTACTCACTTAAAAGGAATAGTGTAAGCATACAATTTTGGAACTATAAAGGATGAACCTATATAAGATTATATAAAGTAAATAACCCAAAAGTGAAATTACTCACAACTATTTAAAAAAAAAAAACAACTTATGATGCTGTAGCAGGATTTGTGAAAAGTAAACTTGGATATCAGTGTTATTCTATCTTAGAATAAAGGGGCACCACCTGGATTTATTAACTTGGGAAATCAGGAAAAACCAATAGAATTACCTTTAATCAGCCCCATCCTGATGTTGTGAGATCAAATTTAATAAAACATTCAGTATAATGATATAATAAATAGAATGAGTATATATGTCCAGGGAAGATTAATAACTAGCTTCTAAGCTGGTGTATGAGTTTATAGAATAATAAGAATAGATTAAGTCTATGGTGGGAAACAATTTCTTGGTTCTCTTCTCAACATGCAGCTTATGAACTCTGAAGGTAACAGATTGTTCATAATTATCAGTCTCAGATACCATCAAAAGACCCGTAGCATAAGTGAACTGCTCTTGTATAGGTGGGTTTGCGCTCGAGCACTTAGTGAGGTGTGATTTGAGGGCCGGGTTCAAGTTTCAGGAACAGCAGGAGGTTCTTTTGCCATTGGCCATGAGCAAAAAAAGGGAGTTTCAGTCGCTATTGTAAACTGAAGCAAATGTCTGTATCTTAAGGACTAGGAACAAAAATGGAGCATAAATGGTCAAGACATGACTGAGGTTCCATATGGATAAGGGCAGATTAGAGAGCTTACCATGCAAATCTCTGTCCAATTTACTGACTCCTTACATGTCACAGGTCAAGGATCATATTGGTTCATAATTACAGCTGTGTCTAAACTGTGTAAACTGGCCACTATATATACTGTGTGTATGAACATTTCTCAGACAGAGTTCTGAGTCCTCCACGATTGCACTGAATAAAGAAGAACTCTGCTCTCCTGAGATCTCAAAGATGCCACTCTGCAGAACTGCAAAACTCATCTTCAACCTGCTGTGTAGAAGATTTTAAGAATGGGTGCAAGGGTGGAATTAAGGCAGGCTAAGAGCTGATTTGAATGACAAGGTGGGAGAATCACCCAATCCACTTGGCTCCCTAGGACTCAATGTCAGGAAAGAGGCAGGGCTTTGTTCAGACAAAGGACAAAGGCTGTGCGTAGGTCCTTATCAGTGGTGTGGGGTGTTTTTCACACCTAAAACAAAGCAGGACCCAATACAATGCCCTGATGAGATGTTAGAATAGGTTGGCAATATACAGCCAAAGATATTGTGATAGCATTTTGGGAATTATGGGACCACCCTGCATGTGACATGCACTCCAGAATGCCAATGATGTACAATAAGTACATGCATGTTTCCACATTCATTCATGGCATGATTGATGCTAATGGATTGTTCCAGCATCTGTAGCCTCTTTACAATTCCCTGTCATCTAAGATGATCAGTATTTTTTTGTCCAAGATAAGGCATAACTCCTATTTTACACATGTTTTTTCAATAGGAGGAACAATAGTTATTTCTATTCAGTGGACTTGGGTTTTTTAACACAAATCTTATTTTAACAACAAAAACGTCATAAAAATGTCTCCATGTCAGTAAAGATATATAACATATTACAGAAAATACCACTTTTCAGACAAAGGTCTTTTAGTTAATCTTAGATTTTAGTTAATCTAAATCTTTTCCACCTCACCCTGTCCTCTACATCTTCTACTCTTATCCCAGTTCCTTGCATATCTTCCTTTACCATATCCATATATCTCCTCTTTGGTCTTCCTCTCTGTCTCTTTCCTGGTAGTGTCCCTCCTCTGCACATGTCCAAACCATCTCAGTCTTCCCTCTCACACTTTGTCTCCCAGTTTTCCAACCCGTGTTGTTCCTCTGATGATCTCGTTCTTAATTCTGTCCATCCTGGTCACTCCTAAAGAGAACCTAAGTTCAGCCACCTCCAGCTCCTCCAGCTCTGCTTCCTGTTTCTTTACAGCACAGCTGGTCTCACCACTCTTTTAAAAATCTTTCCTTTCACTTTTGCTGCCACCCTTTTGTCACACAGCACTCCTGACACACTTCTCCATCCACTCCATCTTGCCTGTACTCTCTTCTTCACTTCCTTTCCACATTCCCCATTAACTTGGACAGTTGATCCCAGTTACCTGAACTCTTGTACCTTTGTGATTGCTGTTCCCTGTAGTCTAATTGTTCCACCTGCCTGCCTTTCATTTACATGCATGTATTCTGTCTTACTACAGTTGACTTTCATTCCCCTCCTTTCCAGATTATACCTCCACTTCTCCAAGCTCTCTTCTACCTGTTCCCTGTTCTTGCCACAGATCACAATGTCATCCGCAAACATCATAGTCCACGGCGAATCCTCTCTAACCTCATCTGTTATTCTGTCCATGACCATAGCAAATAAGAAGGGACTCAGGGCCGATCCTTGATGCACTCCCACCTCCATCCTAAAGCTCTCTGTTACTCCCACAGCACATCTCACCGCAGTCACTTTTCAGCCATTCCAGACTTCCTCATACACCACCACAGTTCCTCCCTTGGCATTCTCAAAGCAAAATTCACATCTTTGTTGCTCTTCCTTTGCATGAAACCATACTGCTGTTCACAAATCATCACCTCTTGTCTGAGCCTAGCTTCCACAACTCTCTCCTAAATCTTCATTGTGTGGCTCATCAACTTTATGCCCCTGTAAGAGCCACAGCTCTGTACATCACCCTTGTTCTTATAAATGGGCACAAGTGCACTTTTCCTCCATTCCTCAGGCATAGTCTCCTTCTCCAGAATTCCATTGAATAACCTTGTCAAAAACACCACTCCCTGCTCTCCAATGCTTTTCCATACCTCAATAGGTATATAATCAGGTCCCACTGCCTTTCTGTTCTTCGTCCTATTCAAAGCTTTCCTCACTTTATCCCTGCTAATCCTTGCTATATCCTGTTCCACAGTTTCTACACCATCCAATCTTCTTTCCCTTTCATATTCTACATTCATCAATCTATGTTCAGCCACTCTATGTTTATCTGAAACCTCTAAATACATAGGCTACATTAATTATCAATCCTTTTACAGGTTCCTCTTAAAAACTCTATCCCTGTTGAGCTGTTGGCCTATCCATACTTGTATGTGGCAGGGCTTGCACTATGCAATCATATTGCAGCATTGCTCTACATAGATCTCATTTTATAGCCAGCAGGGAGAAACAGATGTTCCCCCAACACACAGCTGCATAGGGTCTAACAGCACAAACCCAGAACCCAGGAATCAGGAAGACTATGTAACAGTGCCTAACTTAGTGTCTCCAATGGAGTGGTACAGCTCAAGCAATCATTCCCTTCAGAGTACAGTGGTTATAGTAGTTATAATACATTTAAAAGGGAGCTAGGAATAAAGGAGAGGTATGTGTTTGACTTCTCAGCTCTGTGCAGTACAGGATTACAGTGGTGCCTGGGTAATCTTTGAGCTCTGCTAGCAGGTACTCATTCATTTTGTCTTGGGATATCCAAATTCATAGTTAGCCAAGAACACAGAATCATCTTGCTGATTGTAGATTGATGGACACCATACTTGTCCGCCAGGTCCCTCTGCCTCAGTCCAAGATAGTTCAGAGAATGTAAACTTCTCCAGAAAACTTCTTCACCACATCCCAGGACTCTCAGAACTCTTGAGAATGCTCCTTGAACCAATTCTGGACAACTTGTCCCCAATGGCATGGTACATTATCCTGCTGGAATCCTACATCACTGGGGGTATATGAAGTTCAGGAGGGGCTGCAAATGGTCAACAAGCTGTGAAACATATCAGGCACCAGTCAATGACATGCTTAGGTGGACCAGTGGACCCATCGCATGCCATGAGAATACGGCCCATACCAGTATGGAACCACCACCAGCCTGCACAGTGCTTTGTTGACAAATCCATATTCCATATTCTATGGAAGCTAAAGAACAGTGCACTGATGCCTCCTGCATTAAATATCGATATGATTTCTGCCACTGAGTCACTTGTCTGGTCGCATGGACAATTCCAGCTAGATGACGCTGGTAATGATCTTTAAGCACATGTGGGTGGCCAGTGCACTGTCCACTGTGAGTGGTAAAGTCTTCTTTGACATATTCCCAGTACACACAGGACACTATGGATTGAGGAATGTTAAATGCTCACTCAACTTAAGAAACAGAATGTCCCATCTGAACTGGCACCCACCATTCAAACTCTGATAATTCATGTTACCTTGCCATGAGTACATTCGCCAGTGTTCAATCTCCCTCACATAATAACACCTAATAATTGTATGAGATAACACAACATATACAGATGCGGGCATTCCCAAGCCCTCACCTGAGATGATGCCACTTCATAATCAATTAATATACTGTTATCCCATGACTTTTGGCTTTCCTTTGGGGTGCATGTGCGAACGTGCCATTCTCTCTGCTTCTGCTGTTCTAAGATGTTGCTCAATAATGTGATTCTGTTAAAAGAAACAGTACAGAAATGGTATCTTCACGTAATCCCTCACTGTGACATCACAATATTATCAACATCCATTTAATTTCAATTGGTACTGAAGTAAAGGATAGCTTGGGCATGTAGCTTACTTCAGATAAGGAATGCTTTCAAATTATAACTTAAAGGAGTTCAGCTTAAAAAAAAACTCAACAGTAAAATTGATAATTAAGCCTAAGCTATCTTGGAACACAATGATAACTACTATATCCAAAAAAAGAAAAAATATCCCACACACATAAGACAATGTTTTGCAATGGGATAATGAACAGACAATGAACTTGAGGCTTAATCAAACTGCACCTCATTTGGGTGACATCAGATGTGATTATAAATAATCTCCTCTATAACAGTGGGCTATATAGTAAAAAAAAATGCAATTGTGTAACCGGGAAATTCATTAAATTCATTTTTTTTGTGGCATTTGGCAGACACCCTTTTTCCAGAGTGATTTACATTTATCTCAATTGAGTAGTTGAGGGTTTTGCTCAGGGGCTCAACAGTGGCAGATTGGTGGTGCTGGTATTTGAACTCATGGCCTTCTGATCAGTAGTCCTATGACTTAACATTTTGCTGACATTATCAAATGCTCACTGATGGATGCGTGACTAATGGAGTTCAAAAGTGTTCCTGGCAATTGCAGTCCTAGCTATCATAGGAATACTTTCAGGTGCAGTCCAAAGCCAAATTCATGGCTCATAATTGTATCTTTAGGATGTGCATCACAGTAATTTTAGGCTGTTCACATGGAGCCATGCTCAGCAAAAGTGAGTGATTTTCAGGTGATGAAGACTACAAACAGCAGTAGAGCATCATGGTGGGTTAGGCGGGTCTGGAGATCAAAAGGAATCAGGATTACTGGCATCTCCTAGTGTCTCAGGCATAGTATGTGTAAGTTGACAGAGAGAGAAGGAACAGGGAGAGAAGGATAGGAAGAGAGAGAGATTGAGAGAGAGGGGAGAGGGCAGAAGAGGTGAGAAAAAGTACACAGATTATTACGTATGCTGTTTTCATGTAGTGGTTAGAGAAAATGAACATTGTGTGCAAGCAGGGACTCTGGCAAGACTATGACAACATAACTGAAAGGGAGAGCTAGAAAGTAAAACAGACATGACCATCCTGTTACATAATGTTTCCAGCCACTCCACTCTCAACAAACCTGAGTTTACCAAAACCCTCCATGGCAGTTTTGTGCCTTTACCTACGGAGAAAAACTATTAATAAAAGGCTTGACTAAACAAATGTTTGCAGCCTGTTCCAAAACGGTGGGGCTTTGTAAGAGAAAGTTCTGCTCCTGCTGTTACCTTCATTATTCAAGGACCAAAGTAGTACTTGATCAAAGTAGGCATGGTGCCTCATGCAGTGACATTATATTTCTTATTTAAGGAATATTTCTGAGATGAGAGAAAGCTAATTCAGTAATATTATCTACATGAGCTTCAAATGAAAGAGATCACTAAGGTGTTTTACAGGTGGACATGATGTAACTGGCGGGCGACACGGTGGCTCGGTGGGTAGCACTATCACCTCACAGCAAGAAGGTCCCAAGTTTGATCCCCGGGTGGGACGGTCTGGGTCCTTTCTGTGTGGAGTCTGCATGTCCTCCCCGTGTCCGCGTGGGTTTACTCCAGGTACTCCGGTTTC
>JAOVYV010000045.1:10461099-10474203 GCA_025674545.1 Hassar affinis | reverse complement strand
GCACCTCCACATCATTGCATTCAGTTTTTATTCACAATTTGTTTAGTGTCCCAACTTTTTTGGAATCCGGTTTGTAGTTAAATCCAAATATTTGACAGCAACATTTTAATGGACAGATTTCCATAATGATCATGGGGTCATTTTGGCCATTTGAATGGACCAGACTTATGTATATGTGACCAGATTGACCGCGTTGGCGAGAAATCCTCGGCGACGCGCACCTTTTCTTTACAGACACTCAACTATGCCACCCTAATTTACTGGGTAGGGGATCCCACACAGAGATTACTCAAATAAATGAGTTTGTACAAACCTGTTCCACATTAATCAAAATTTATTAAAGTAGTGATAAAACATTAAAACAGTTCCTGAATTTGCACCATAAGAGTTGACAATAAAAAAGAGGGGGTCCACAAATTACCAAGTTGTAGGAATATTAACAACCATATTTACCAGACCAGATTCAATAAAAGCTACCAAGGTAGAAAAGGTATACCCTGCCAAACATAGGCTCGGAAAAGACAACCACAAAATAAATTTTAAAAAATGTGTCTCACACGCATCACACTGAACGCCAGAAATATAATAAAATAAATCCGGACAAAACCAGTGACAAAGGTACACACACACCAAAGAAAACCAAACCACTGATATTATGGCGGGATATTGCCTAGGCTACAACAAAGTAGCGGCTATACGGTGTGAGCACAAAACTCAAACAACCTAGTACTATTTGACCCCAAGAATAAAAAAAAAAAAAACAGGAAAAGCACACAGCAAAATATCACTGAGGTAAGATAGGTCCATAGTAGTATCCCCCAAATATACCTCTAAATCTTTAATACATAAAACAGTAAAAAAAAAAAAAGAAAGAACACAGTTGGAGAAGAAAAAAAAAGAAAAAAAAAGAAAAGAAGAACAAAAAAAAGTGGCCCGTCGACAGCCAGTCATTGGTCCTCTAATGAAGATGTACTAATACTGACCCACGTTTGGTTTAATGACTTAATGGGCTGAGGTAGTTCACCATGATTTGGCTGCATGCCACACTTTAGCTTAAACCATTGTTCATTGGTCCGGGAAAGCCCAAATAGTAACAGCCAGACTGGAAACCCGGTTCTAGGGTCAGACGACCTCATACTCGGTACTCGCCAAACAATTGTGCATGAGCACCTCGGTCCTCCAGCAGCCAACCAAACGATTGTGCGTGAGCACCTCGTTCTTCCAGCAGCAACAGCACTCAACAGCACGCAGTAGCGCGCCAAACAATTAAAAGTTTCCCGTTCACCGACAACAGCAAACTCGCATGCACCAACACCGGGGCTTTTATCGTCCCCACCTGACATACCAGGATGGCCCTATGGTTGCCCAGTTGCAACAAAAATATTAATGAACATAAAAAACTCAGCTTCTTTACGCCAAAGGGAAATAAATAAAATTAAACCCTAACCAAAACAAAAATAAACACCAAAACCTAACTCTACCGGGTTAACCTATGGTTTGCACCTACCTCTCAGTTCCAACACCTGGCAACAACAGCCCTACCACATATACAATAATACAATAACCTACAGTTTATCATATTAATATAGTATTCCTATAAGTACTGTAAACATCATACCATCAGTTTAATTAGACTTAAACCCATACAGTACACATGGAAAAACATTGGGTGTGATCATGACAGAAAGACATGAGCAATTAAGTTTAAATAATAAAATGTTAATTTACAGTAATGAAATACTATATTGCATACCATATACCAATTACATGGTATAAAGTGAAATTAAGTAGATATTAAGAATAATTCAGAAAATCATGAACTAATGAGTTATTAAGTTGAATGGCTTCCATAAATAACAATAAGTTTATTATTTCCATAAAAATAGATTAGATAATTTATACATTTATCTAAAAATAGATAAATGTATTCATCCACAATGAAAAACAACAACAACAACAACAACAACAAAATATTATAACCAAAATTTTTAATTTGTTATGATTCCTGTGAAAAACATTCATTGATGTCTGGAAGACATGGGTTATTGTTCAGGGATACTATCTTATTTTTCTCACTGAGTAACTTGGGACAAAGTTACACGATACAGGGTGGCATTGTGGAGCCTGATGGCAGTCAGCCAAAAAGAATAACATTTCCCAAACACCTTTCCCAATGAACTCACTGCACCGATCTGAATCAATATTCAGATACAGTATATAATAGTAATAATACATTCTAAATCCTGAACAATGGCTTATACACACTTAGCATTTCATAACATATCAGACCCCCATTTCCACTCCTTTTCAAATCCACCTCTGTTTTTGATCCTAAGAGGCCTCTTGGTCAGATGGAAATACTTTTCCTTTACCAAATAAACCTTGCCACTTTGCACATTACATAAAATATCCTAATCTCATCAGGATAAAGTCATTAATGAATGAATGAGTGAATGAATGACCAAATGAATTGGATATAACTAATATAACTAAATTATGTACAAACCCCATTTGCAGAAAAGTTGGGACAATAATTCACTTAAAGCTTTATTTTCAGTGACAAAATTAATTCTATTTGTTAAATATAAATACATATAAAACAGATTTCAATTCAATTTTTATTGCCTTTTTTGTCTCAACTTTTCTGGAAATGGGGTTTGTATAACCTGACAGCATCAACTGGCAGAATGTGGAGGTAACCCCCGCCCCCTCATTTGTCTTTCTCACTCATCTTTCCACAGAAACTAATGGTATTAATAATTTCACTCTGGTGAAGTCCAAACTTTTAATGATTTCCAGCTTGGTAAGGCATCACAAGTAATAGACAGGGCTTCACTAGCAGTCTTAAATGATTAACTTTGACAAAAGGAAGAATTTTTTTTGGTGGGAAAAAAATCCCCACTCTGTCACAGTTGTCTGTTCTAATTATTACAATAATGATTTACTCCTTTGTTCATGACCCTTTTCTTTCATCTCTACCTCTTTGTTCTGTTTGATTTATATAATTCTAGCAGAATTAATGAGCCATTGAAATGTCTCAAATATAGATAACTTTTTATTAATTTTGGATGGTTGTAACAGGTGTGTCTATAGTCCAATGCCTGTGTAAACCTCGCCTGATTTATAAGGACAAATCCCTGTTTGAATATCACTGTAAAGATAAACATTTAAGTAAACTGTAAATTCATAAGTTTTAGGTTCAAATCACTGGCAGATGGCCCAGGATTTTTGATGAATTCATCTAATTAAGGGCTATTACTTATCAGACGGTTCAGAGAGCAACATTAATCATACTTGAAAAACTGCAAAGGAGTGTAAATTCAGTTTTAGGAATATGAATAAAAGCGAGTTATCAAGCGTGATCAAACATGAGAGCACTCACATCTTGAGTGCTGGCCAAGTACTTAAGAGTGACCACAATTATAACAGGAAGAGTGTATCATCAACTTTGCTGAGTTTGATAGATGCTTCCAGTTAAATGAGAATATTTTTCTCATCAAGAATGTAATTTCACTGTATATAACAGTCTCAGGCTTTGCAAACAAAAGGAAAACACTCAAACTGTCCTATAATCATTGGTAATGATTTGCTTGTTTGATGTGTTTTTTTTTGCTATTGTTGTAGTTGTAGCATAATCATTTAATATGTCCAAACAGTTATTTAGCTGGCACAAGTTCATGAAACTGTACACTGAGTATCCACAGATAATATATCCATACAAAAACTAGGACCATCATTACAGCTTTCCTTTTTTAGCTTCCCATTATGGCAAGACTTGCTCAGATGAATCCTGACAGGTTGCTCCAAGTATATGTAGGAACTGTGAACTGTAGGAGCTGCAAATATTTTTATACAAAAGCAAGTTCCAGTTGTTATTTCTCTGATTAAATCTGCTTCGTCTGATTCCAGCTGGTTAAGATTTTCATGCCGAGAGGGAAAGTGAGTGTGGCAGCTGTTTTAATTTCAGAGTTTGAAATATCACATGGTCTGTCAGTAAATTCATGTATGTTTAACAATCTATTATTCTGTGAAAATATAAGTTTTTTTTTTCAGAAGTCTCCTGTTTGCTTCGTGTTTTCCCCAGCATCTATTCAATATCCACCCTGGTCACACAGATATTACAGATTCTTTCTCAGTCACATATTGATCATCTTCTTAATCTTTGATAATTTAATACCACTATCTTGTGTCACCCAGAGGAAGGAAGAGTTTCATTTTGAGTCTGTCTCCTCTGAAGGTTTTTTTCTCATGTCATCTCAGGTAGGTTTTCTTTGCCACTGTTATTTCTGCCTTGCTCATTAGTGATCTACATCCACGCAGAGATGTCTGACAGTCTACTTTGGGACAATGTCTTTTGTTAAAATTTGTGACAAATTTTCTAATTATAATTTGATTCGATTTTTTTATCATTATTGCCATCTTGGTGAAATTTGTGTTTTTTGATTTTCTCCCTAACCAATGGATGTCTCTCTAACTATATGACATTTGGTGGCCATGCCAGTATTTGTGAGATTGTGAGATTTGTGAGGCTCTGGATCTGCCACAACCATGAACAGGCATAAATAGGTACTGAAGGTGAATGTGTGTGACCCTTTTCTATGCATTCTTTGACTATTGTTTTTTTTTTTACCTCCTGCATATCAGAATCAATGATCCCCCTCGCATGAGTCTCCTAACACACTACGAGCTGCTTTTTTGTTGTTTTTACTTGTGTTACTGTCTTTCACTTAAATTTTTTGATGTCAGACATACTACCTGAATAATTAATGACTGATTCAACTCCTGGAGGACTCGCTATTTAGCTAATCAGAGTTGGGAAACATTAACCTGCACAGTACTAAGGCCCTGCAGACCAAAAATTTATACCCTTGTCTTAGAACTAAGGTCCTAAAGCTTCCTGATCACACATGTGTCACTTCTGACTATTTAATCAATAGCTGAATTATGTTTTTGAGGAAAAACTCAATGTGAACGAATGATCCGTTGCTATTTGGCCACCTATTTAACATTTTTAATTTACTGAACTTGTTATGGATTGCTAGTCACGTTCCCTCGGGAAAGAAATACTCCAGCATTTTCTATCTGTTTCTTTAATTAGCAAAAAAAAGCCAAACTAATATTGTCAGTGCAGACAAAATGAACAGAATACATGACATTAAATTAAAAGGTCATGGGTAGTTGAATGGTTCCAGCTGGCTACAACTGACTTATTTCTTTTTAACATGAAACAAGTAGGAAAGCATAGTAGGACCTGTGTTACATCCTGGAGTAAGTTTCCATTGGGTGTAATGAATTGGAGTAGTGTATTCTGACACCTCCTTTTATTATGTACTGTGTAGTGCATGAAGAGAAAAAAAGGATGATGATGATGATGGACCTTATGCAACATTGTTTGAGGATTGTAGCTGTAAGACAGGAAATGGCACTGTCTGATGCACTGGATGCAATAGCAGGTATTGTTCACAATGTGTTTTCTATGAAGAGAACATTGATTTCCCCTAAATTGCAGTATGATGAGAGCTACTAAAATTCCTCATAATAAGATAAGACTTCAAAGTAAAGTCTATATCAAATTTTTCAAGCTTGTGTGGCTCCATTAAACCTTCACTATTTTTTAGATTAAATGGTGTTTCTATTATATTACTAGCACTACTAACAGATATTTTGTGTCTACATGACTGTAATCTGGTTTATGACAAAAGGCAAACCAGAATAACATGGAAGTATAGAGAATCTACATCACATCAACTAATAACTGACATACTGTGGCTTGAAGATATGTGCTTATCTGTCACCTCCTCTCATTGTTCACCATCTTGTTAGAATCCTTCAATCAGATGACTCAGAACACTACTAAATCTATGACTCTTATTTTTACCTGTCCCTCTCACCAGAGGACTTCTGGCTCCTCTTCTTGATGCAGTTAACAATGTGGATCAAATTGTTGCAAAAACATCCTCAGCCTCTGAGGATGTATATATGTCCATTCATGTACATTTTTAGGAATTTCATAGTTAATAATATTGATTTTAAATATAAGTCAAGCTGCTCTTTGATGTAACACTTGTTTTTTGCCATAGCTCTCTTGTACTGCATTTTGGATGTTGCTGGAAAATCACTTCTACACCCGTCAGTGGGTGTCAGCACCTTTAAAATATGTATGGCAGTGGACATGTTCGAGCATAAGCTATAGACAGAGAGGAGGTGGGTGGAACCAGCAGGTAATTTGCGTTAATAAACTACTTATTTGCCTATATTGTAAATAAAGTACGTATTTGGTAGAATTGTGGTCTGCGCTTTCCAAATGCTAATTTCTTTTAGTATATAAAACAAAAACACCCATAGACAAATCCCCTTTTTCATCCTTGCACAATTTATAACCATTTATTCCTACCCACTGTCTAGACAAAACCATGCAACAGATTCATAATATCCCTGCTTAACAATGCACACTGTCCTAAAGCATCTTTACAAAGGCATAAAATCCAGTCATAACTTTAAAATGAATAAAACTGTTATCCCTAATGAGCAAGGCGGGGACAGTGTTGACAAGGAAAAACTCCCTGAGATGGTGATGTGTCTGGTTACAGGAAGAAAATTGAGCAGCTGATGTCCTGGTGTACTCACTACCTCCTGGTACTGAATACCCAAAAGACTGTGGGGCTTGTGTTGGATTTCAGATTTCAGATACAGCTACCATGACCCCTAATCCATAAAACACAGAAATGCTTCCATTGTGTTTTATTTAAGCACAGCCTCATGGTGTTTAAAGAGGATCATTAGCACAGAGTATGAGGCAGTGTGCATGGAAGAATATTAGCAAACATACTTATTAATAGAGAGTGGGAGGTGTTATAATTTGTGAGCACACAAAGCTATTGAGAGTGTGGAACAGTGAGTTGAGTGCATAGAGAAGCTTCGTCTTGCTAATGTACTTCCATTCTCTATGTAGTCAGCAGTGACATAATCTTGTGCTTTGCTTTTGTTTGCTCACTGCCTACACTTTTAGGGTGGAGTTAGCCACAACTCTTGGTTATAGAAGCATAATGGGAGACCATAGTCATTTTATTAGCAGAGCCAGGATTTTTCTCTAAAATAGCATGTTAGGCTGATGGGTGTCTAGCTTGGAATAGTCTTAATAAACACATTTGTTTTTACTGTATACTATTGAATTGACCACCTTTCCAAGCCAACAGAAGACAGCTGTGGTCACACAGTTAGGAGAGGTACTTGCTCGAATGGGCTCTGTGTTGGAGTGCTAATTTTATATATCATATCAGTGCAGTTGGCATACTGGTTAGCTACAATGAATAAAGTATATTGTGTTAACAAACCTATGTAACTCTACAACAAGAAACTAGATAACTAATGCTAGATAGCTGGGTCATGTTTTTGATGTGGAACTGCATATAATGGATGCATTTAGCTAGCATTTATGCATTTAGCTTTTTTTTAGTTTTCAAGTGAGTTTATGGGATCTGTTTAGACAGCACTTCAGCTTGCAGTGCTACAACATCCTCAAGCCTGTGACTCATGCTTATGTCTTTATTGTTGAAACTCTAAACAGCATTTATATAGATACATAGCACTTTCAGAAGCCCTTCTTAACAACAAACATCAACAGTCATAAAGGCATATTGAATAGCTGTTAGCTGTGACTGCTTTCATCAATTTTTATTACATTTACATATCATCAAGAAAATACAATAAACCTCAATAGCAGATGTTTTTGCTCCCTAATGTTAGAATGTAAAGACAACTGCATCATTGTGAGAAGTTGAATTTTATTGCTGAGACAAATTTCTGCTATTGTGCAGGCTCATTCATAAGCCAATCAAGTTTCCCTTTTGATCTTACTGTTATCTCAGGAACTGATTATTTCAGACAAATACTGTACATTTATATTTACATTTAAGGCATTTGGCAGACACCCTTATCCAGAGTGACTTACATTTATCTCATTTGTACAACTGAACAGTTGAGGGTTAAGTGCCTTGCTCAAGGGCCCAACAGTGGCAGCTTGTTGGTGCTGAGGCTTGAACCCCCAACCTTCTATCCACTAACAAAAACTAACAAAGCAAAAAAGCAAAGAGCATTTTAAGAGCTTAAATTGAAATTGGGCTGAGATGATAGGAAGGTATGAAAAAAAGACCAAAAAAAGTTGAGAAAATGGTTATGTCTAGGAGAAACAGGTCAGACAAAGAAGAGATCTTATTTTGAATTTCCTCTGGGTTGTTTCCTCACAGCTTATAGAAACATGCATTTGGGTGATTGGCTGTGCTAACCAGTAGCAGTATTCCTAGGATAGCCTCCAGATCTTCCACAACCCAAATGGCATACAGCAGTTATTAGTGGTGAATAAAGGAAAATGAAGGAATAAAATATAAATGACATTTTTATGACAACATTTGCCCTATTATACAGTACCAGTCTGGGTACCTTTGCTCAGATAAAACATTATTTTCCAATACACAATAAAAGACAATCCATAAATGTCACTTATGTTAAAAATAGTTTTTTTCAGAACTGACCAAACCCTGAATAAATCTGACAATTAAATTATATACTGTGGCCTCATCACAGTATTAACTACTTACATATAATGAAATTGCTATCTTTCGTGTTTGTTCATTTTATTCTCTTAGATAGGAAAAGTAGTAGCACATTTTCTGCATAATACGATTTTTTATGTGTTTTTATTTGTATGTTAAACCTGTTTACCTGTAACGACCAATTATTGTTTAATGACACTAATCATAGCTAGTGAATCATATAAAGTAATTTTAAAGATTAACCTATATTAGGAAAACCCACACATTATGAATAACTATTTGAATTTTATGCATGTACACATGTCTGTCTGTCTGTCTGTCTGTCAATATGTTATTACATTTGTTTTATTTTTTTTCTTTAATCTTTAAGCATAAATAGGACTTCATCTAAATGCATACAGAATAAGTCTGTATCAAAATGATTTTTGTATGATGGATACATGATCCTGTCCTAAATATAAATGAAGAGGTTGAAGACTGATTGGATAAAACCATGACTTGCCCTCCTCCCATTGGAGAGTGAGGTATAACATACCTATGCAAACCAGTTTGAAGTCAGTTCGGAGACTGATTTCATTCTCTTTCTTTTGGCCATGTCAAATTTGATATCTGAAAGACAAGAAACATCATAAAGAACTGCCATGAATTCTCTAAACTTTGAATCTGATCCCTAGATCTCAATACTAATTGTTGTCCTGTGATTGTCTGTCTACATCCACAGGGTCGTATGCAACTTTTTTAAGTTACCAGCAAGTTTGTTTTGAAGTTTTGTTGATAGAGATTAAGAGTATTTTGGTGGCCAACAGCAGAGAAACTTTTTCAAACCTTTGTAAATTGGATACAGAAAACTGCAGACAGCCCAACTCACTCCTTCCAACCACTAGCAAAGCTATCCTTTTGAATCTGTGATTATATTATATTATATTATATTATATTATATTATATTATATTATTATTTCCATGCGAAAGCACAGGAAGTCACGCCAAGCTTCCTCCACTGGGTTGACCATTGCAGGCTGCTGTGCTATCCAGTTCCAAGAAGTGACTGGCTGAGCGAAGAATTACTGCTCTTCTGGTACCCTCTTACAGGTCTGTTCTGAATGCCACATGGTAACTAGAATTCTTCTGAGCAGCACCAGCACAAACAGACAAGGCTTCTTCTTATGGCTTCGTGTGGGTGCTTTCAGCTTCTGGAAATTACATAAATACCATTAAATCTTCCCCTCCTGTGATTCCCTAACTTAACTCATAGTAGCTCATATAGTTTGTTCTTGGTTATCAATCATACAAATTCATTCACAGTCCCTACATATATACTCAAATTCACCTATTTTATTTTAGAAGTACTAAGTAGTTATTTACACAGTTTACATACACACATTTCAACTACCAATTTGTTTTGTAATTGATTGTGGGTAAATAAATATTTAATTCATTGTTAATTTTGCCTCTGTTTGCATGATATTTCTGCTTCCAGTTGAGATCCCTGACTGGCTCACTGGCTTGTGACATCAGATGGTGACTGGTTTAAATTAAATAGTTTTTTTCTTGGTTCCCCAATTCATAAAAAGGAAACAAGTCATGCTTCATTTATTATTGTAATTTAACTGATTTATAAGTCACACCAACAAACCGCTACATATACACAAAATCACTGTCTATACAAACAACCACTACAGGGAAGCAATTTCTGTATATTTATAGCGCATGTCCCTTTTGTCTGAGGCAAATTAGAAGAACTAAGTAACTTCCCCCTGTAAAAGGTGATCCAAGTATCTGATGTATCATCTAGGGAATGGTTGTATGGAAAGTTAGATGGTAACTTAATTAGTGACTTATCAAATTAGACTTTAAGGCAATTGATATTCTGCCCTGCAGCTAATTCAATTATATTCTAGATTTTATTCATTAATTCAATCTCTTTATGAATTTTACTCTGTCCATGTTCCAATTATTTTCACCTACTGACCATCTCCTTCTGTGGCAGATCAGACTACTGCTTTATAGATTTTTTTTATAACATGCTGTTCTTTTTTCCCCTTTCCTTTCCACTTCAGTTTCATAGCAGCAGTCCCAGTCCAATTATTTCCTATCATTCAGTTGCAAGCCACCTTTGCCTAGACAAAGTTTTTTTGAAGCCTACACGATTTCATTATGTTTATACACTCCATGGAGGACTCCTAATCTATTGTTTCATTCCAATGCACCACTCTGTATAAGGGAACTCAAACTTCTCATACTTGTCAGCTTTTATCGATTATGTTAAGGCCATATCAAACAGTGATTTCTCTTCCCCACCCCCATCCAATCTGGTAGTCATGGTATTCTGCAGTGCTTTTCCTCTTGTGCTATTAAATAAATTGAGACCTTTTTTGTGTTTTTTTTTCTCCCTAATTTAGTCGACTCCAATTCCCACCCATCAGTCCTTCCCCAAATGTCACACGACGAACTACCACTCAGGGAGGGCGAAGCCATCACGTGCTTCCTCCGAAACACATGCGCAGATGCGCAAGCCGCCGCATCTTTTCGAATTGCTGCTCATGCAACTTTCTGGAGCAGTGTAACGCACTTGGAAGAAAGCGCTCCCGCCCACCACGTAGCTGTTGCGCCACACGGGAGCTTTGTGTTTTATTTTTGAGAGTAGTTGTGTTAAGCCATTAAGAAACAGTTATCTACACCTTTACCATTATGATTAAAATGCATTTTATAATTACAGAAACCTTGAAACTTTGAAATGTATAATGAAGCATTGTTCTTGGCTATGCTATGCTATATTTCCAAAATTTATTCCAAGCTTTGATTGAGTGTTCCTCAAATTAAAAGTTCAAATCTTACAACTTTTCAGTAAAAAAAAAAACATCAATAAAAGGAAGGCTGTTTGAAAAGTAAAACTTTGGTTTGGTATTTGTAGTTGAATACCAAGCTGAATAAAGCCCATTTTAACAGCACCACAATAGCAGCAGCTCATACTTCAGCTCTAGGTTCAATGACAGCATGGAAACGTGATGGCAAAATACTTGCACCCTTATTTTTTTGTTATAACACATGTGCCTATTTTTTACACTTGGAATTCTGTGTTATTTATGTGAGTGCATTTCAATTTCTTTCCATCAGTGTGCTACAGACAAATGTAACATTCTGAACAATTTCTTTTTCTTTTTTTCATATTGCAAAGAGACTAAGGTGAATGAAATGTCACTCATTTGCCTTCTTGTCCCAGCTATAACTGGCATCTGATATTTTGTGCTTGTCATATTTTTTCTGCAAAGACAGCCAGTTGTTATGGTATGGTTCCACCAAGGTGAGGGTTTGGTGTCACTCTTGCTGATAGATTCCTGATATGTTTCTGTGCCTGGAGGAAGCACTCCAGAGCTCATGGCTTCCACTTACTGAATCTACTACAATTCAATATAGCTAATTTTGAAGTTTGGCCTTCATTTGTTCAGGTTATCTAGTGAGAGGATGGCAGTTCAATTTTCACTGTATATCATCTGCCCTTTGAGAGGCTGAATATGTGTTAAGTGGCTTAATGCTACAGTAACAAGCAGACTTTAGACAATTATAATTACTTATATCATTCTGCATTACACAGACATTGCCAGAAATTGTGGATTAATTTTATCATATATATCATGGCTCAGTAGTTCTGGCTGTAACATAAACAACATGTTTCTATCATTCTAATATATTATTATTCTAAGCTTAAACATAGGGACTATTTATGTGGACTTCTTCAATGTTCCCCCAACACAGAAAAGTCTTAAGGACAAAGGAATTTACACTTTCTATTTTTTTAATAAAATCAGAGGCTATGTTTTTTTTGTATCATTAATTTCAAGAGAGAGAAAATACCGGAGAGGTTGTTAAAGGAGAAACTGTTTATAATATAATTAATAATAGGAACTTTCTTTTGTAGATGGCCCATATATAAACATAAACAGAAAATGCAAAATGTTGTTCATAAATATATTTTAAAAATTTTAATTATTTGCAAATCATTGCATTATAAGCAGTATAACACACTTCACACTATTCTGTAATATAGCCGTTTACCATCTTATTACCACTTTTGGATGTTTATAATCTGCTTTCCATCATGCCTTATCATACCACCATGGGCTGGATTATTTTTTATTATTATTTAACAGCAAGCCTTTTTGTCTTATGGCAGAGGCTGATAAGAAATGGCTTTTTATTCTATATTATGTGTGAATAGCATATAGTTAGATTAATTAAGATATCGAACAGTATTTTGACAATGTTCTGAACAGTTTTACATCAAAGGTGCTATCACAGGGCCTGTAAAATTTAATTTCAGATAAAAACTGAAAGAATGTAGAAAGGCACTTGACAACTACTACTCTAGTTCCATCTCTTCCAATGTCTGATTATAGGAATCAAATGTCTGCTTCATGATAATCACTTTTATTAATCACACAGTTTAATACAAAACCCACTTCAAGACCCTTTCTAAATGTAAGGAAGTACTCCAGATAGGGGTTTTGGAAGCAGACGCAGAGTTTATTCAGAATACAAAAAGTCAAACAAAAGA
>JAOVYV010000045.1:10403551-10413960 GCA_025674545.1 Hassar affinis | reverse complement strand
AGCGGTACAATAATGAGTGTCTGCAGACAACAGTGAAGCATGGTGGAGGTTCCTTGCAAGTTTGGGGCTGCATTTCTTCAAATGGGGTTTTGATCAGGATTAATGGTGTCCTCAATGCTGAGAAATACTGGCAGACACATATCCATCATGCAATAACATTAGGGAAGCATATGATTGGCCCCAACAACCCCAAGCATACAGCCAATGTCATTAAGAACTATCTTCAGCATCAAGAAGAACAAAGTGATGGTATGGCCCCCACAGAGCCTTGGTCTCAATATTATAGAGTCTGTCTGGGATTACATGAAAAGACAGAAGGATTTAGTTCTCCAAGATGTTTGGAATAACCTACCAGCAGAATTCCTTCAAAAACTATATGCAAGTGTACCTAGAATAACTGATGCTGTTTTGGCAAAGGCAAAGGGTGGTCACACTAAATATTGACTAATGGCAATGATATTGATTTGATTTAGATTTCTCTGTTCATTCACTGCATTTTGTTCATTGATGAAAATAAACTATTAAGACTTACATTTTCAAAGCATTCTTTCCACTCAAACATTGTTCCACACCTGCCTAAAACTTTTTTACAGTACTGTTTATCTAAATATACAGTATACACTGAACAATCACTGAATAAGGAACACCTCACAGGTGGCATATGTAGCATGATGCCTGTGTTCAACCATGCCTTCTGCATTTCAACTGTATCTGTGTTCAACCATGCTGAGATTTTGCTGATTAAATTTGTTATATTAATCTTCTCATTTTCAGATAAAGAGGACATCTGTCTTTTCCCTGATAAGCCAGGAATGTGAAGTTCTTTGTTGTTATTTCTTAATAAGCAAATTTAAGTTTCTCCTTATCTATATATAGATAAGTACAATTAATCAGTTACAATTGAACCAATGTAGTAACTGATACTTTTCTTATATGTGTAAGGAGATACTCCACAACGGGGTTTTAGGAAGCAAATGCAGAGTTTATTCGATAGGGCTATGACAAACAAACTAACGTTCAGCACAGAGCGGGAGCAGAAAAGAAAAAACAAGGAGCAACTCAAAATGGTGCCAAACCGTGAACTCCAAACAAAGCGTCAGTTCAGCTCCACGCTCTGGCCAGGAATCTGCACACAGACAGAACCGAGAATCAGAAACGAGTTAGCAAGGAGATAACAGGAAGGTAACTTAGCTCTGGAAATGGAATCTTGTCGGAAGTGTTGATACGATGAGCACTGGCCCGCAGGGAAGCCCAGCCAGAAGGCGCCCTAAATAGGGAGGGGGAGCCAATGAGGGCTCTCCTCCCAGATAGGGTGCAGGTAGAACTAATCTGGCCGAGCTACCTGCGGATGACACCGGAAGTCGGTCTCCCTCTACCTCTGCGGGAGCTAGACATTGGGGATGGTGGCGGCCCCTAGTGGCTGTTGATGTAACAATATAGACATTTAATCTATGTTTAGGAATGTAGTAACTGATATCCCTTTGTCTAGACATTTATTCAGTTATGTTAGGAATGTAATAACATACTGGCATGTATACTTTTATCTAGATTTTAATCTGTTATGTTTAGGAATTTAGTAACTAACATATCCTCTTTTATTATGTAAAATTTTTTGTGTTATGATTCTGGTCATTTGTAGAAGCAAGTCACACTGTATGCATTAAGGATTCTAAAGTAATTTTAGAATTGTATACTATATATCCTTTTTTCCTGTACTAATATAATAAAATAATATTAACACATGGCATGTGTTCCAAATTATGTCCTTGTAATTCTGGAGAGATTATGCTTGTCTATGCCTCAGGTTCATAGACAAAATTACCATGGAGTTTTGCTGGATTATCAAATACAGTGGCATCATGATAGGATAACTTTATACTCTCAGGCTGGCATGTGGAGATCTGGTGTCAATTGGAAAAAAAGAAAGAAAATATTGATAGTCTCTTTGTTTAGAAAATTGTTCCTCAGAGTTCTCTGTTCATTGTTCTTTGTCCTGAGAGATATTTATGATCCATTGGGTTGAACAGACAACTCATTCACAAGCTGTGTAGGGTTTAAAACAGAGGTGACATAGTAATTCACTAAGAGTTTTAATGGTTTTATAGAATGTTAGGAGCCAGCTTGGCTCATAGCCTTGGGACTAATGTTGATAAAGTGTCACACAGCCTGCATCATTCAGGGTTCGGTTGATCAAGTCCTAACCTCCCATTAGCGTCTGCTGAATGCAGGCCGAATGCTACAGATCGTTACTTTTTTACAAGAACCTTACTTTGTTTCAATTTACTCAGTGTTATGGAGGCAGTGGTTACACATTATGTGGATAGTCCACTTACAGAGGGTGTGGCAGCAGGGGCAGGATTAAGCATGATCTGGCAACTGGTGTCAGAGTTGGGAGAGGCATGCACAACTGCTACAAATAATCTAATCAGCAATTGAGAGTAGCGAAGCAGTGAGAGAGAGCACCATGACAATGTAACCTAGCCAATGTGCTCTTCACGCTGTGCAAAGCCAAGAAGCAGTGCTTTATAGCCCTTTATAGCCCTGCTTGATGAGCAGGTGTTAGACAGGAGCTTGCTGGGAGATCTGCTGAAGACTCAGGGTACTGGAGCAACCCTATTGGCCACCTCAGGGGCTGCACTTCCCCTTGTCCCAGAGAAAATGAGCCCTACAGCAGGCTATAATGCAATGGACTGGCCACACCTAAGAGTAGGAATGACAGTGATTCTGTTCCTTGATGTACAGCAGGCTGTCAGGAAGGATGGTGGAGTTGGTCCAGTGCCATCAACTGGCATTTTTGCAAGAGGCTGTCACATTATCAAATGGCCATTTGTCCATGTACTTCAAAGATGGAAGAGCTCACACAACCCTCAGGACCAGCTGTCTCTTCTCTCTCTTCTCTCTCTGTCTCTCTCTCCTTCCTCCCTTCCTTGATCCCATTGCCATAGAGACAGGGGCCTTCACAAAAGTTAAAGCAGTGGTTCAGGTCCCTGATATGAATGCCACCCCTGATCAAGCAGGAACATACCAAATACCAGTAAGTGTTCAGATCTGGTACGTATCAGGCCTTGGTGGACTTGGGCTGCAGCCACATGCTCATTCACCAAGCCTGATTCAAGGTGTGGCATGGGATCAAGCAGTGAGGGTGTGTGAGGGTGATGTACTGTATGTGCATGGGGATGTTCACATTTATCCTGTAGTTTCCATCACTGTTAAATTCCAGGGAGAGAAGCATAGAGTAATTGCAGCAGTTAGTCCCCATCTCATCCATCTGCTAAGTCTAGGTATGAATTGGTCACGTTTCATACCTCTATAATAGAGATATGCACAGATGGATCATTCTTATCCACAGAAAGGGAGAGGAAGTGTGGTGTTCAGGTAGGGGAGAGGCTGCCGGTTCTGTTGACATCTATCCTGTGTCATGCAGTGGCAGGGGGAGAAGGGGAATTCGTCCCCTGTCCTCTGGAGCAGCTGCTAGATGAGACTTTCTGGCACACCTATGATAAAGTGAGAGCTATCGATGGACAATGGCATAAACATTTAACCTGGCTTTATAACAGGGGTGCTTGACTACATGTGTTCACACCAGGCGATAAAGTCTAATGATAAAGTACTATGTATTACTACATTTAGTAGTAGTGTATGTACATCAGGAGAGAGTGTGACAAATTTATAACATCAATCTCATAATGAAGGGAGGCATAGTCAGCATCCTTGGTTAGCAGACAAACCCACTCCAGTCCTGACTGGTAGACATCTCTTCCTGCCCCAGGCCACTGATGTTGCAAAAATTAAAGCAGAATTTTCCAATGTGTTCTCCACTCTACCCAGGGGCACAGATCTGACAGAATGCCACATCAAGATGCCCCCAGGGATAGTTGTTCATATTTGCCCCTAACCCCTTTAATCACAAAAAACAAATCATGAGGGAAGAACTCAAGGCCATGCTTGACCTAGGTATATCTGAGGAGTCACACAGCAAGTGGAACATTCCTATAGTTTTTGTTTCTAAAATGGATGGGTCGGTCTGCTTCTGTGTCAACTATAGAAAAGTCAACATTGTGTCTAAATTTGATGCATATCCCATGCCCTGCATTATTGAGCTGCTCACGAGTTAGGTACAGTTTGCTTTTACACTGAATCTAACTAGAACACATACCTGCGATGAATAAACTAATCAGTATTTTCTGTTTCCAGCGATTGCCAAGGGATACGTAGTAGCACAGAAGCACTGAGAGAGTGTGCCATGGTGAGAGAGTATGTGTGTGTCCTTGGAGCGCTGCTAAGCTAAATTTAATTTTCCTGTAAAAAAAGGAAGTTGAGTCCCCAAACCCACCTGTAGACCTATTCCTAGTTACAGAGAGTTCACAGAGTGTTTGTAACATATCAACAGCTTATTAGTTGTTAGCTTTTTAATTTGTTTTGCTATGTCTATAGATGTTTAATTGATTATCTATAAAGAATATGTGATGCTTTATCAACATACTGTACCTATAGAGTATGTAACATTTCAGCATCTTATTGCTAGTAACCAAGCAACTAAAGAGGCTGGGTAAACACCATGGAGCTCAGAGCAATAAGAAAAAAAACATGAACTAAACTCCACACAGCTTGATATAATGTGTTACAGTGGCTTTCACCTGGCTATACTTTAGATAGAAGCTTGATCCTCAATTTATTACCCATTTATTTAGCATTAGGTACTCTAACTTTGTCAAAAAATGTCAGGTCACCAGAACTTGCAGACCACAATTTATAGGTCCATACTCAGGGGGGTGACCAGCACTGGGGCATGTGTAGGCCCAGGCTATAAGGCATGCACACAGTCCTTGGGGAACAAATTTTTTGGTCTAGAGGACAGTGGACTGGGATGTTGGTTGAACACAGCTGTGCCTTCAATTCTTGGTCGAACTCCCAGTGAATGGTGTTGATGTAAACACATGGGCTAAAATGAGTTTGGAGGGTGTGCACAGAGCTCACTCCCACACTGGACACATCTACCTCTACCACAAAGGGGGTAGAAGGGTCCAAATTTCTGAGTACTGGAGCAGTGGTGAAGAGTTTCTTTTGTTTAGGAAAAATCCTGGTCAGCAGCAGGGGACCACTGTAGGCTTTTCAGTTTGCCTTTGAGGAGAGAAGTCAGGGGGAGAGGCTGAAGGATCTGATGAAGCGGCAGAAGAAATTGGCAACTGCAGGTCCTGAATGGATGGAGGCAGTCCATTTTAGAGTTGGTTTTCCAGCAGACAGGTGGGTCCCTGGCATATATGAGTTCTGCGTGAATCTATGTCAGGGGAAAAGATGAGGATGTCATCAATGGCTTTAATTAGGAAAAAACAGAGTTACCAGGGACTCATAATGGCCTGAGCTGGTACTGAAAGTTTTCCACCCATCCCCTTCCCTTATACTCACCAGATTGTAAGCATTGTGGAGGTCCAGTCTGGTGAAGACCTGGGCTTCACGTAACTCCTTGAGTGCTGACAGAACCATTGGAAGAGGATAAGGGGAGCTCTAAGTCACCTTATTCAGGGCCCAGTAGTCAATAGACTCAAAGACACATTCTTTTTGGAACAAAGAATAATCTGGCACCTGTCAGGGAGTGAGAGGGACATATAAATCCCTGGGACAAGTAAGTAGGCCTCCATAGCCTGGGTCTCAGTTTGAAGGGTATAAAGGGTAAAGGGTAGGGGCTGGTTTGTAGTACAATGGCTTTGTCAACCTAGTCAATGGCACAATCCTACTTATGATGAGGGGGCAATGTGGAAACACGGCCAGTGGAGGCTCAGGTTCAATTAGTGAGGAGGTGCTGGTTATGCTCATGTGCCATTGCAGGAACTGAAGGCAGTGTGGGCATAAGTGGTTGGCAAGTAAATGTTGGAGTTCTTGAGAAGTTCTTGAGCCCAGATCCATGGGTTCAGGGACACCTCATCCCAGTTTGAGGTGGAGGGACCCCATGACTGTTGTGCTAGGCAGAGAGTGGCAGACATAGTCAGATGATGGTCCAGCCAAATAGATAGGGAATTGGTTCCAGGGTGGCTGCCAGGGTGCGGAATTCCAGGGCATAGTCGGCTACACTGCGGCATCCTTGGGACAGCCAGTAACTGGTTGCCAACTGAATGCCCATGGTGAGGGTGGAGGAACATTGAACCTTGAGGGTGGAGGAACCTTGAATGCTGCCAGGAACAGGGAGTTGGACCTGACCTCCTCTTGGCAAGCCCCCCATATGGCCTTGGCCCAAGAGAGGGCCTTCCCAGTAAGTCAGGATGTGACAAGGGCGATTTGGGATTGTTCATCGACAATGGGGTGGCTGGAGAAATAGAGGGTGCATTTCAACGGGTACTCTTCACAGCGTTCTGGGTTACCATCATAGCATAGACAGAACTGGGGAGTCCTCAACTGGGATGGACAGCAGCGTGATCAGCTGAGCCCACCATAGGAAAGAGTGGGGTACATCTAGTCAATTGATCCTGATGCTGATTAATGGACTGGACTTCCTGGGTGAGGGCATCAGGCTGTTGTAGGGCTTGGCTAGACATCTTCCCTGATGAGCCAAAATCTGCTCCAAGGTAGGAGACTGGTCACACACTCCTGCTGCCTCCATGTGTGGGAAAGTATTCTGTCACAATCAGCACAATAACAGGCACATGCACAAAGAGCTCAGGAGGCAGTATGCAGGAGCAGCAGAGTAGGTGCACAAAGCAAGCTCCATTAAGACATTAAGACATTAAGACAGTTTGAGAATGTGAGAGTGGCCTGCATAAAGCCTTAACCGAAACCCCAACAAACACCTTTGGAATGCTAATTACACACCAAGCGTTTTTTCCTGACATAATTGCTTGATCTCACCAATGTTCTTGTGGTTAAATGGGTAAATCCCCACAGCCATGCTCTAGAAGAAAGCTTTCCCAGCAGAGTTGAGGTATCAGCAACAGAAAACTAAATCTGAAACAGGATGTCCAACATGAACATTATGAGTGTGATGGCCAGTGATGCGTTGGGCAGTTTTCACCACCCATTGGAGTGCTTTACAATCAGATATAGAGCAGTTGCCATACCACACAGAGATACAGTTTGTGAGTATGCTCTCAATGGTACAGCGATAAAAGTCCACCAGTATCCTGGGATCCAGGTGAGCTCTCTTGAGGCTCCGTAGAAAGTAAAGGCGCTGCTGTGCCTTTTTGACTGTGATGGAGGAGTTTATGGACCAGGAGAGATCATCAGAAATGTGGACACCAAGGAACTTGAAACCCAACACTCGTTCCACCACAGCTCCATTGACGGAGATGGGGGTATGTGCTCGACTCTTTCCCTTCCTAAAGTCCACAAATATTTCCTTGGTTTTCTGGGTGTTCTGCACAAGGTTGTTGTCCTCACACCATGCAGCTAGGTGTCGTATCTCATCCCTATAGGCCGTCTCATCATTGCCTCTGATTAGACCTATCACTGTGGTGTCATCCGCAAACTTGATTATGGAGTTGGAGCCATAAACAGGGACACAGTCGTGGGTGAACAGGGAATATAAGATAGGGCTCAGCACACAGCCTTGTGGAACACCTGTGTTCAGGGTTATGAAGGAGGAGAAAATATTGTCTAGCTTAACATTTTGTGGTCTGTCAGTCAGGAAGTCTAAAATCCAGTTACAGAGAGAGGGGCTGATACCAAGATGATTGAGTTTGGTAATCAACTTGGAGGGGATCACGGTGTTAAATGCTGAACTGAAGTCGATAAACAGCATTCTCACATACTGTATGAGTTGTTACAGTCCAGGTGTGACCGTGCAGTGTGGAGTCCTGTAGATATTGCATCCTCTGTGGACCTATTGGACCGGTATGCAAATTGATGAAGGTCAAATGTAATAGGCAGAAAGGATTTCAGTTGTGAAAGAATTAGTCTTTCAAAGCATTTGGATATGATGGGTGTGAGCAAGACAGGGCAGAAGTAATTCAGGGCTGAGGCATTAGAATGTTCTGGCACTGGTACAATAGTGGAGGTCTTGAAGCTAGTTGGAACAACTGCTTGGGCCAGTGACAGGTTGTAAATGTCTGTAAAGACTCCATACAGCTGCTTATTGCAGGCTCTGAGCACACAACCGGGTACACCATCAGGACCAGCTGCCTTACATGCATTCACCTTACACAGAGTCAGGTAGACCTCCTTAATGGAGAGTGTGAGTGATTGCTCACCATATGTCAGATTTGACTTGTGGGAGACTCTATAGTTGCCTTGATCAAAGCGGGCATAGAAATGGTTGAGCTCATCTGGGAGTGAGGCACTGTTGGTAGGGGATGCAGTGTTTGGTGTCTTGTAGTCAGTGATTGTCTGGATGCCTTGCCACATATGTCAGGGGTTGGGTGTTGAAGTGTTCTTCAATCCACAGTTTGTAGTGGTATTTAGCCTTGGCAATGCCTCTTTTTAAGTTGGCTCTGGCTGGGCTGTATGCCTCCCGGTCTCCAGACCTGAAGGCTGCATCTCTTGCCTTGAGCAGGAGGCAAAGGTCTCTGCACATCAAGGGCTTCTGTTTTGGGAAGGTTTTTATTGTTTTGTGAGTTGTCACTTTGTCTATGCAACTGTTGATATGTTTAAGGACAGTCGGTGTAGGTGTCAATGTTGATGTGAGTGTCTGTGGTGTCCTAAGCAGCATAAATACTCCAATCTGTGTGCTGGAATTGGTTCTGAAGGAGAGTGTCAGCCTCATCCATCCAGATCTTCACAGGCCTTGTTGTGGGTTTCACACATTTGATGAGTGGTGTGTATTTGGGGAGCAGGAACAAAGAGAGATGGTCAGACTGACCCAGGTGGGGGAGGGGTGTGGTTTTGTAGGCACCAGACACACAGGTATAAACAACAAAGTTATTTGTCCTCTTATAGAATAGGAGATATTCGGATAAAACTTTGGAAGTCCAGATTTCTGTGAGTTACTGTGATTAAAGTCCCCAGCAATAATAAAAGCTTCATCCGGATGCAAAGTTTGCAATTTGCTAATAGCTGCACAAAGGATTTTCATAGCCACTTTAGCATTAGCATCCGGGGGGATGTAAACAGCAGCAGCAACAATGCAGGTAAACTCACGTGGAAGATAAAATGGTCTACACTTGATCATCAGAAACTCTAGATCAGCAGAGCAGTGGGTAACAACAGTGACAGAATCCGTACACCATGCTTTGTTTACAAAAATGCAAACCCCACTGCCACGGCTCTTAAGATGCTTGGTAGTGCTGGTCGGTGTGGATTTAGCTTTAGCTTAGCATGCAGACCTCCACGCTTACCCCGCTTTTGTTTATGGTTTGTTAATGTCTATCTGGTATCTGGTTGAAGTTGAAGGGATGATCCAAAATGATTTCTGTGTGGCGATTCTTTATATCCAGCAATGTATGTCTGTCATATCTGAAATACGTCTAACTGGGCCGAGTGAAAAAGCAGGAAATAACAACATAAATAAAAACTACACTACTAAAACTGGAGAGACGTTTTAGCAGGACACCCCTTAGATTAGTTGTTTTAGCACTCCCACTCAATATTGTGACCAGCCACCTGTTATTATGTGTATCTTGTAATTAGGTATGTATGTTTACCTTCAATAGCAATAGCTCCAATCACCTAGTAGTAATTGTCATCCTAAGAAATGTTTATCTTACATTATACAAAACAAGAAAAAAATCTGATGTTTTGAAATCTTAAACAGAAATATGAATGCATTCAATAAATACCTGCATCTAATTTAAGTTATGGTACATTTACATGACTGACCATAAGTGGTATAATCTTGAAAACATTTTTCCACTTATCTTCAAGGCCCTGTTGAAGCAGATCTTCACATTTATATGATAGGTCAAGTTACCTTGACATTTGACTACTAGACTTGATTGAATGTGTGTGAATGATTGAAAAATCCCAGAGATGCAAGCATGTTGATGAAATAGCATTCTGACTTTTGGTAAATAAATTTTATCCCATCTAATTCCAAGCTCACAGTTCTCACAGCACACAAGACCACAGTTTGCCCAGGACATCTAATTCAACTGCTAAAGAGAATTAATCATATGTTGATTACATGAACCAGAAGGAGTTTCTAGGGAGAAGGTTTAAGAGTACCGTGGAGTGGTCCTTTCATTGGAGTGGAGTTTGAGAAACTCGCTTTAAAGGGACGCAGCTGGTGAATCAAAATCTGATCATTTGTTTTTCCCAATGTCCTGTCTGTCATTTTGAGTCAGCCTTCAGTGACTCACTGTCTCAGAAACTAAGCCCAAGGTGTTGCATTACGCTGTGCGATCTGGGCTGATTGCATTGTGCTGTGAAGTACTCATTCTGACACTGCATTGCATATAACAGATTGATGCTACTTCAATGCCACTAAAGCCAGGGTATTGTTCAGTAAGCTAAACAAAATATGCAGTTTGTTTCTGAGATCAGATTAC